>UESW01003852.1:1744013-1929004 GCA_900491605.1 Calamus simplicifolius | reverse complement strand
TGCGGTCCACAGGGCAATATGATTGCGGCTGGTGGATTTGGCTCTCTGAACTTCTCTGTCCCATGTCTGAGCTTTACGCTGCATGGGCTGGTATTTCTTATGCGTTGCAGACTCTTCGAGCTCGAGGCTTGTTATTGAGGGAGACTCTATGATTGTCATACAGTGGATGCGGAAAGAGAGTGCTTCTGATGTATCCACCAATCCGATCTTGAGAGATATTTGGACCATGCTTCAGGAGGTTGTAACTGCCCGATTCGTCATGTTTTCCGTGAAGTCATACGGCAGCTGACTGGGCAGCGACGGCCGTGGCTCAGCATGTAGGATATAGGATATGGACGATGGGTGAACCATGTCCCCCTGTGTTGTTACAAATTTTGCAATCTGATGTATCTGGGCTGACTTACACTAGACTAGTATGATCGCTCATCTTTATCCCAAAAAAAAAAAATAGCCTCTAATCATCGAAGTACCTGACAAACCACCACAATTAATTTATATTGTTGCCTTTCCATAAAAAGACATGCTACATACATAGATAAACGATAGCATCTGACTTATCTTTCACATTTCCTTGTGGATAAATTTAACATTAATTGTCCTTCTATTATGGAGGTCTTGAATGATTTTGGTGTCGGAAAAGCTTTGGTTTCCGGGCATCCAGACATCAAGATAAGGGAGTATGTACGGAGGATGACCGGTTAGGAAGAATACAGAGCCTTATAAAGTCACCTGATAGCCTCTTCATGGTCTAGTGGTGTGTCCTTTCTATCTTTTTTTTTTTTTTTTTTTTTATACAGGCGGATGATCACATCAATATAGGATGAGTCAAACCCGTGGTGTGTCCTTTCTATCTTTTTTTTTTTTTTTTTGTACAGACGGATGATCACACCAATATAGGATGAGTCAAACCCGATATATCAGAGTACAAAATTTAGGAAAGAACAGAGGGCAAGGTTCACCCGGCTTCCAGCTCCAAGAACCAGAATGAGACGCCATCCTAGCAGTAATTCAATCTGCCGCAGAGTTGGCTTCCCGGTAGATGTGCCTAATCCTGGCGCAAGAGATACCCTGAAGGATAGAATATCTCCAATCAAGGGGATGATAGGCAGACGGGCGCGGGAGTCCTGCCTAATCCAGCGGATAACAGTAATGGAATCCCCTTCAACAATAATGTTGCGAGCTCCCAGACAGCGAATAGCACAACAGATACCAGCCCAAGCAGCACACAACTCCGCAAGGCGCACTGTGGAATCAAGAAGACCAAATCCACCAGACGCCAGCATCTCACCGTCAGGCCCACGAATCACGAACGCCGAGCCTGCACATCTGCCGCGAACACTACCATCAAAGTTGATTTAACAAACCCTGGAGGTGGGAGCTCCCAAGAAATGAAGACCGTACGCCGGTACGCTGCCGAAGCAGCAGGGGAGTCCCAGTGGCCAGGGGTAGCAGAAACACGAATCTCTGATGGAATGTATACTCAGCAACTAAGGAGAAGGCGGCCCTAACAACCCTGCGAGGATGAATAGTCTCATCAGCGAACATAAGCCGATTCCGAGATAACCAAATCTGATAAGCAGTGTAAGCCCTCCTCAAAACCAGTAGGTAAAATCCTCTTCCCATATCCTCCCTGATGATACTCAAAAAGTGACTACACAGGGATTCATACCCCTGATCCCAAGGACCATCACTTGAAATCTGCCAAATCTGTCTCGCCTGAGAGCAACTAAAGATAGCATGACCAACTATCTCGTCCTCCCTACCACATAATGGGCAAGTAGGCAGAATGCTCATACCTCTCGCGGAAAGCAGGGAACAAGTAGGGAGTGTGTTCCATGCAAGTTTCCACATAAAAGCTGCACCCTGGGATGAATGGAGAGACGCCAGATCCACTTCAAATCAATCGAATGCTGAGGTTGAGAGCTGTAAATCTCAACAAGATCTCTAATAAGAGCACGGGACAGATAGGATCTCCTCCAAACCCTAATATCAGGGGTGGGACCCGGAGTAAGGAATAGCAAGAATGCGCCGGCAAGCTCAACTCCAAAGAAACTAGAGACCATAGAAGAAGACCAAGCAGAGCAATCCGGACCGAATAAGTCAATCACCCTCATACCCTGAGGGATGTCAGAACTCACAAAAGTCGGCCAACGGGACAGAGGAAGGTCAGCAATCTAGGTGTCATGAATAATATCAACAGAAACCCGTCACCTAGCGACCAAGAGATGCTGTCCAAAATAGCCGGAGCATGTCGGCAAACCTCTTTCCAGAAAAAAGAGTACCCAGGGAAAAGCTGAGGAAGAGAGGAAGAATTCCAGTCTCCATATTTGGCACGTATAAAGGAGCTCCATAAACAGTGCGGATCAAGCAAGAACCGCGTAGCATGCCTCGCAATCAGAGCATCCCTTCTAACAATGAGCGACTGGATCCCGAGCCCACCCTCGGTAATCGGCATAGAAATAATATCCCAAGCCAGGAGGTGAATACCATGCCCATCCTGCATCGAAGCCCAGAGGAAATCTCGGAACTATCTCTCGATCTTCCTCAAACAAGACAAGGGAACGGCAGCATTGGCAAGCAGATAGAGATGAAGGGAAGATAGCACCGAGCGTAACAGTGAAAGCCTCGCCATCATAGAGAGCCCAGTGACCTGCCACCCATCCAATCTGTCACGGACCCGGCTAACTAAGTTGCTGAAGTCAGAGATACGAGGCCGCTTCCCCGTAATAGGTATTCCAAGATAGGATAGCTGATCAGCCTGATTAGGAATACCCATAATCTATGAGATAGTCCCTCTAACTGTAGACTCGTCCTAGGGCTGAAACATATCAGAGATTTAGTGATATTGACTTTCTGCGCTGAAACACTACAATAAGACTGAAGAATAGTCGCAAAAGTGATAGCATGCGAATAGTGGCCCTTCCCAGAAGAATGCAATCATCAGCGAACATAAGGTGAGAGAGGGAGGGCCCTTGGGGACCAGCAGTATAAGGGGCCAAAGAGTTGCTATCCTGAGCCTGAGATAGTGCCCGGGACAACGAATCGGCCGAGAGAATGAATAGGAAAGGCGAAAGAGGCCATCCCTGTCTCAACCCAACCTCCGAGTGAAAATAATCAGTCTGACCACCATTAATAAGGAGAGAGAAGGAGGGCGGTTTCTATCTTTATCTGTGAGTATTTTTAACACTTATAAAATGCATAACAACAGTTATGTTAGGTTAGATCATATAAGCAGTTGGATACTCTATGTCTAACTAGGGTGGTAACCCATGTTTTTGTACCGTATTGTGTCATGTTGAAGCTATATAGGCCAACATAAACTTGATATGATCATTAATCGGGTCAAATATTCTAATATAAATATGACATGATTATTATGCAAATAATACAATATGGCACATATAATCTATTTAATAAATAAATCATATTAGGTTAACACAACATAACTCACTCAAGATGAATAAATACGAATTGCTTAACACAAATAGATATGACCGGATCCGCTTAGCACAACCTACTTAATATGCCATTGACTAAATAGATATAAATGGATCACTTTCAAGTTAGCAGATTAACCTGCAACATGACATGATTAAGTCATATCATAATCGTATCGACATATTTACAACATAACCCCACTTAGGATCAATCTGAACCTACTTATTTCATATTCGAATCAAATCGTGTTCGTGTGTCATGTTTAATTTTGTCATCCCTGTTCCATCGTAAGGATAGCTGTAATATTCCTATCGCACTCCGATATCAATGTCCTAGCCATAACATGACAGATGACCACATCATATACAATCTATCCATAATGAATATTAGACAGTGGGTACAAACAAAGATTAATATAACTAATAAAAGTTTCAATCCAGAATAATATATCAAATTATGAGAGTATTATCTTCATTGCAATAATTCAAAGTACAACATAATAGTTCAATGACCTAGTAGTCTAAAAGATAATAAAGTTTCTTTAAATATTTCTAATGCACCCACACATATCATAGGCTCCATTCATGTGTCCCTTAGTATCTGAAAAAGAGTAGGCAAAAATAATAAATTATCAACTTAGCAAGGAATCTCTACATCTAAATAGATTGAGCATATCCAAGTAAATAAAATGAAGTTAACATTCATTATGTTTATCAATCACAGAATAAAGTAACTCGCCAAGTGCAAGATAAAATTTCTCAAAACGTATATACATCAAAATATAATATTAATTTTTAAAATATGTAATGCATTTATTACAAATTTTTTCCTTTTTTATAAAAAATATATCAATTTTAATTATTGCAACTTCAAACATGAACAATTCCATGACAATATCAATAAAGACTAGCCCATGAATGTAAAACATACCAACAACAAACATGTGCTTGTCATCGCCCTCCACTAACTTGGCCTGAAAGAAAACTAAGCGCATTGATGTACCTATGCGCATTGATGCTTTCATCCCTCAATACTTTTGGCCTATCAGTTTGTGCACAACCTTGTATAAGGTCTATGCGTGCCTCTTAGTCATCCGCTTGCGAGATGTGATCCTTCGGCTTATTTCTATTGAATAGGGGGCCTTTATTAGAGGACGTAGTATTTCAGATAACGTCCTCATTGCCTAGGAGTTTATACACGATCTTCAAAGAGCCTCAGCCAGACAGTGCCTTATGGCTATCAAGCTTGATATGGAGCGAGCTTATGATAGACTAAGCTAGGCATTCCTACATCGAAAATTTAATTTTGATGGCCTTTTTATTGATTAGATTATGGCTTGCATTCAGAGGCCATCCTTTTCCCTGCTTATCAACGGAACTCAAACCGACTTCTTTCACTCTGCAGTGGGGCTGCGGCAAGGGTGTCCATTATCTCCTTTTTTGTTTATTATGGCTGTGGATGATCTATCTCGTGCATTCTATCAGGCTGAGCAAGATCGTCGCATTTTCCCTTTATGGCGGGCCCTCTAGGGCCCTCGGTCTCTCATCTACTATTTACTGATGACTGTATTCTCCTGGGTTCGGCCATGGTTCATAACGCGGCTTCTTTTGCCTTCCTTCTTTAGTGCTATTGTTAGGCTTTTGGTCAAAAGGTCAACTTACAGAAGTCTTTGATTTATTTTAGCCCGAAGACCACCAGCAGTGCTAGGGAAGCTATCCACCTAACTTTAGGTATATCTAGCAAGGCTGATCGACTATCGTACCTGGGGATCCCTATCACGAGGAGATGACCTTGCAGTAGTGATTATACTGATATTGAGCGTTAAGTCCTTGATCGTATTGATGGTTGGCAGGTTTCTCAATTATCCATGATGGCAAGGATTACTCATATCCGTTCAGTTTTTACTTCCCTTTCTCTGCATCTCCTATCTAATGTTGTCATTCTGATTACTTGCTTGAGAAGGATTGAGAGATGTTTTGGGGACTTTCTTCGGGCATCTATGCAGGATGGCCATGGCATTCACCTTCTGGCATGGGATACGGTATGTATGCCGATTCACAAGGGTGGTTTTGGAATCCAGTCACTGATTGTCAGAAGGAAGGCTCTGATTGCTCGGCATGCCTCATGGTTTCTTCTAGATCCGCACTGTCTTTGGAGCTCCTTTATGCGTGCTAGGTATGGTGACTGAAATTCTTTTATGGACCTTCAGCCTTCCCATGGGTATTCCTTCTTCTGGAAGGAGGTTTATCGGCATGCTCCGACTATCCTGAATAACATCTCGTGGATGATTGGAGATGGTTCGTCAATCGATGTTATTTAGGATACGTGGATTACTGATCTTTCCTTTGCTCGATGGCCTACTTTCATCAGTTTTGATGTTCCATCAAGCATGAGAGTCAAGGATCTTATCTCTCAGGATCTCTCCTCATGGCATGCCCCTACAGTGACCTGCTTTTTTGGCGAGGAGTTATCTCAGTGTATTATGGACATACCACTCTTCCCGAGGCATACTGCTGACAGTAGGTTAAGACGGAGATCATATCTTTCTAGGGTTCCCACCATGGACCTTATGATGGATTATAAGCCATAGCCTCATTCCACGAGGAATGCTGCTTGGATATGGAAGCTCTCCATCCACCCCAGGTCCAACTCTTCATATGAAAGCTTGTATGGAAATGTCTTCCCACCTGTTCTTTGCTATCTAGTAGGGGGATGGCCATCCAGGCTATTTGCCCATTGTGAGGCCAGGAGGAGGAGACTTCTAACCATGCCATATTCATTTGCCCCAAAGTAAGATGGATCTAGCGGAGGATGGCTTATCATTGTACTCAGGATGATAAGGGTTCATTGCGGCTTCCTTTCCTTGACAGTCTTCGGCAGGCTACCCAGCAGCAGGGCCCCCTTTGGGCTATTACTGTTTATCATATTTGATTGTCACGGAACCAGCTTATCTTCACTGAAGATACTATATCTTTCTACAGGATTGTGCGGAAGGATAGATCTCTATTGGCGGAATTCGCACATCATCGTTATGCAGTTGGTTTTGATACCTCTGTCATTGGGGTTCCCCTGCTATCTCGGCAGCGAACTAGCGTACAATTTTCATCTCTTGGGAGCTTCCCCCCCCCCCCCCCAGGGTGTGTCAAAATCAACTTGGAAGACTAGCTAGGTTAGCTTTTGTTATTCAAGGGTTTGATGGAGCACTGTTGTTGGCAGGTGGTCTTGGCACTCTCGACTCATCTGTCCCTATGGCTGAGCTTTATGCTGCTTGGGCTGGTATTGCCTATGCAGTTCGGAATCTTCATGTTCACAGCCTTCTCATTAAGGGGGACTCACTCACTGTTGTTCGGTGGATTCGTAAGGAAAGCTGCATTCAAGTCCCTAGTAATCCACTGCTACACGATATTTGACCTTTTCTTCAAGGAATTCCCAGAGCTCAAATTTGACATATCTATCATGAAGCCAATTCTGTAGCTAATTGGGTAGCGGCATTTATGGCCTATCATGCAGGGTTTTGGATACGGAATCAAGGAGACCCCTGTCCTCTAATGCTAAAGCAAATATTGTATTCTGATCTTTTTAGATTGACTCGCACTAGATTAGTATGATCACCCGTTTATACCAAAAAAAAGAAAAAAGAAAAAGAAAACTAGCTCTAATCTATACAAATAACATTCTGAAGAACAATATGTGCTAGTGATTACCCCACTAAATCTGTTCCTATATATATGAGAAGACATACCAATACATAATATGTTCTAATAGTTATACCACTAGCTAAATTTGAAAGAAAACATACTCTTAAACATAAGTGAAATTATAGTGATATACATAACATGTACCAGTGATCACCTCACTAGCAAGATTCAAAAAGAACTCACTCCTAAAAACGTTAATCTATCACAATGGCTAAGTCCAAATCACGATCAAACTAGAGAGAGGAAGAATAACATCATTTTCAAATTAGCTTTTTGATCATATAATCAATTCAAAAATTCATCAATTTTACGCATAAGGTTTTAAAATATGTTTCATAATAATTAATCATATTCACTCCAATTAATATGATTTTAATGCATCATAATTCAATATCATATTTAAACAAAACGAGTTATGCTTAATTCTCAAATTTTAAACTAACTTTTCATCCATGCAAGGCATGCATTTATAAATTTTTGATTTAGAAATATATGATATATGCGTGAACAATTTCATGTTATAAGACTAGGCATAAATAATTTTTATAATTTTAACTTCAAGTATTCGTGCTATTTTTTAAATGCATAATTAAAATTGAGCAATATAAATTTTTGAATAAAACATATGAATATGTTGATAGCATACTACTATACGTTAATGTACTTATTTCAAATGTAACTCCTCATTCTCATAAGTACGTAACTAATCTTCTAATTTCAATGCGCTGCTGAAATCGATAATCTTGATATAGAGATGATCACTCTCAATCCTCAACCATAAGGAGAGAGAGAGAGAGAGAGAGAGAGAGAGAGAAGTAACTTAATAGCTGCACCCTTATAGATCTGGCCTTAATAAATAAAGTGGTTTATGGGTCAAAGATAAGGCTTAATGACTCCCCGTGAAGGCCTGAGCGGGTATTGATACAGCATGTGATTGCTAATGCCATCCAGACCCATGACTAGCATCCAAAAGTCAATGACGGGAGGAACTCTTGGCCAAGAACTGTGCTTCTCTCCCAATAGTTTCATAAGAAATAGAAAGCTGGTTGAGTGATTTTATATACTAAAGTAAGAAGAAAAAGTACCAATTGGATCTCTTTTGAGCTATGATGCCCAAGTTGATGTGGTACTTGTCCGTCTTGCTTTCTTATAACGAAATGGGCTTATGAGTGCTGCGGGCCTAGGGCCCGAATCATTACACCAAGTCGTTACATCCTCATGAGTGCTGCGGGCCTGGGGCCCGAATTATTATACCAAGTCGTTACAATATAGTATCAAGTCATGCACCAACCGAAAGTGCAGGAGCTAAGTGTCCAAAACAGACTTAGCTCCAAAACAGGCTCATTGGTGCTGGATCATTGAGAGGGGCATCACAAGAATCACATGAGGTTCAGCTAATGAGAGAAAGGACGAGAAAGAATTGTCTTTTTTTTTTTTGGAGAGAAAATCATGAGCAAGAGAACAAAGACTAAAGAGGAGAGAGAATAACAGAGCAAGAGAAAAACCAGGGGAGGGGTGTCCAATATCCCACTTCCCCTGTGCTCTCTCAATATAGAGAGAGGTGCAAGGAGGGTAGAGACAGCAAATCTTGCAGCTAGACCGGCCACCGGTGGCAACACGATGGCAGGAAGTCACCGGCATCGATGAACAACACGAAAGCACCATAAATAAAGGGAGCTGAAAAAATAGGGAATATCTTCTCCCCACAATTTTAGACAGACCCTGGCTCGCATATATAGTGATAAAAAGATGGACACCATTAGCATCCTCCTCTTATTTCTGAGAGAAAGTTGGACAAAGTCCAACCAGATTCATTAAGAACTTCTTGCCATCTACCATGCTTGTCTTCTTTTTTTTTTCCCTTTTCTTTTCTTTTTTCATTCTCTTGATCCGCAGCTGCTTGTTAATTACCACCACAAGGAAAAAAGGAATGATTTAGAACCTTAATGATTAGTTATCTCATTCAACTATCAGATGGCCAGCTTCTTGGGCAGTTCACCGAACTTCTATGCAGTGAGAAGTGTTGTTCCTGATGAAAAGGCTCTGGAATATAGACCGGAGTCAATTCAAACCAAGGTTGTCTTCCTTATGTTCGATATCGGACCGTTTCGGTGCTTCGTTTCGTAGTTAGAGAGTTGTAATGTTCATATTATTCTGAATTTTTAAAAGATGCGACCGTGGGGATAGGGTAACTGGGGATAGGGTAACTAGGATGGTTCTGAAAGGTTTATAATTCATAAATTGGTCTTCAAAGTATATTTTATCGAAATACATCGAAACGATCGAAAAATCTTCTGAAACGAAACGTAGTACTTATCTTTTTGGATAAGCTACCGAAACGATCAAACGGTAGAAATGAAACGAAATTGAGAACTTTGGAGCAAACAAGTGAGGCGCTTACTAAATTGTCTAAATTGATGGATCACTTTTTATGGGACATGAGAAAATATGTAGAACGGATAAATTTTTTTTTCTCTTTGCATTTAAACTTTGTGAGATGAAAGGTTTTGTTGGATATAGCTACGGTGCTTTAGGTAAAAAATTATATGTTGGTCCATATTTTAGAAAAATGTAATTGCCCTTTGATGAGGTTAACAAATTTCAATTCATTAGCTCATTCATCTACCTCCCTGTTGAAATGAAAGGATTCAATGTGTTTGACTTGACCCATTTGAAAGCCATGCTCGATTTCCAAGATCATGATAGGTGGTACCAGCACATACCATCTTATACCAACCAAAGTTATCAATTTCGTTCCGATCGAGACGTTTAGTTTGGTAACTTATCCGAAAAAATAAGTACTACGTTTCATTTTGAAGATTTTTTTGCCGTTTCGGTATTTCGGCCCGGTATGTTTCGGTAAAATATGTTTGGAAACAATTTATGAATTATTAAACCTTTTAGAACCATTTAAAATATATATATAATATCAAAAAAAATCCTAGTTACCTTATCCTCATATATATATATATATATATATAACCAAAAAAAATCTAGTACCTATTTCCACGGTCGCATCTCTTAAAAATTCAAACTCTTTATTTTTATATTATTATTATTATTATAAAGAATATGAATTATGAATTTTTATATATATATATATATATATATATATATATATATATATATATATATATCAAACTCTTAAAAACTTAAACTCTTTATTTTAATATTATTATTATTATTTATAAAGATATAAATTATGAATAAATTTTTTTATATATATATATATATTCGAAACGAAGCACCGAAACGGTTCGATACCGAAATATTTCGTTTCATAAGCTAAACCGAAACATAATCCGAAACAAAATTGACAACCTTGATACCAACCCTATCATACTATATCAATATCGAATTAAAGCTCAATAAAATAAAATAAAATAAAGATATACCAAATCTTAATATGCTGAATAGACCCATATACTAGACATGATACTACCAAAATCATACTGATATAAGTTTTGATGCTGAGATGGCAAATCATAACTTAAAAAAGAAGCCTTAAAAAAAAAAAAGGTGAGATTAACTTAGCAAAAGAGAGGATGAAGAAACGGCAACTTATTTTTGTTCATCCGATAGAACATCAACTCAACACCTTAATGATAACCCTTTGGGATGCCTCTCTTCTTTTGCATAGCTCCCATACCTAATTAATCCTCAGTTTAGCAGGATTTCTTTTTTAAGGTTCATCGTACAAAGAACTAATAATATTTTAGAATCAAACCGATACAGTCTATACTATACCGAATGGATGCTGTATAGATCAAATAAACTAAAAGATCCTAACTCATGAATCATCTTGAATTAGACTGAATCGAATAGTTCGGTTCAAAACAGTTCGTGTCAGTATGAGGTCGACATGAACAGTTTGGAACAGTTCGTCTTTCATTCCGAACCGAGAGGCCAAACTATTACAGTTGCAAGCTGATTCAGTTCAATTCATCTCGAACCATCCCGAACCAAATTGTTCTGTTTGGGACAGTTTGGCTAACTCAATTCTAAACAGAACCTAAATAGAAAATATCAGCTAGATTCTACATTACATATGAAATAGCTATAATCAGAGAGTTGTGATCCCAAAGTCGTGCTGAATGTGGGTGTAACGACCCAGCCCACGGGCCCGCTTCGTTACAAGAAAGCAAGACAGACAAGCTCCACACCAACTTGGGCCACCATAGCCCAAAAAGGATCCAATAGGTGCCTTATCCTTCTTACTTTACTACATATAAACCACTTAACCAACTCCCAATTATCCGATGTAGGACAATTGAAAGGGGCATCACAATCACAGAGGCGACATCCTCGTCGCCAGGGGTAATTGATCACAACCACCAGGCAGGCAGGATTCTAGAGATGACCCCACAGATTCAAAAGGTGGCTCCCATCCCCCATGGATGTAGCACTTTGTCCTGTGTGGCACTTAGCTCCTGCACTTCCGACTGGTGCGAGGCTTTGATACCATATTGTAACGACCCGGGCCCACGGACCCGTTTCGTTACAAGAAAGCAAGACAGACAAGCTCCACACCAACTTGGGCCACCACAGCCCAAAAAGGGATCCAATAGGTGCCTTATCCTTCTTACTTTACTACATATAAACCACTTAACCAACTTTAAATTATCCGATGGGACAATTGGAAGGGACATCACAGTGGGACTTTAGGTGCTGGTTTTGTGAGCCGGTCCAATAGAGACATATGGCTTGTTACTTCCCGCGCCATAACAGGCTGACTGGATGATGACAACTTAAATCGTTTGATGTAGTCCTTCATTTCCTTAATGAAATGGATGGTTCAACCATCATGCACATCAAAACTGCTACAGTGATCTTACCAATAAGGTTTGTTCAAAACCTCACTTCAAAAGAAAATTATGAGATGAAGCACACTTCGCTTGTACGAAAGTACCTCACAAAAGAAGAATATGTGATGCATTGAAACAAGGGAGCTGCAAGACTACTAGTTGAAGTGCAATAAGATCATATGGTGCAAATATCAACAAAGTAAGTCAAAAAGTTTGCTGAAAAGTTTGCCTACTCATGCATCCAGTAGTGCAAACATGGTGCCTGCCACATTGTAGCAAGCTTTAATTCTGTGTCATCATGGAACATGAACAAAGACTAACAAAAACAAGCAGAAAGTTGATAATTTGAGTACCAAAAGATGATAAGAACTCACACTGTGAAAAGATGATCACCAAGAAGTGACATTTAATTTAATGATAAATAATTTTAATAATATAACAAAGATGTCATACACATCGGCCTACAACATGCAAAATATGCAATAGATTCTTTCCACAAGCTGATCACGACAACTACGTTAGATACTCAAATTTGTTTATGAAGCAAATGGTAAGGTAGACACACTTGTAGCTCATGAGCTCTACCCGCTGATAACTCAGGAAAAAAACACCTTGACTATCAAGCCATGATGCAACATAAGTTGGATTCCTGGAGGCATTGCTGTTTCAATTACAATGGAAGAGAATACCCACGTAGATATTTAGAATCCACCCCTGACTCACGAACCAGTGCAATCCGGCCAGTCCGTGCCACCTGCAGTCAAAGTCAGAAGAAAGAAAAAAGGTTTTAAATCAAACAGCTTCTCTACGGAGTGATAGCATTAATTATATAATAAAACTGCAATTTCCTGAGCACAATGTAGTCTTGCTTCAAAAAAGAGGAGGAAAAAGCAAACCAATCATCATATTCCTAAGTTACAGCTTACAGCCGAAGGCCTCGCATACTATTTCAAATGCATTATATCCCATATAAATACATAATCTTATGCCAGTATCTGGCCCTAGAATGCAGTACAATGTAAAATACTCATAGTTCATAGGCACAGGAAAAATAGTTTTCAAAAGATGAGGTCATCATGAAAATAACAGGAGTCAAATGAACCTTGGATTTCATAGAACAGACATGAAGAGACATTACGTTTCAAGGTAACATTGGTTTGCAAGGAGTTGAGGTTTAAACATTAGGTTTCGAGACATGAAAAGCTGGTGACCAGACAACTCTGACATCTGCTCACACAGTGAATTCAAGAATAATGTGAAGACTGACTATGGCATCTAGCATATTACAGATTATTTTTTACTTTAAAATTATTGTTGACTTTGCCTATCCATAAAGGGCAGGACACCTCATCAGTTGCTAGACCAGGTTTGGTTCCAGTCTGCTAGGGGCTAGAGGTGGACATGTTGCAATGAGAGTTATTCTGGGCCACATGGTGGGGCAGCAAGCATGGATGAATTGTATTGCATATGATGAAGACAAAGAAAGCCTGTCTTCAGCTAGTTGCGTATGATGAGGACAAAGTAAGCCTGTCTTCTGCCGAGCACATCAAAGGAAGAGGGAGCACAAGAGTGGGTATCCCAAAGGGCATGAAGGGCTGACATAGCACGCATCAATTAAGCAATGTCCATGCACCGTAAGAGTTACTTCACAATTCATGGTACAATCTTGCACAAAGTTCATTGGACATAATTTTGTGCAGCGGAAATCAACAAGTCTTAAGCAAAGTCCAATTTTGTCATCAAACCAGTGCACGCGCATGTGCAAGAGAGAGAGGAGAGAATCTTCATTTAGATTTGTTCATGTCTGGATTTGGATGATAGAGGTTACACATCGATGATTCAAACCACTGAAAGTGATTGACTATCTCTAAAATGCTTTTACATGTCAAAATTCATGTAATTGAAGACTTAGCTCATGCATCAAATGGTCAAAAAAAATCGATATATTCTTGTATTCCTGACTTTGGAGATTGATGACCATGAAGTGCAAAATTATATGCAGGGTTGTCAAATAGGAAGATAAAGAATAACTTTTAAGAAAAAGAAGCAAGAAAACGAAGAATTTGGAAATTGGAATCAATTTGGGCACTTTGGGTCTTAACTTGAGGAAGATTGGCATGACTTAAATAGTCTTATCTATCTTGGAGGGCGCTGATAAGAAGGCTCCAATGGTCATCACCCATGGAACTGATTTATGGATGTCAAAGAACTTTTCTGAGGGGACACAAATTAGATGGTTCACAACAACTGAATTGCAATAAATTGAAAAGTGAGCATGACCTATCAAGAAACAATGACATCAACCAATTTGTGCAAATGCCACAAGATTAGTCACCAACAATGGGCTATAATTGCATAGGTGGAACTTCAGGAATGATGGTAAACCACAAATTATGGCACAGCGCAAAATCACTTGATTGACTAATATGTATGTTTGTCATTTATTCCCTTCTGGTTTTATGATATGAAACATCATTATATAAAAATCAAATTCTACACAAAAGCAATTGAGCATTTAAAAAGAAACTCATCAAGGAAGTTTTCTTGTATATGGACAGTCAGTCTTGGTCTCTTTTTTTTTATGGAAGGACCGTCAGTTTGGTATGATGATGACTTCGCATAACCAAGTCTTTGTCTGCAGTTTATAAAATAAAACAGAAGACAAACTAGTGAAGAACAGAGTTTTGTTGAGTTACAAACTAGTCGATCAAACCTCAACAGCCTAATTCCAAGTTGAATTTTCTTACCACAGAAGCATGATATGTAAAAGGATTGAGTCCAGTAACAAACCTCACAAATGCCGTAGGGCTCCAATAACCTTTGCAATGCAACTATCTTGTCCAAATCTCCAGTAAGCTAGATTCAATTACAGAAGTTCAAAGATTAATATTTTGAGGTGTTTAATAAAGTACGTGCAACAAAAATGGGTCTTGCTCAGTGAGACCTCCATAAACTAAACAAGCAGGCTAGGCAAAAAGGCATCAACTCTTCCAGCAGACCAGCTCAAATTCCATAATATAATAGGCATATTGTAGCAGCTGAGTGAGACACAATTCCATGTTACGAGTTAACATGCTTCTTAAATAAGGGGCTACAAACAGACTGGACCAGATGTCTCATATTCCAGCCAGCTTACAGCAGAATTCTATGGAGTTGGCTAGGGCAGATGTAAACTCAGAGATAGAGAGCTTAGGCTTGAAATGCTGATTCTGTTGAGCCCATGAGCCATGCATTATGCATTTACAAGTTCGTACCTGCTGCAGAGCTAGCAGCCCAAAATAATTTACATAATTTGCATGGTATGAAGTTCAAACTTATGTACTGAATTATACAGTAAACATTATCAACTGAAATGCAGTGCCCATAGAAAAATTACTTGAATGAAATATTTTTGTGTACTTAACAGCAGTATCTTGGGAAAACATTAAAGTGATGACTTGATCTAGGATAGCAAAAATAAATATCTTTTTTGTGTTCTTTTTTTTTCCTCGGCAAAATGCATTTCTTTCAAAATTTTCTCTCAGAAATAAAATGCAGCAACCAAAATTTGGGGGAAAAAATGAATGGTCCGTTTAAAGATAACTTTAGATGTTTCATTTTAGTCCTGTATTAGAATTTTGGCCTCCATTGAAATCCAGTCCTGCTTGTCATTAAGTCTAACTACAAGTAATTCCTTGGCTGCTTAATAAACTATTCTCAAGAACACCATAGGAGAAGGTAGTCATACAAATCCTGAATCAAAAATTAAAGAAGAGGAATTCTTGTACACATATCTATCCTCTATAAGACAGCTGGGAAACAGCCACTAGCCTTAGAATGACCCCTCACTTCATAAACTTTGACTTTACTTTTTCTTTAATTATGAGAAAGAATTTTTTTAAGAAAAACTGAAAAGACAGCTACTAATAGAGAATCTGATCATTCTGCAATGTGTATGAGTAGCTGTAAATATTTTCCTTAAGGTTCGAAGTTTCTCAAGGTGTTGCTTATGATATCATTGAACAAAGATCCTGTTTTCTTGTTTTAAAAAAATCCCTTTTGGTGATTGGAACTTGGTTACAGTAAGTGGATACAAGCATGGGAGTGCAGGTACAGGGAAGCAGCTCTCAAGAAAAAGAAAAATTTATATGCAATGCTTAGGAAGTGTGTGCAGCAATGAGTTCCTGAGGAGGTTCTAAAGCCGGTACAACATCATAATTGGAAGATACTGTTACTGCAGTTTGGAAGAAAATAGTTTTCCAAATCCCCATAAGGATTTCCAGTGCAGTACATTAAACAGATCCGGTATAATTAAACAAATCCCCACAAGACATTTCTCATGCTACTAAATAAGTGACCCTAAAAAAATTTATTTGTATGCCACAGACAACAATATTTGGAAAACCCATAAAAGCATTACCTGAAGTGTGATAGTATGATCGGATACATCAACAGCTTTGGCTCGAAAGATGTCAGCTATGTCCAGGATGTCCCTTCGGGCAGCAGTATTAACAGCAACTTTTATAAGCACAAGTTCTCTTTCAGCAAAAGGCAAGTGGGTTATATCATCAACCTGAGGTCAATGCAACTTGCTTTTACATATCAATATTTGACATAAGCTTACAGTTTCGTGAGCAAACTTCACATATGATTTACCTCATGAACATCAACAAGCTTGTAGAGCTGTTGGACTAACTTGCCAATTGATTCATCAGTTCCAGGAACAACAGTGGTAATACGAGAAACGCCTTCCTTTTCAGCTGGACCAACAGCAAGACTCTGCCAAAGAAAGAAGAAATTAAGCACACAACTTGTTCTTTTAAATCAGCAAAAAGAAAACAAAAAGGGAAATTTTGAGTAGAAGAAACCTGAATATTGTAGCCCCTACGAGAAAACACGCCTGTTACAACATTGAGAACCCCAGGAGAGTCATTTACGAGTATGGATAGAGTATGCGAACACAGGCCACTTGACTATGGCATCAAAAAAAATCAAGCATTAGATCAATAGTCCAAACATGTTGCGAAGTGCACTTCAGAGAAACAGAGCCCAAGATTCTGCAATCAAACATATAGACAATCATCCTTTTGCATGCCAAGGATTCAGGACAATGTGCTTAGAATCCTGATAAATAACTTGAACAATTTATCAGCAAATTTGAATGAGGCTTGCATCACTCAAAAACTTGAATTATTACAACAAAGCATGATAAGAACCATAAAGGTGCGAATTAGCTTGTCAAATCTCCAAGCCACTATCAAAAATAACATTATTAATTATCAATAGCAACATGAACTCTATTTCATAAAGTGATTGATGTTTAGCAATACAATTATAGATGTCCAAGTCAGTTTATTGGTATGTAGACAACATCTGATGCAGTGGATATCAAAACAAAAACATCAGAAACTTACATCTTCATCATCGAGAACACCCCAATGCGCATCAAGAATTTGATTCACCGCCAAGCCCTCATATGATTCTACTGGGTAGACATCTCCCTTCACACAAATATCACTAATAAAAGTCCATACAATATACTTGAATTGAACAAGTAACATAGAAAAGCAAATGACTTGATGTTTAATAAATGAATAAAGGGAAATTCATAACCTTTGCTAGGTAATATAATTTTAATAACAAAAAAAATGTCAAATATAGATAATTGCTACAGGTGTTATTCGGAATAATTCTTAACGAAGGCACTTTGTGATTATCATTTACTGGAACATGAATCATGGTTAGAAATAAGAAGATAATAAAAAGTGGCTGATAGCGATTTTATTAGGTCTAGTTAATTTATGAGTATTTGAAATACCACAACTTCAGTTCTTATATCTGGAAGCTTGGAACCAATATAGATCCAATTGGCCTATGAATGAAAGATCATATACAATATTGGACACTTGAATTCAAAATTTCAGTCAGATGACAGGGCGAAAGATCATTTGAAGAAGAAATTGCTGGCATGATTTCTTAAGTTGCTAATTTTTAATTAAAGCACAGCCAGTACTTCGAACATTAGGTATTTACAAATTATCTGTCAGGGACAAGGGTCAGTCTCTTGCTACAAGCATCATCACGAAACATGGTACAAATAAAAAGTTTAAATTTCTTTTTTTTTTTTTTTTCTACTGCTATTCATAATGATCTGTAAATATTTTTCAAGCTGGGTTAAAGGACATGGGGTCCCAGATATAGTGTTACTTAAGCCCCTCGAAGGATCCTAAAAGTCACCCAACTAACAACATACAGAAAAATTTGCATAGCTCTAATTTCAAGGAAGCAGTAAAAAGGCAAGTGTAGAAAAAGGTTTAAATAGGCATTCAATGGCTGAAATCCATCTACTCAGAAGATTTTTACTTGATCTTACACACATCTCATGACATATTTGTCCTTAGTTCTTCATATATGTATCTCAATTATCAACAGGACATTGTCAGATAAAAATATAAATTTACATCGCTAAACAATTAAATAACTACATTTTGAGACTTCTTGATCTAAATGTGTTAAATTGACCAACAAAATACCAAAAGATTGTAAAATAATGTCTGTTATTTTATCTCTAATTTCTACTATATCACATGATTTTGTTCTTTCAGATTTCCCTTACTTTTAAATAATTCTTTACCTCTATTTTTCAGAAAAAAAGCACTGGACCTGCAAAAGAAACCAACATTCCACCAAAACTGCCAAACTTTTCATTAGAGCACTAGTCAAGATAAAAATAATCCCGTGCTTGAAAACTTTGGAACAAAGACTCTCATCAAGGAACTGGCCAGCCTCTTGGTGCATCACATCACTAGTTTGAACTTCTGTCTTAATTCTTGAATATAGCAGGCTTGAACATATCCCCAAGGGAGCAAGACAAAAAGCAAAATGATGTCACTGTCCCTAGGAAATAACTGGAGAAATTGCAGTTAATCTAAATTTGAAGGAAAGTTATCCATCAGACATTTAAAGGATGTGCAGAGGGCTGATCTGGGGTCTGATTCTGAAGATAAATTAGGATAATAGTTTGTTGCAGCAGGTGATTAACATTGGTATTTATAGAGGTAAAGATGGGCAGCAAGCTAGGATAGAATTTTCTCCATATGGATTTTCCATTCTCTCATTCGAAGGATTTTATTTCTCCTGGCATACAAAAGTTTGGAACCTAGTTTTGCATAAATCCTCTTAATGACCATGTCATAGTTATTGGGTGGGCATGAATACATCTTATAATTCAAAATATAAAAAATCAACAATGGTAAAACATCATGCATGCTACTCCTGAACAAAAAGTCCACCAGCAATAAGAGCTACATACTTCTGTTGACTGTCCCGATTCACCATCAAATGTTCCACTGCGAGACCTGAGAAGAGTACTAGCAGGCATCATGCCTTCAAGATCTGGATAAGAAGCTGCAGAAAACCTCCAGAAAGGGGCAGTCTCTCCCATCTTCTCACGCCTCAAAGCAATCTAATGGAAACAACAAAATTCAGAACCCAATGGTAGAAAGGGTAGGCACAAGTATGAGACTGCTAAGTCTTAAACATTATTTACTTTGCCAGTTCTTGCTATTTCTTTTATTCCAAACTTGTTCAGGCTTCTCTGAACCGCAACTATTTTCCCAGGATCTCCAGTTACCTGCATCCTTGGCCAATAAAATATGTTTTAATGTTCAGGTCTGCATAACGGTCAATAATAGTACAAAGAGCAAACATCAGTTGCTGATGAAAGAAGGTTCAACAGGTGTCACCTCAATGGTTAGTGACTGTTCTGAAATATCAACTACTTTTGCTCTGAATATATCAACCAAACCCAAGACCTGCAGATTAAAAATGAGCAATATTACCATCACAAGTTAACTTTCAAAGAAAGAATAGCTAATTTATGCTTACACAAAGTTTAACTGATGCTAGGAACCTATTTCAAAAAAAAAAAAAAAAATACTATGCAGCAATCCATCCTTAAGACCTTTAATTTGCATTAAAAAAAGCTCCCTTTTCATTCCATCTTTATGAAAAAAGGAGGATTAAAAGGCATAAAGAACTAATTAAAGGAAAGTCTCTTCCAACTATGAAATTTCAAGGGGAACACCTGTAACTAATTAAAGGAAAGTCTCTTCCAACTATGAAATTTCAAGGGTAATATAAGCCATGTCATTGCCTCCTTTCTAGTAGGAAGTATAACATATATTGTTTTTTTTTAAAAAAAATCATAAGTAGCAGCTAGTAACAGCTGCCTTTACATTTAGAGTATTCTGTACATCATTTGAAACTTGATGTTTTCTCCCATGTTGAACAAGTCAAACCTAACCTCATACAAAGTTCCATTGTCAGGGCATGAAAAAATCCAGAGCATGAAAAAATCGATGTAGCTCACCAAATTTTGACTTGTTGACAGGCACCTGTTCTAGTGTATCAACAGAAACACAGTTGTCTACAGGTGCACAATTGCTTGTGACCACCATCTATCCATCAACAAGGATTTTTCACAAATCATCCAAATGTGAAATCCATGGAGTATGGCAAGTAGAAGCCTTTGACTTTCTTTGAAGTGATGACAACCATAGCACCAACTATCACAGACTTAAAGAAAATGCCAGACTTCCCATATATAATGATCTCTGCCATATCATAAACAAGTGACATGAAAACCAGATCACTTGTTTGATGGAACATTAATCTAATAAGATGGGTGTAGCTGTAACATTTTCATCATTTCATCTGATGCAAACATTTCAGCATGTGACAGAAAATTTTGTTTAAAATGCAGGACAACATAGATAAGAGGCATAGACAATGCATGTACCTCTTGACGCCTTTCAGGACCCGCATTGAGTTTTATAAGCATCAGCTCTCGTTCCACTTGTGGTTCCTTTGATAGATCTTCAACCTGGTGACAACGTCAGAGACATACAATACATCAATTAAAAGAATAAAAAGCAATATAGGGTTGTAGAGCGTCCCTTTGAATCATTAGATGGTTAATGTACAGTGCTATTCAACTGTATCATAAAGAAACCATCAGCAATCTAAAAAAGCTAAGGGCACCCATAATGCATCAAGGGTTCTTGGTATTGATGCTAGAGAAGCCTCACTAAATCTGTAAGTTCTTTTCTCTACCCAGCCATTGATCCAAGCAGCTATTTATGATGAATGACAGAACAATTGAACTACTTGAGTAGGACAAGGCCTTTGGAGACTAGGCATCTCAAGTTGTTTTAGTGACCAAATGTTGGTAACCATGGCTTGTTGATTGAACTTCTATTCATCAATGTGTTCTGCAAAAATATGGAGACTTGATCAAGTTGATGATTACAGTTCTTGCTTGGACTCCAGTGAGAGAACCCAGTTCAAGAAAACATATATAACTTTAGCAGTGAAGGCAAACATGTAGGGTAGAAAGAGTTAGAATTGCATTTCTTCATTGGTCATGGTAGTTATAGCTCTAAATCTTGTCTTGAAATAAAACAAAGAAATAACCCTCACTACATTCTCATAACAGCCATATCATGAATTTTTAGGGTTTAAACTTTTTGATAGAAATCAACAAAATGGGTGTCATGGTGATTCTATAAAGAGGACCTTATCTGCATTCTAGAAACAAGTTGGAAAGGTTTGACTATATTGCACTTTGGAATGTGGGAAACCAGCAACCTAATTGTTGAAATATCTCAATGCTAAATGAAGAATCAGTTCAAGGTCACTTGATTAGTTGGATTTTTGGTTGTTGGAAAAAAGAGAAGAAATTGATGGATAGAATTGCTTTGGATTGGCCATTCCTATGCTTACTGACAGTTCACTAAGACTGTGGAGCATTATTTCATCCAACAAAGTAAAAGAAAAAGGAAAAGAAGGGGAAAAGGGTCAATGATATCTATCAGGCATATTTTGCTTACTTTATCATATGGCATGAGTTGTTGGACACCCAATGTTTCGAATGATTGATACAAGTGAACTTGTGATCAAGCAACAGTACCTATCCTAGAATGGGAGTATCACTAACATAATTTGACAAGGTTCATAACAGAACAACTCAAGAATCATTATCTAATGTCTCTTACTGAACTTCAGAATCAAAGCCATTTTCCTATTTTGTTTGGTCTCTTATGTGGGCATGGCCATAGCAAAAATTGTGAAAGTTCTATTGCATTTGCAGCATGAGACTTCATATTTGTGCAAAAAGTCAAAGGTCTAGATCATAAAATAAATGCTAAGTTGAAAGGTTTGAGATATTTCAATCCTTTGAGGAGAATAATATCCCAATTTTATTGGAAAAAAATGAGTTTTAAAATGGATAGAAATGGAGGAACTACCTAAGTTGCTAAAAAGAAGGATTATGTATCCCAAGGAAGTGATTGAAAAGTCTTTTTTCTATCATAATGGCTCATTGTACGATGATACTCAAGTTCATTGAAGCTATTGAAATGGTGCATCTCAAATTGATCAGCCTTACCTTTTTGAGATGGGGAAAAAAATGTTTGGGAGTCAATAGTAAAAGGTTGTAGGCCCAATTTTTTGTGTTTGAATAAGGGTTTGAATAAATGCTCAAAATCCAAAAATAATAGATTGTGTAGATATTCAATATACTACAAATGGGAGACTTGCCTTCAAGACATTCACAAGTTTATATAGCTGCTCTACAACTTGTTGCAATATTTTATCAGTCCCTGAAACAACTATAGTGAACAACGCCCTGTCCTTATTCAAGCCAACAGCAAGTGACTCAATGTTATAGCCCCTTCTAGCAAAGACTCCAGCAATTCTGTTGATCATTCCACTTTCATCTCCAACAAATACTGAAATTGTATGGCGCTTTACACTACACTTGCAAAAAATGTTATGTTAGAGAACATTATCATAGAATGTAACTAAGAACTAGAATAAAGCAAAAGACCAGCTGTTTATCAGACACTAAATATCATGAACTGGTATGTAAAATTAAAGCAGAAAAACTAAGGCTGCATTTGGTCTTCGAGAATTTTTTATTTTTATTTTTTATTTTAAAATAATTTTTATTTTCTGCTTTCAGATCTCTCTAGAAGATTCGTTGGTAGATGAAAACAAAATTTATATTCTATTTTTTATTTTCATTACAAATGATACCTTTTAAAATGATAGGCAAAAAGAAAAAAAAAAATTTAAGGAAATACCATTCAAGTCTTATAACTTTTGTTTTCTATTCTCTTATTTATTTTGGTGGAAAACAGCGAAAATATTTTGAAATTATTTTATGTCTTGGAGTAGTGTTTTTTATTCTCACCCACCAAATGCGTTTCACTGGTGTTTATTATTTTCTATGAAAATAAAAATGGAAAATAAGATTTTCTTAAAAACCAAACACACCCTAATTTTCCATCATATCCAAGTACATTTAGATAATGCCACAGTTATATAACTATATGTGCGTTAGAACACAAGAAAAAACTAAGATCAAGAGCAAACTCAAATTATGAGAGACAAAAAACTGATTTGGTGAAAATGCTTAATACATTTATACTAAAAAAATAAAATTTTTACCAGAGTAACAGAAAGCTAAGATCCAAAAAAAAAAAAAAAAAGCATTTTTATCAGAAAAACAGTCAAGAACTACCAAATAAAAAAAGATTAAAATGGCGAAATGTTAAAGATTCAGCGTATCCACATATAATTAGAGAGAAAAAAGACATTTTTTCCATAGATAATGCTAGAATTTAGAAACATGACAACCAAATACCATGAAAATAGCATCGGTAACACAGCCTAATTTAATCCATTAACAACCACCATGACTCGAATCTAAAGAAAAAAAAGGGGGTAAAAATAAGGCGAGGCCTTACGAGTTCCTGGACCTCGTGGGCGACGGGTTGGGGGGGGAGAAGGATGAGGCCTCGCTGTTGGACCTCTCGAGGCCGCTGGCGCCGGCGCGGACCTCGAGAGCCTGCGGCCGCGGCCGCCGCCGCCTCGACCCGAGCGCCGCCCAGGACAGATCGACGGTCCTCGAGAGCCCGAAGCTGAAGCCCGCCTCGCGAGGGGATTGGGAGCGCGGGAAGGACTTCGCCGCCGTGAGCAGCGACGCACGGACTGGAGCTGCCGCCATGGCTTAACGAAGAGCGGTGACAGAAGAAGAGGTCGAAGGCGAGGTGGCGGAGGGAGGCCTTGACAGGGTTTATGAAGAGGACATAATGACGGTACTGCCCTTACGTTTTCTTTGACTGACGAGGGGAGCGCAATGCCGTGATATAATTTTAAACATAATATAATATAATATAATTATTTTATATATATAATTTATTTAATAATTAAATTATATTTAAAAGATACAATAGAATTCGGAGGTTTTTTTTTTTAATGATGTTGTATGACATCGATTTTACATTATTGATGCAGAAGAAAAAGATTTTATGAAGATGATGTTAAAGATGATGAACGCTTTTCTTGTCAATTATTTTAAATATTTTAAAAATACTTTTTATATAAAATAAAATTTTATATAAAAATAAAAATAATTTTTTAAAAGTATAATTTCAAGTAAATAAGTGATGGTTTTTATCTATCATAATGAATGTAAAAAGTATTCCTTCAAGTTACATTTTTTAATATTATTTTTATTAAAAAAATTCATATCAATCACATAAAACAGGTGTGAAACTATGCTTGTTCGAAAAAGAGCTAAGTCAGAGGGAGTGTTGTTCATGGTAAATGGTCATGGTCCTTTCGATATTTTAGTTTTATGGCAAAGTTTCAGACTGCTTGGATTAGCATTACTTATGTTGTTCATCATTTTAGCTATTGCCAATTGATTATCGAGGAAGATTCTCTTACGGTCGTCTGCTGAATGTGGAACTATACTCCCTTCATAATCTTTTCTATATAATATTTGGGCTTTTCTCCAGGCTTTCTGTACGCCTCTGATCCGGCATATTTATCGAGAAGCAAACGCCGATTAGGTTGCTTCTGTTGTAGCTTGCCATTCTGGACAGTGGGGTTGACCTGCCCTGTTATTTTACTGTAAATTTTGTACTCTGGCTTACCGAACTTGACTTACAAAAAAAAAAAAAAAAAAAGCTAAGTAGGATTCATCATTGTACAATCAATTGAATATAATCCATTTAATATTTAATTATATATATATATAATATTTATTTTATATTATAACTATATCGATATTTTTATTATATAAATCAGGAGCATGCGAAATTCAAATTGAATTATGCCACCGGAAGTGTCAGCAGGAATCAAAGGGAAATAGGATGGGTATAATGGTCATTTGAGGGGGGGCCTGGAGGGTTTTGTCTGGACCGAAAGGAAATTTTGTCGATGTGCATGGCAATTTGGGAATTTACTAGACGATTTGGTCCCCGCATTTGGGAATCACATGGGTCGGGGATCAACCGTTTTGGATCACTTCTTTTTTCCCAAATCTGATGAATCTTCGGCTCGATCATCTGACGTGTATCTCCTCAAACTTGGCTCCCATGCAATTATTGGATGAGATCCATGCACAAGCATTAGAGTAATTCGTACTTTATGATTTTTTTTATTATATTATTATTTCTATTGTTAGAATTCATTATATATATATATATATATATATATATATATATAAAAGATAATCATACCGTTTTAGAGTGAGTCAAATCTGATATATTAAATATAATATTTGATAAAGGATAATAGGACAGAAGTCGTCCTGCTTTCAGCTCCAAAAGTCAGTGTGATAGGCCACCCTAGCGGCAATCCAATCAGCTGCAGAATTGGCTTCCCGATAAATACATCGAATTTGAGCACTATCAGCTCCCTGAAGAAGGATGTCGCACATCAAGGGAAGGGATGGCAAATGATTGCTGGATTCCTGACGGAGCCAGCTGATAATAGTAATAGAGTCCCTCTCAATAAAAAGACAGCGGATGCCCAGGCTCAGAATGGCACAGGAAATACTAGCCCATGCCGCATACAACTCAGCAAAAGGCACCGAGGAGTCACGAAGGCCGAATCCACCAGCCGCCAACATCGCACCATCCGACTCCCGAATCACAAAAGTCGATCCAGCATATCTACCACGAACACTCCTATCAAAAGTTAATTTTAATAAACCATGGAGGTGGGGACTCCCAAGATATGAAGACCATGCATCGGTGCGCTGCCGAAGCAGCAGGAGACCCAGTGGTTAGGGCTAGCAGAAGCAAGAGAACTCTGATGGAACGTATACTCAGCTGATAAGGAGACAACAACCCTTGCAACCCTGAGGGAAGGAGCCATCTCGTCAATGAACACTAGCCGATTCCGAAATAACCAAATCTGGTAAGCAGTGTAAGCCCACATAGGTCCGAGCTGATGGTTACGTCTCCCCATATTCTGTCTGATCATGCCCAAAAAGAAAAGAGATATGCAAGGAAGCAATTCCATGCACCCAAGGGCAATCACCCACAATCTGCCATATCTGTCTCACTCTAGTGCATATGAATATAGCATGGTCAATTGTCTCCTCCTCGAGACCACATAACGGGCACGTAGGCAGGATACTCATACCTCTCCCAGAGAGAGAAAATAGGTAGGAAGAACATTCCATGCAAGCTTCCAAATAAAAAGCCTCACCCTAGGATGAATGGGAAGATGCTAGATCCATGCCAACTCCATCGATAACTGCAGTTGTCGCCTGTAAATATTTCGGAGGCCCCTAATAGAGGTACGAGACAAACAAGATCTCCTCCAGACCCTAATATCCACAGTGGGACCCGAAGTGAGAGGAATAGAAAGAATACAACAGTAGAGATCAACCCCAAAGAAATTGGATACCAAGGAAGAGGACCAAGCCATGTGATCCTAGGAGATGAGATTACTAACTCTCATTCCAGTAGGAATGTCAGTGCAAACAAAGGTCGGCCATTGAGACAACGGAAGGTCTGCAATCCATGTATTCTGAATAACATCCACAGAGGCTCTGTCTTCAATCATCCATGAAATGCAGTTCAGAATAGCCAGAGCGAACCGATATACCTCTTTCCAGAAATAGAAGTGCCCATGAGTAGCATGAGGAAAAGAGGAAGAATTTTAGTCTCCATACTTGGCACGCATGAAGAGTTCCACAAACACTGTGGATCAAGCAAGAACCGCGCGGCATGCCTAGGAATCAAAGCCTCCCTCCTAACAATGAGAGACTGGATCCCAAGTCCTTCCTCAGTAATCGGCAGACATATAATGTCCCAAGCTAGAAGATGAATACCATGATCATCCTGCATGGAGGGCCAGAGAAAATCCTAAAAATATCTCTCAATCTTCCTCAAACAAGTCAGAGGGATGGCAGTATTGTTAGGATTCGTTGCCTACTTGCCTTCAACTTGGCAACTAATATTCTTAGAGAAAACTTTAATTTAATTTTTTACTAATTTTTTATGAAATATATATTTATTTATTTAAAAATTTATCTTTTTGATGAAATTATATATATATATATAAACATTTGTCAAATATAATAAAATTACTTAAAATACTTTTTAATTAAAAGATTGACCTTATCTTTTGGAAATAAAACTTTTAAAAAAATATTTAGTATTTAATAATTATATTTTTAAAGTACCAAGAGATATTAATATTTATTTGATGGTATTAATTTTAATTTTTTCAGAATTTAAGCTTTAATTCATTCATTCATTGAAAGCCTTCATTCCAATTCTATAGCCTTTTTGTGCCGTTCTCTTTATCCTTCGTCATCTTTTATTTATGGCACAAACAACAAACAGACAAAAGCAACATGAAGATGGTTGTTTATGGTAGTATCGATTTTTGGGAAAGATGGCTTTTATAGTCTGATCTTCATTTCCTTCTTGCTCGGGGTACCCCTTCCATTGTTGCTGGTAATTTCAATTGTATTACTGAAGCTACTAAAAAGCGTGGGGGCAGAAGGGTCACTAGCATAGCTAATATCACTGAATTTAGGGATTTCATCAGTTCGGCTGGCCTTCTGGATTTGGGTTTTTCGAGGCCCCAATTCACCTGGTGTAATAACCGTCAGGGTTCTGCTCATGTTTGGAAGAGGCTGGATAGAGCTTTGGCTTCGGAACAGTGGCTTCAGAAGTTCCCCTCTGCTTCTGTTACTCATCTTCCGAGGATAGCTTCTAATCACTGCCCCATTCTTATCTTATGATGATAGATCATTATCAGAGGAGGCAGTTCATATTTGAGCAGTTTTGGACTTCATATACGGTGGCTCGATCTATCATTTCCCAGGTCTGGCATATTCCTATCCGGGGCAATGCTATCTATCGTCTTTCTCATCGTCTTTTGTTGGCTAAACGAAGACTGGCCAGATGGAATAGATTAGAGGTTGGTGATCTGGTCAGGCAGGTGGAACAACTTGAAGCTGATATTAGTTTCTTGCAGTCTAAGGAGGATCAGGAGGGGTTTCTTTTGATCTCTGACCTTTCTGCTCTCTGGGCCAAGCTAGCTTTGCACCACTCTCTGTTTATCCAGCAGGAGATCTATTGGAGGCAACGGTCTAGGATCCAGTGGATTCGCGAAGGGGACCGTAATACTAGATTCTTCCACCAGGCCATTCTAAAACGGCGTGCTGCTAACATGATCCGCAGACTAGCTGATGATTCAGGGGACTATCATGAGGATTTTCCTTCTATTCGGGATCAGCTCCTTCACTTCTTTCAGGCCAGATGGTCGGAGTCCTCTGGCCTTGGCTCTCCGGTCATCCAGGTCCCTGACTCTAGGAAGGTTTCTTCTCTGGAGAATGAAATCTTATCAGACCTATCACAGGCGATGAGATTCGTCTAGCTCTGTGGTAGCTTGGGCAGGATAAGGCCCCGGGGCCTGATGGCTTTCTGACGTTCTTCTATCGTCATTATTGGGACATTGTTGGTCAGGAGGTGACCCAGGCTATACTTCTTGTTTTTCAAGCCAAGGACATCCCTGTGGAGTGGAATCGGACTCTTAATACCCTGGTGCCCAAATGTAATGATGCTTCTCTCCCACAGCATTTTAGGCCTATCAACCTCTGCACTACTTTGTATAAGATTTGTGCTCGTTTGCTTGCTGACCGCCTTCGCTTGGTGATGCCTCATCTTATAGCAGTGGAACAGGGGGCGTTTATCAGAGGGCGCAGTATTTTCGACAATGTCCTCATTACTCAGGAGTTTATGTATGATTTCAGAGAGCTCCGGCCAGGCAGTCCCTTATTGCTGTTAAGCTGGATATGGAGAGAGCCTATGATAGACTTAGTTGGACTTTCCTCTATCACTCCCTGCAAGAGTTTGGGTTTGATGATCAGTTTATTGATTGGATTATGGCTTGCATTCTGAGGCCTTCTTTATCGCTGATCATTAACGGAAGCCTGACTGAATTTTCCACTCTTCGATAGGGCTGCGTCAGGGTTGCCCTTTATCCCCCCTGTTATTTATTTTGGCGGTTGATGATCTTTCTCATGCCCTCTATCAGGCTCAAGCTGATTGTCATATTGTCCCTTTTACGACCTGTCCTATGGGTCCTGCGATCTCTCATCTATTCTTTGCTGACGATTGTATTTTGCTGGGGAGGGCTACCTCAGCCAATGCTTCTTCCTTTGCTGACATCATTCAGCGTTATTGTTAGGCCTTGGGTCAGAAGGTCAATGTATCCAAGTCTTCTATCAGTTTCAATCCGAAGACCTCCAGAGCTACCAGGGAAGCTATTGTCCACAAGCTGGGTATCTTGTCTCAGATTGACTGCTTTCAGTAGCTGGGGGTTCCTATGACAGGTAGACATCCCCGCTGTGCTAACTATTCTGATCTTGAGCTGAGGGTCCATCAGCATATTGAGGGGTGGCAGGTTACGGGTTTATCTATGATGGCAAGGGTCACTATTATCCGAGCGGTTCTCTCCTCCCTTCCGATGTATCTTCTTTCCAATGCTACCATCTCGATCTCTTGTCTCAGGAGAATTGAGAGATCTTTAGGGACTTCCTCTAGGCCTCAATGCAGGATGGGCATGGTATTCACCTTATGTCTTGGGAAAGGGTCTGTATGCCGATCCAGGAGGGCGGTCTTGGGATTCAGTCTTTGACAGTTAGAAGGGAGGCTCTTTTGGCCAAGCATGCCTGTGGTTCATTCTGGAGCCGCAGAGTCTGTGGAGTTCTTTTATGTGAGCGAGATATGGTGATTGGACTTCCTCCTCGCATATGCAGTCCTCTCGTCAGCATTCTTTCTTCTGGAAGGAGGTTTGTCGTTATGGTAGCTCCATTATGGAAAATACTTCGTGGATGATTGGAGATTGTTCTTCCATTGAGGTTCTTCAGGATACATGGATCTCTGACATTCCTCTATCTCGATGGCCCTCCTTCTTTAGTATTGATGTCCCTACTAGTATGAGAGTGAAGGAGTTGATCTCTTCTGATCCTTCCTCTTGGCATGGTCCGCTGGTGTCCTGATTCTTTGGAGAGGAGCTTGCTCGTCGGATTCTATCTATTCCGCTTACCCTGGGTATTTCCTCGGATTGTAGACTTTGGCGGAGATCTTGTCTTCCTAGGGCCCCCACATTGTAAAGATCTTCAGGCCCCAGCCTCTAGGGCCGGTGGATGCTGCATAGATCTGGAAGCTTCCCATCCTTCCCAGGGTTCAGCTCTTTAAATGGAAGCTTCTGTGGGAATGCCTTCCCACTTGTGCTTTGCTAGTGAGGAGGGGCTTGCCTATCCACCTATATGTCCGCTATATGGTTTGGAGGAGGAGTCTACTGTTCATGCCATCTTCTCTTATCCTAGAGTGGGACGGATCTGGCAGTCAGTTGGCTATTATTGTAGATTGGATCATACGGGCTCTCTGTGTTCCCTCTTCTTAGATGACCTCCAGAAGGCCTCTCAGTACAAATGTGCCCTATGGGCTTCTACGACTTATCAGATCTAGTTGTCTAGGAACCAGATTATTTTTACAGATGACAGTATATCTTTACACATGATCATATGAAAATTAGATCCCTAGCGTCGGATTGTGCCCGTGGCTTCCATTCAGGTGGTTTTGACTCTTCTGGCATTTGGGGTTCCCCTGCTACTTCGGCAGCGAACTGGCATACGGTTTTCATATTGGGAGCCCCCCTCCAGGGTTTGTCAAAATCAACTTTGATGGTAGTATCCGCGGTAGATTAACGGGATCAGCCTTTGTCATCCATGGGCCAAAGGGCGATCTATTGGCGGCTGGAGGGTTTGGTAGTCTGGACTCCTCTGTCCTAATGACTGAGCTCTAAGCTGCTTGGGTTGGCATCTCATATGTCGTTCGGTCTCTTCATGCTCACAACCTCATTATTGAGGGTGACTCTATGACTGTTATCCGGTGGCTGTGGAGGGATCATGGCTCCCTTGCTCCTGCCATTCCGATCTTACATGATATATGGACTATATTGAGGGAGGCCCATGGAGTTCAGATTCGTCATACTTATCGGAAAGCTAATTCGGCGGCCGATTGGATGGCATCGTCAATGGCTTACCACTCTGGTTTTTGGAGATGGAGACAGGGTGATCCCTGCCCTTTTGTTCTTCAACAAATCTTGTATTCTGATGTTCAAGGGCTGACTCGTACCCGTGTTATATGATCGCCCAGTTGTACCAAAAAAAAAAGTCTTATTACAATAAAAATACAAAAAGATAATGCATTGTATTTTAGCTACCTAACCTATTAGAAATCATTTTATGAATTATTTTTAATTTATAAATTATTCCAACAATGTAATATATATATATTATATTATATAGTAACATTACAAAATTATAGCATTATATAACATGAAAAATATTATATTATATATATTATATATTATATTTTCATAGTTACATTATAACATTATTATAGTCACATTATAATGTTATCATTATGTGATAATATTAAATATGATTGCCCTTTAGATTCGAATATATCACCTTTAAATTTAATAAAAGCAACTTTTTCAAGTAAAGTTTTTGTAAAGTTTTAAATTTAATTTTTTTAAAGTAGAATGTTTAATAACTTTGGCATCATCTTGAATATTTTTAAATTTTTATTAAACATCTTAAAAACATTGAAAACATTTTTATCATTTCCAAAGTGCTGTCCAAACCTTTGCCAAATGAGCCTCTAAATAATCTAAAATTTGACAAAAATCTTAGTGAAGGTTTTGTAGATATCACCTTTAAATTTAATAAAAGTAACTTTTTCAAGTAAAGCTTTTTGTAAAAGTTTTAAATTTAAATTTTTTTTAAAGTAGAATGTTTGATAACTTTGGCATCATCTTGAATATATTTTTAAATTTTTATTAAACATCTTAAAAACACTGAAAACATTTTTATCCTTTCCAATGTGAAAAATAAGGATTAAATTATCTTATAACGGGTATAAGGGGTGCCTTTGGTGGACAATAGCTTAAAAATTCTAAGGCTTATTGGCATCCATAAAGGTATAAAATAATTAGTTTAATTCGCTTGTCACCATACCATATTGACATCACTACCTATTTAGCAGCGGTCCATCCTCTTTGATGAAGTGTCCTTTGATAACTATAAATCCTTGAGGAAAATAACCTTCTCTAATTTAGTTTGGGTAACAATATATTACAATGACTATTCTAACATCTACAGTGGAAGGGTAATATTCTTGAAAATGCAAGAATCCTTGTATTGTGTTAAGATGGCGTTTATAATGTTATAATGTTACTACAAATTTTATATTTATAATAATCTGACATTTAATAATTAGATCGTTAAAATTATGAAATTACTATATCCAATAATATTAGTATAAGATTGCTAGTTTTGGTAATATTATATAATATATATATATATATATATATATATATATATATATATATAGACATTGGTGTGTGAGCGTGCTAATGAGGTGATGTTAAAAGAAGGCGATGGAGGATGAAAGAGTATATATAGAAAAAGTCAAAGAGCATAATCTGAGGTTATCATATTTTGCTAACTTTAAAAATCTATATTTCAAGTGATAATTAGATTATCATAATTTATAATAATTTTAAATTATCAAGAACCAAATATTATCATCAAGATTATTCTGTTTAATTATCAATATGTTAACTCTGTCTCAAAACTTATTTTAGATATAGATAGCTACTTGTTGAACCTAAAATTTATAAAAATTAAATTTCATAAAATATTTTAATTTTAATTTGACTAAGACTATGAGCAATAATCTTCAACAATTATTAACCGAGATCACATAGAAATTGATTTTTTCTTTCGTTGAGAAGAAAATGGGTAAGGCATATTAAAATTCATTAAAATCATGAATTACGGAGTAAAGGCATGACTGCTATAAGAGTTGTCAGTGCCTAACCTTGGTAAATCCACTGCAATTTAAGCCATATCCTTGAACACTATGCATATTTTATGACCGCACCTTTACTTGATTTCTCTAATCAAAAGCCATGAGAAAATAAAAAATAAAAAAGAAATAGAAAGATGCCAATATATATAATAGTTTTCAAAAATAGTCAGCAAAGAGATATGTGGTTCAAATAAGGTTCCATATTTTCATTTATGTAAGTGATATGTGCAGATAAAAGGAACACCGGACTTAGATCATTTAAAAACTTGAATCATTTAAGGGTTTAATATTACATCATGCCAAATTATATGTAGATATATTATAATATAATACTGTTCTATATGCTATAGTACTAAAATAATATTTTATTCTAGCAATATATTTATCTATATAATATTATAATGTAAAATTGTACAATGAGATGTTTATTACGAGGAGTCATAAAAAAAATGGTAGCTAGGTAAGACCCATGAGATGCGAAAATGCCATATTAGGAGAAAGAGATAATATAACATACTTTATATCTTAAGAGAGGAATTATTTGTCTTGCATTGTGATGCAAATTACCTCTTCATCTAAAATTCAATGCTATTTCTTGAGCTCTTCATGCAACACATATTATTAACGGCTTTTGTTACAATGCTTTTGATTATGTGATCTGATGCCACAAATTATTAGAAAGTCAATGATATAAAAACATTAGGTAAAGGCATAAAGTGAATGGATGGTGGACTTTAATGGAAGTGTTGATGCCGAGTCACCTTCCTTGAACGCCAGGGAAACAAGGTCCTCCTCGCCGGACTCCTGCAAGAAAAGTCCCGGAGATCGGATGTTCCGATGGGGACCCTCCGACGCTCAAGTCAGTCACTCATGAACAGACAAGAGTTAGCTAGCAGAAGAAAGTAGAGAGTTAGGGTTCATAGAGTGTCCTTCCCTCGTTGTAAGTGTGAGCTTTTATACCTATTCCAAGATCTCCCTCTTTCATGCTTCCAGAAGATTCATGATTTGGAAGTACTGTTATCCGATAACGGACAAAAAGGCAAGGTTGATAATGACGGGTCGTGGGCATGTCAGAGGTGCCCTGCCTTATTTGCCACCTGCCAATATGGTATCATGCATGTCGGGTGGCTATGGTTGCACCAAGCGCGCGCTGTTATGAGGTATGGCCATATACAGTCGTAAGCAAAAGGTGGATCGTACTCCGTAACGGGATATGGCCACATGGTTGCAGGCGAGTGATGGATCACATGCCATAACGGGGTATGGCCATGCACTGTTACGGGTGCGTGGTGGGCCATACGTCTTAATGGGGCATGGCGATGCACTATAGCAGGCGAGTAGTGGGCCACGTGGGCGTGCCAAGTGGCTCGTAGCTATAAGCTGGCCTCGGAGGTTGGCTTTGGAGGCGGGCTCGAGGCTGGCCTCGGAGTTGGCCTCGGAGGTGGGCTCGGAGGCTGGCCTCAGAGGTTGGCCTCGGAGGCCGAAGTAGGACGCCGTCAGTCTCCTTTACTGTTAACCCTGAGTTTGGATCAGCCATATCAGATGCCCCTCGCCCCTGAGACGAGCGGGTCCACCCTGGCGAAGCGAAAGGGGTGTCACCTCCCCAGTGGCTGATCCCCTTCGCTGCCAACTGCTCCCGGCCACGTGTCTCTGGGCGCTGCGATAACTTAGCACGGGCGACTTGGGGGATGTGAAGGGGCAGTCGCTACTGTCCGTCCGATTTGCGTGATCGCCCTGAGGCGGGGTTGTCCTTTTGAAATTCGAAAAGCGGCCACCATCATTACCATCATGGCGCTGACGTCAGCGGTGTCCATCATTGGTCGGAGGCAGTTTGTTCCATGCACCGGACCGTCGAGGCGGCCCAGCCTATAGCGGGAGTCCGCGTGGCTGGCAAATCGAGGCGGGACGATTTGAAACTTGACAAAACCCGGGCGAAGGCTGAATACTCGTCACTTAGCTTAGTTATCTTCTTCCTCTGGTCCTCTGCTCCCTCTGCAACCTGGAATCGCCCCCGCCATTTCTTTCTCCATGTTAGCCTTCCGTCTTCCCGATCCTTCCTTCTTCTTTCGCAAACTTTTGTCATGGCCTCCTCGCCGTCTTGACTTCTTCTTCTCCTTCCGACAACCGTATTCTCCTTCGAGGTCTTCGTGCCACTCCATCTCCCTCTCCTTCATGGTCCTTCGATCTAGAGGACCGTCTTCCTTTGTCCCAACGACCGGTTGCTGCCAGGGCTCCTGCAAGGGGATGCTCGGCGGCGACAGCCGGGCCCCAGCGAGGAGCACCAGGCGGCGGTGGTGCCTCCATGAGGGCGGGGGCGGAATCTCCGACGGAGACCGCCTCCACTGTAACAGGCCAAGACTTAGCAAAGATTAGGGCCCGTTACCAGGTACCCCGAGGCATCGGGCTCTTCCTTCCGACCCCGATGACAGGGTGGTCTCCTCCCGGCCCGGCAGAGTGTCATTTATGAAAATCCCTTAGATTAGGGCTTCGGCTACCCTTTCACCCCTTTTTCATCAACCTTTTAGACTATTACTCCCTAACTCCTACTCAACTGGTCCCGAACTCCCTTCGGACCATTTATGCCTTTCTTATCCTTTGCCACCACCTCCAAATTACCCCCGACTCTCTCTCTTCCGCTGCTTTTACACCCTCAGGCAGCAGAGGGGTTGGTGGCTATTCCAGCCCCGATCCGATCGAGTCCTCAAGCTACTTCTCCCTACCTCGGTCAAGGGATGGAAATCCCATTTCTTTTTTGTTGACCTTGATCAAGTCAAGTCCCGGTGGGGGATCCCGACCTCCGACCCAACATGAACTCCACCATCCTCCCTAGGAGATCAAGAAGCGTTGGGGCAACTGTTGACTGCCAACATCCCCAGATACAACTTACTTCTGTTGGAGCACAACCTCGGCTGACGGGCCTCACCACACAGAGCGGTGAGTAATAGATGCCCCAGCACTTAGCCAAATTGCCCCTTCCTCCTCCTTCTTCTCTCTTCTTTTTCTTTCTCTTTTCTTTTCGTTTTTTTTTTTTTGACTCGACTGATGCTGTGCAGCAATGAAGCCTTTGACCGCCATGGTCAAGAAGGCCGCAGTCAAGAGGATGAGGACCCAGGGTGGCCCGAGAGAGGGGCAGCAGGCGCCGACCCCCAAGCGCCTTACTGTGAGGGTGTCTCCGCCAGCCGAGCAGCGTAGTCTCCACCGGTCCTGGAGGTGGATCTGACGGCTGATACCCCCGCCAGAAGGGGCGAGGGCCAGAGGGGCGATGATGGAGGAGCCGGCGACGGTGGAGCCGACGGCGATGGAACCCCAGGCTCCCCACAAACCAACCTCGACCAAAGCAGATAGGAGTTGAGGGGAAGGGCCGTCAGGGGCGGCAAGTCCACCCCCGAAAAATACGATGAGCAGCCCACTGCCGAGCCGGAGCACGTAGGAAATGCCGAGGGGAGCAGGGCCGGGCCGACCCCTCATGGGTTCTCCTTAATAAACGACTAGCGCCGGGCTGAACAACTCATGTCCTATGTCGTTCAGCTCGACATTCAGGAGGAGCTCCGGAATCTGGGAGCGAATAGGTTCTTCCGGGAGGTCTTCTCAGCCCTCGTCCGGGTAAGTAGCTTTTCCTTTGCCCTCGATTTAGAGCTCTTAAACAATTTGCATAGCTGACACCTTGAGCGCAGGTGACCAACTCCTTTGTGCTCGCTCGGGAGGCCATCGGCGAGGGGGAAGCTGTCACCCGCCAAGTCCAACAGGACGCCGAGGATGCCTAGGCCCAGGCCGAGCTGCGAAGAAGGCCTTGGAATTGGTAAGGGCCGAATTGAGAAAATAAAGGAGGCTGAGAGTAGAGCCGAGGCCGACTGACGGCGGGGGTGCTCAACCAGCTCACAGAGGCTGAGGGCGCGATTGAGGCCGAAACCTCCATATAGCCGACTTGAACTCGGCCATTCAGGAGGCCGAGGATCGAGCGAAGCGGGTTGAGGAAGAGGTGAAGGCCATGGAGGCCGAGAGGGCAGCAGCAGCCTCTCTGGCGGCGGAGAAGGAGGCCCGAGTCGCTGAGGTGGAGGCTGCCGCCGAGGCCAGGGTTGCCGCGGCCGTGGAGGAGTTCAAGGCATCGAGCACTTCACCCACGAGCTGGTTGAAGCTAATGCAGATTTCTACGTCCAGGGGTTTGACGATGCCAAGGAGAAAGTTGCCCGAGTTTTGAACCTCCCCCAGTCATGGACATCGAGCCGGACCAGTCCGATGAGGCCTCGGATGGCGAGCCCGTCGGACCTTGATTTTGTAGTTCATTTTTGTTTTTGTACTAAGTCCGACTTGGTCGCCATTTTGTATACACTAATGTTAATGAAGTATAATTTTTTCATCAATGAAAGTTCTAAATGTGATCTCTTCTCTGAGTCCCTGGGTCACTGACGTGGGACCCTTGAGGGCTTCGTCAGCACCGAGGGGCAGCTTTTATTATCTTTTATGCAACTTCAACTTAGTCATATAGTGCAGGGCCCTTTTGGGAGAGCTAAGGGAGACGGGTCGTGTCCATCCCCCAGGGACTCGGACTTCTTGGGCCTGATGAAATATCGATCTTGGGCCACCGAGAATGACTCGGACTTCTTGAATCCGATGGTACATTGGATCTTCGATGCCCATGGTACATTGGGCTTTTTTTTATTGAGAGCCGATGGTACATCGGTCTGCCAGTGGTACACTGGGCTTTCCATGCCGAGTCTGGCCTCGGGCTTTTTGAATCCAATGGTACATTGAATCTTCGATGCTAATGGTACATTGGGCTTTTTGTCGAGAGCCGATGGTACATCGGTCTGCCAGTGGTACACTGGGCTTTCCATGCCAAGTCTGGCCTTGGCTTTTTGAATCCGATGGTACATCAGGTCTTCGTTGCCAATGGTACATTGGGCTTTTTGTCGAGAGCCGATGGTACATCGGTCTGCCAGTGGTACACTGGGCTTTCCATGCCGAGTCTGGTCTTGGGCTTTTTGAATCCGATGGTACATCGGGTCTTCGTTGCCAATTGTACATTGGCTTTTTGAATCCGATGGTAATCGATCTGCCAGTGGTACACTGGGCTTTCCATGCCGAGTCTGGCCTTGGGCTTTTTGAATCCGATAGTACATCGGGTCTTCGTTGCCAATGTTACATTGGGCTTTTTGAATCCGATGGTACATCGGGTCTTCGTTGCCAATGGTACATTGGGCTTTTTAAATCCGATGGTACATCGATCTGCCAGTGGTACACTAGGCTTTCCATGCTGAGTCTGGCCTCAGGTTTTTGAATCCATGGTACATCGGGTCTTCGTTGCCAATGGTACATTGAGCTTTTTGAATCCGATGGTACATCGGGTCTTCATTGCCAATAGTACATCGAGCTTTTTGAATCCGATGGTACATCGGGTCTTCGTTGCCAATGGTACATTGGGTTTTTTGTCAAGAGCCAATGGTACATCGGTCTGCCAGTGGTACACTGAGCTTTCCATGCCTAGTCTGGCCTCGGGCTTTTTGAATCCAATGGTACATCGGGTCTTCGTTGCCAATGGTACATTGGGCTTTTTGAATCCGATGGTACATCGGGTCTTTGTTGCTAATGGTATATTGGGATTTTTGTCAAGAGCCAATGGTACATCGGTCTGCCAATGTACATTGGGCTTTCCATGCCGAGTCTGGCCTTGGGCTTTTTGAATTCGATGGTACATCGGGTCTTCATTGCCAATGGTACATTAGGCTTTTTGAATCCGATGGTACATCGGGTCTTCGTTGCCAATGGTACATTGGGCTTTTTATCGAGAGCCGATGGTACATCGATCTGCCAGTGGTACACTAGGCTTTCCATGCCGAGTCTGGCCTCAGGCTTTTTAATCTGATGGTACATCGGGTCTTCGTTGTCAATGGTACATTGGGCTTTTTGAATCCGATGGTACATCGGGTTTTCGTTGCCAATGGTACATTGAGCTTTTTGTCGAGAAGTTGAGATGCTTAAACATCTGTTATTAGTTTCAAGTGCGGGATGGGAGTCCCAAGAGAATACAATCATGAAATTTCATGTAAAGAAAGAGTACGCTACTGGTAATACCGACGGAGGTTGTCGGCGTTCCACGTCCGCGGGAGCGGCTTTTCGTTCAGCTCTTCTATTTTATACGCTCCATGGCGGAGTGCCTCGGTGATCTGGTAGGGTCCTTCCCAGTTCAGTGCTAGCTTGCCCCCTTCCATCAGTTTTGAGATTTCAGCTCGACGAAGGACGAGGTCCCCCGGCAAGAAGGTCCTTGGGCGGATGCAAGCGTTGTAATATCTAGCCGCTTGCTGTTGGTAGGCTGCCATTCGGAGTCGCGCTCGGTCCCGTACCTCTTCCACCAGGTCAAGGTTGGCCCACAACTGGTTTGGGTTATCTTCCTCGCTGTAGGCTTCCACTCTAGGGCTCAGGGCACCGATCTCTACAGAATGACTGCTTAAGATCCGAATACGAGGCTGAAGGGAGTTTCTCCGGTGGGGGCCCATGGCATTGTGTGGTAGGCCCATAGCACACTGTGGAGCTCCTCCACCCACCGTCCTTTGCAGTCATCTAGCGGGCTCTCAGTCCTTGGAAATGATGCGATTGGTCACCTCGGCCGCTCCGTTGGTCTGAGGATGTCCTATAGAGGTGAATCGCTGATGGATGCCGAGCTCGGTGCAGAATCCTCGGAAGGGTGCATTGTCAAACTGCCAGCCGTTGTCGGTGACCAAAGTATGCGGCAGCCCTGAACCGACATATTATAGACTTCCAGAAAAAATCCCTCACCTTGCCCTCGGTGATCTTGGCAAGCGCCTTAGCCTCGATCCATTTGGTGAAGTGGTCGACAGCCACCAGCAGGAACTTACGCTAGCCGGAGGTAGGAGGGAATGGCCCCAAGATGTCCATCCCCCACTAGGCGAAGGGCCAAGGTACTGCCAGAGGGGTCAGTTGAGATGTCGGCTACCGCTGGATGTTGGCATGGCGCTGGCAGCTATCACACTTCTTGACAAGCTCGGCCGCGTCCTCCCTCATGGTCAGCCAATAATACCCCTGCCAGAGCCTTGTACGCCAGGGCTCTGCCCCCAGATGACTCCCGCATATGCCTTCATGGATTTCTCGTAAGATATAGTCAGCTTCAGTAGGCCTGACGCACTTGAGGACCGGGTATGAGAATGATCTTCGGTAGAGCTTCCCATCCATCATTAGGAACTTCGGGGCCCATCGCCTGAGCAGTCTGGCCTCGGCCGGGTCTTCAGGGAGGGTGTCGTCAGTGAGATATCGGACATAAGCGTCCATCCAGGAAGGCTCCTGCTCGACCGGCATTGCCTCCTCCACTGCCGCTTCAATGCTCGGGACTTGCAGGTGCTCCACGTACATCCTTCCAAGGTCCCATCGGCCGAAGTGGCCAAGCGGGACAACGCATCAGCCTGGTATTTTCCGCCTGAGGAATGTAGCTGACGTGGAAATATGCAAATCGAGAGGCTTGAGACTGCACTTTGCTCAGGTAGTGGGACATGGTCAGGTCTCTAGCCTTGTACTCCCCAGCGACCTGCCCGGAGACAAGCTGGGAGTCCGTGAAGGCCCTCAGACGCTCCGCACCGAGCTCCTCGGCTAGCTTCATCCCTGCCAGCAAGGCTTTATATTCCGCTTGGTTGTTGGTGGCTGGGAACAAAAACCGAAGGGCATACTATACCACCTCCCCCTCGGGACTCGCAAGAATAAGTCCAGCTCCACTCCCTTGAGAATTTACCGCTCCATCCACATGAAGGATCCAGTCTTCTTTCTCCACCCCCTCGGGCGTAGGGGACTCCATGTGCGCCTCCGAGTGCAACTTCTCCGATGCTCCTATGCCCAAGTGCACTCGACCAGAAAGTGGCTAACACCTGGGACCTTATTGCAGGCCTTGGCCGAATGGATAAATCAAACTCCCCCAACTTGATGGCCCATTTGGCCAGCCGACCGGAAGTGTCAGGACGGGACAGAATAGTCTAAAGTGGTTGGTCCATGAGCACTACGATCGGATGAGCTTGGAAGTAGGGTCGAAGCGCTGAGCTGAGACCACCAGGGCAAAGATGATCTTCTCAGTCTTAGAGTATCTCGTCTCGGTGCCATGAAGCACTTTACTAGTGTAGTAGACCGGTTTTTGCACCCATCGGCATCCATGCGGACAAGCACGGAGCTGACAGCCTCGGGGGAAGCTGCTAGATACAAAAAGAGTTCCTCCCCGCTCCTCGGCTTAGACAACAGTGGAGGAGTAGATATAAATTTCTTCAGCTCTTGAAAGCTTCCTGACACTCCTTCGTCCACTCGAAGCTATTGACCTTGCGCATCACCTTAAAGAAGGGCAGACACCGCTCTGCCGACCTTGACATGAAGCGGCTCAGGGCTGCCACCCTCCCGGTCAGACGCTGCACCTTCCTCTTATTAGCTGGGGGCCTCATATCCAAAATGCTCGGATTTTGTCTGGGTTGGCTTCAATTCCTCGCTGCGTCACCATGAAGCCCAGGAACTTGCCCACAGCAACTCCGAAGGCGCACTTGCGGGGGTTTAGCCTCATCCGGTACCGGCAGGTTGGCAAAGGTCTCCGCAAGGTCGGCAACATGGTCCGTAGCGTGGGTGCTCTTGGTCAGCATATCGTCCACATTCACCTCCATGTTGCGCCCGATCTGGTCCTCGAAGACCTTGTTCATCAACCTCTGGTAGGTAGCCCTGCATTCTTCAACCCGAACGACATCACCTTGTAGCAGTATATCCCCTTCTCGGTGACAAAGGAGGTCGCCTCTTTATCAGCCGGGTTCATCCTGATCTGGTTGTACCCCGAGAATGCATCCATGAAGCTAAGGGTCTCATGGCCGGACATAGCATCTACCAGCTGATCGATCCGAGGCAGCGGGAAGCTGTTCCTTGGGGCATGCCTTGTTGAGGTTGGTGAAGTCCACGCACATCCTCCAACTCCCACTAGCCTTGCGGACCATTACAACATTCGCCAGCCAATCGGGGTAGTGCACCTCGCGAATGTGTCCGGCCGTCGTCAACTATGCACCTCTTCGTCTATGGCCTTCTGTCTGTCTGGAGCAAAGCTCCTCTTCTTCTGCCGAACAGGCCGGCACTCCGGCCTCATATTGAGTTATGGGTAATCACATCCTCTGGAATGCCTGGCATGTCGGATGCCGACCAAGTGAAGATATTGGCATCAGCTCACAGGAAAGCAAGGAGCTGGCTACGAGCCTCCTCCGGAAGCAGAGCCCCTATTTGAATGATCTGCGCTAGGTCCTCCCCAGGGGGAAGGACTGCAGATGCTCGGCCGGCTCTCCTCTCCTCTCAAGTCTCGGGGGTCCAGCGCTTATGGTGTAGGTGTGGGCATCACCCCTGAGGACTAGGGGCCATATGGCAGCACAGTGGTGGTGGGTTCTGCTTCCCGCGCATCTCCCCGACCCCTTCGCTAGTTAAGAATCTCACTAGGAGCCTTTTGGTGGAGATTATGGCATCCAAGAGATTAAGCCCGGGCCTTCCGAGTATGGCATTGTAGGCGAGGGGCACCCGGACCACCAGAAGCTCATGAAGACTGTACTTTGCATGGGGCTGTGCCAGCCGTGATAGGAAGAGTGATTTCCCCCTCAACCTTCACGGAATCTTCGATGAACCCCATCAGGGGCGTGGTGATAGGCCGAAGCAGGTCGGGTAACAGGTTCATACGAGCAAAAGCATCGTAATTCAAAACATCACCGAGCTCCCACTATCAACCAGAATTCTTTTTACAGGGTGTTTAGCTATCGTCATTGACACAATGACACTATCATCATTTTTATTGACCACCCTCTCTAGGTCCCTTTTAGAAAAAGGGATTACATAATCTAACTCTCCCTCCCCCTTGGCCTCTTGGGTGGGCCACCTATCCCCTAGGAAATCATCGTCATTGTCTTCTCGATTGGAGCATTGTCGATCATCGGGGGCGGCGGCGTGATGGGCTAGAAGCTCCCGGGTTGTTCCTCTGAACAAACTTCCCCAGGTGGCCACGCTGAATAAGGTCCTCTATTCTTCAGCTGGTGATAGTCGTCGGTGTCATGGCCATGGTCCTGGTGGTAGTGGCAGTAAGGTTCTTGTTGCGGGGGATCTTTGGGTTCATTGGAGGAGGGCGCTGAAGATAGGGCTCGCCCTCGATCTCGAGCAGGATGTGCGATATCGAGGCAAGCAGAGGAGTGTAGGGCCCATCTCTCGGTGTAGGAGCTCGGGAATGGTTGTCTGGTCGGCAAGGAGGCTCAGGCCTCTTGGGGCAAGCTTCAGCATGCTCTCGGGTCGGCTTCTTGGTGATGCTTCCGCTAGCCTCGCGTTGGGAGGAGTCAACTTCATCAGCACGGATGTACTTCTGGGCCCGGCTCAGGAGCTCGGCGTAGGAGCCGAGCGGCTTCTTATCGAGGGAGTATGCAAAGCGGGAGGGGCGGACCCTCGCTTTAATGCTAAGGTGGCCACGAATCCTCGATGTTGTAGACCTCCAGGCTGCCTCCTTGAACTGAGTGACGTAGTCCCACAGGGACTCGCCACCCTTGGAATCTTTCGATAGGCATCAAAATGGGCCAAGAAGGCTCTCTCCAGCTAGCGGAAGGAGTCGATACTTCACGGCGGTAGGCGGGAGTACCAAGCTCGAGCAGCTTTCTTCAAAAGTGGCGGAAGAAGATGCATAGAACCTTGTAACTTTCTAAATGGTCCAGGGGGTCCGTGGTCCTGCCATACGGGTCCAGCTGAGGAAGGCGGAACCGAGTTGAGATTGGCTCCTCCATGATCCAGCGGGACAGTGGTGGCCGGCTGTCGTAGTCCCTCTAGTGGGTTGATGATCTGGCGGCTGAGCTCCTCCAACCGCTGATTATACTTGGTGAGCGACGCTCAGCTTGGCGGGCTATTCTGCCGTTGAAGGACCCCTCCCTCGAGGAATCTGAGGAGGGGGAAGAGTGGCGGCGATGCTGATGAAGGCGCTCCGCCTCCTTCCCATGCGCCACTTGGGAGATGCACTAGCGCGGCGAGAGGGTGACCGAGGCCTCTTGGAGGCTTCACGGCAGTGAGGCTTGGGTGAAGCGCAGCGGTGGCAAGCTTCTCAGGCAGGAGACCTTCTTCGGAAAGAGTGCTGGCTGGGTTGGATGACTCCTCGCACTGACAGGAGGGGCTCCGATTGTTGCGCAGCCACCACCTGATGCTGCAGGCCTTGAACCACCGTTGCCAAAGATTGGACTTGCACGGCAAGAGCGGCAAGCTGGTCCTCTTAAAGCTGCTGCGTGGTGGTGTAGGAACGTCGGCTAGGGGAACTGAGGGGCCAACCGCCAACGGATCAGCCCCTTGACGCTGCCCCCAGTGTGACTGGTGGAGACCTCTCGCGTACGGGTCGTCACCATCGCTTGAGAGCTCAGGGAAAAAAAAGTTGTCACTGACAGGTTCGGAGCTTTTCTCTTCTTCCCCCCTTCCTGGTGCGCCAATCTGTTGACGCCAAGTCACCTTCCTTGAACGCAAAGGAAACGGAGGTCCTCCTCGCCGGACTCTTACAAGAAAAGTCCCCAGTAACCGGATGTTCCGGTGGGGACCCTCCGATATTCAAGTAGTCACTCGTGAATAGACAAGAGTTAGCTAGCAAAAGAAAGCTAGAGAGTTAGGGTTTATAGAGTGTCCTTCCCTCGTTGTAAGTGTGAGCTTTTATACCTATTCCAAGATCTCCCTCTTTCATGTTTCCAGAAGATTCATGATTTGGAAGTACTGTTATCCGATAACGAACAAAAAGGCAAGGTTGATAATGATGGGTCATCGGCATGTCAGAGGTGCCCTGCCTTATTTGCCACCTGCCAATACAGTATCATGCGTATCGGGTGGCTATGGTTGCACCAGGCACGCGCCGTTATAAGGTATGACCATATGCAATCGCAAGCAAGCAGTGGATCGTACTCCGTAACAGGATATGGCCATACGTGGTTGCAGGCAAGTGATGGACCAAACGTCGTAACGAGGTATGGCCATGCACTGTTACGGGTGCGTGGTGGGCCATACGTCTTAATGGGGCTATAGAAGGCGAGTAGTGAGCCACGTGGGCATGCTAGGTGGCTCATAGCTATAAGCTGGCCTCGGAGGTTGGCCTTGGAGGCGGGCCTCGGAGGTTGGCCTCGGAGGCCGAAGTAGGACGCCATCAGTCTCCTTTACCGTTAACCCTAATGGTTCTGGATCAGCCATATCAGGGAGGATTAAGGCATGGTATTCTTGATGTGGCTGATCCAATGCCGTTAGAGAACCATGAAGGAAAATGATGGAGCCCTGCTTTGTCCTCTGATGTCCCTTCGGCTGATGCGGCTGATCAAACCACATGACCCACGAGATGGAGGGATCACGAACTCAATGTCACACGGTCCGACGCACTCTGCTCTTCTCGGCCTTAGGCTCATCTTAGCAGCGGCCCACCTCGACCTTGGTGTCGGTCTCGGTGTCGGCGATGACCCACTTCGACCACGGCATCGGTGACTGTCTCCTCTGGGTGGTATTATCTTTTGCACGATTTCTGGAGATAATGATGCGACAGCAAAACCATAAAAGGAACTTTGGCTCCGGCCTCCAGCGACGGCCTCCAGCACCAGCCTCCTGCGACGGCCTCTGGCTACAGCTTCCAGCGATGGCTTCGATCCTAACTTGGTACCTTTTTCGCATACACAATGATCCGCCTCAGACAACGGATCCCGAGATTCAAGGTCTATTGCCGTGTATCTCGCTCACTGAAATCACGAGCAAGTGCCACCACGATCGGCAGTTACTGCTACAAGCGGTCCTCATCCAGCAACGGCTTAACCACTCGCCATTCAAAGAAACTTATCTCAACAAGGAAGATTCGATGGTTCCAACGGAACGAGGTAAACGGGACCCCCTAGACAGGTATAAGAGAAGAACTTGAGCTCAATGCAGGGGGTCTCTCTCCCTATCTCTCAACTCCTATCTCACTACTAAAGAACTGAGTGACAAGTTTACTAACTTGAGCGTCGGAGGGTCCTCACCGGGAACACCGCCGGGGACTTCTTGCAGGGTTCCGAAGAAGGGAGATGACTCCTCCATCCCACTTGGAAGCCCACGACAAACCTCAGCATGCCTGTTGCTCAACACGGTTGATTTGTCCACATCAGATTGGCGCACCATGAAGGGGTCATGTGCTGAAGGAAAGAGAGCTCTGTCTCCCTGACCTATAAGTCTTTGTCCCTCTAAGATAGCCATGGTGGTGATGCGCGTGCCGAAGGTCCTCACTAATCATGCCGGGGGGCATCCGCATAGCCCTGAGCAGCAAAGGACCACTCTCTCTCTATGCTCCTCCCTCACCACCAACCTCAGCCGCTCTAATTAACCAGCTGACCATCCTCAATCAACAAGTTCAAGCCTTAAATGCAGCAGTTCATGAGTTGCAAAAGTAACGCCCGTTGGCCACTCAGCAGCAGCCGAAGCCTCTCACATCTTCCATGATAGCTGCACCAGTTAGCCAGCGATTCGCCCGCAGGAAATCTTCTCATAGAGAAGCCTGTCACCATCATGCTTCACCTAAGCACCACCATGAAGCTTTCAAAAGACTGCGGTCTCCTACCTTCTGCTCGAGTAGCCACTTCTCCCCTTACTTATCCTCTGAGCCGTCTGGGAAGGACCTTAATCATGAGATGAAGGGGCATCTGGATGAACAACACCGGCGGCCAAAGGAGCTCAATCAAAGGTTCAATAATCAGTCAGAGGCGGCCATCCTTGGCAGCCTTCCTAAATGGCCTCTTCCTCTACAATGGCCACAGCAGCCCCGAGGCTCCATGGAGGCCCAAGACTCCAAAGCAGCCTCCAGATCACGGCGGCTCCGGTTTCCTCCACGGCAGCCTCCGGATCCCACGACGGCCTCTTCCTCCACGATGGCCTCTTCCTACACGATGGCCCCTCACAGCGGCCTCTCATCCTCAACGATCAAGCCCCTCATAGCGGCCCCCGAGATCCCACAGTGGCCCAAGAATCCCACGGCGGCCCGAGACTCCACAGCGGCCCCGGTTTCCTCCAAGGCGGCTCTCAAGTCTATAGTGGCCCCCGGCCTCTCCCCGCAGCGACCAAACGAGCGCCAGTTTCGCAACTACAAGGATAAGGCTCCCAACCGTCTCACTCAACTCCTTTCCACCTTGGTTGGGTAAGGTTTATATGCACGTAATATATTCATATAATTGAAGAAAGGTGGATTGCATGCACGAGGTTGTGTGCACGCGATGGAAGTCTGTGCTATGGCTGCTGCATCTTAATGATCGTCTTCCAAAGCTGTGCTCGTACCGACTCCTCCCACGGGCATCGCCAGCTTTGGCCACCATCCCGGCCACGGCTGTTTGGCCGGATCCATGTATCTCGCATCGGCGAGCGACGACACCTCTGGCTCCCGAGCCCATGCAGAAGCGGCAGCTAATCTCTTTGATTTCAATGGCAATCTTCTCCTGTATCAGAGGATGCTTGCATAGCATTAGGAAGAACCAAGGTTCTTCTTCACTTCAAGGTTCTTCTTCAGTTGAGCCTCCAGTCCAATGTTCAAAAGCTTCTTGATGTCCCAGAACATATCAACATATCTCTAGAATACCATGGGGTTAAAGTCACCAAAAGCCTTGCTAAAGCGAGTCTCGAACTCATCGGAGCCCAAGAGAGCATCTAGCTCAGCACCGAACTCCACATTGAAGATCCTTTCTTCGGTGACACCACCTCTCGCCATCCCCTATAAAGATTCCATCACCAAAAGGATCCTTCAGTATGTGATAATTGTACTGACCCTTGCGATATTTGGAAAAGTTAGACTTGAGAATGTGCTCAATGTTAGCAGGATCAGCAGTAAGATCTCACCATGGGAAGGCTTGATCAGCCTTCTGAATTAACTCCCTGCAGAGAAGAGGGAAAAGGAAATGATGTCCACAACATGGAGAACGATCGCTGCAAATGCTATGGAGAGAAAAGAGAAGGCGAGCAAGCCTAGTTTCAAAGTCAACTCTAGCAGCTGGAGAGCCAAAAGTGGCTGCGGTGCAGGATCTCTCCTTAAGGAGCTAAAGCTTACCAACCAACTTGATTCACTGGGGGGCAGACCACCAGCGGGCGGAAGCATTCGAGTCCGCAGAAGAAAAATAAGGGTGCCGCAAGAGCTAAGTACGCTGCACCTAAGATTTTTTCTTTCATTGATGTTTAAAATGTCATATAGGGAAGACCGACTTTGCATCGGTATTCAAGACCAACCTCGCGTTAGCATCTCAAAGCATGATGTACCATCGGCCTCGAAGACCGGTGTACCATTGGCTTCAAAAAGCTCGAGGCCAGCTCGGCACCTCAAGACCGATTCCGCACTGGCAACTAAGACTGGCTCCGCATCGGCATCAAAGACCGGCTCCGCGTCGGCACCAAAGACCGGCTCCGCATCGGTAGAAAAGATCAGTTCCGCACCAGCAACTAAAGACCGGCTCCGCATCGGCAGAAAAGACCGGTTCTGCACCGGAAACTAAAGACCGGCTCCGCGTCGGCATCAAAGACCGGCTTCGCGTCGGCCAAAGACCAGCTCCGCGTCGGCACCAAAGACCGGCTCCGCGTCGATACAAAAAGACCAGTTCCGTACCAGAAATTTAAGACTGGCTCCGCATCGGTAGAAAAGACCGGTTTCGCATCGGCAACTAAAGACCGGCTCCGCGTCGGCACAAAAATACCAGTTCCGCACCGGCAATTTAAGACCGGCTCCGCGTCGGCACCTCCAAGCCCAGCTCCGCGTCGGCACACTCAAGCCTGGCTCTACGTCGGCACATTCAAGCCCGGCTCCGTGTCGGCACCTCCAAGCCCAGCTCCACGTCGGCACACTCAAGCCCTGCTCCGCATCGGCACCTCCAAGCCGGCTCCACGTCGGTACACTCAAGCCCTGCTCCGCGTCGGCACATTCAAGCCCGGCTCCACGTCGGCACCTCCAAGCCCGGCTCTGCATCGGTACCTTCAAGCCTGGCTCCGCGTCGGCACACTCAAGCCCGGCTCCGCATCGGCACACTCAAGCCCAGCTCCGCATCGGCACATTCAAGCCCGGCTCCGCGTCGGCACCTCCAAGCCCGGCTCCGCGTCGGCACACTCAAGCCCTGCTCTGCGTCGGCACATTCAAGCCCGGCTTTGCGTCGGCACCTCCAAGCCTGGCTCCGTGTCGGCACCTTCAAGCCTGGCTCCGCGTCGGCACATTCAAGCCCGGCTCCGCGTCGGCACCTCCAAGCCCAGCTCCGCGTCGGCACATTCAAGCCCGGCTCCGCGTCGGCACCTTCAAGCTCGGCTCTGCGTCGACACTCCAAGCCCGGCTCTGCATCGGCACACTCAAGCCCGAGTCTCCCTTCGACACTCAAGCCCGGCTCCGTGTCGGCAATCCAAGCCCAAGACCTCCTGCGGATTCCATTCCACCTGCCCTTGGATTTCAGCACTGGTTCCCCCCCCCCTCGCCTTCAATCAACACGGTTCCCTGGGGGGCAGGTCATCAACTATGCAGAAGGAGACCAATTTCTTTAAAGAAAAAGGCACCTGAGCCTGGTCCAAGCACTCTCAGGTCACCCTCCGGGGTGAAAAGGCACCTGACGACTTTCAACCCTCATGTCACCCTTCGGGGTTAAAAAGGCTCCTAATGACTTTCAACTCTCAGGTCACCCTTCGGGGTTAAAAAGGCTCCTGACGACTTTTAACTCTCAGGTCATCCTTCGGGGTTAAAAAGGCACCTGATGACTCTCAACTCTCAGGTCACCCTTCAGGGTTCAAAAGGTTCTCAACGGCCTCAACTTTGCCTCAGCGGCTTCGTCACAACCTCAACGGCTTCATTTCAGCCTCAGCGGCTTCAACTCTGCATTAGTGGCCAATAGCCAGTCGGGTAATACCTTCGTTTAAATTGTATACTTGCAACATATCGCTGGTTACTTTCAGCTATCAAGAAGCCCCATGATAGCTAACAGCTGGGAGAGGCCAACTCCTCATCTCACAGTTGACGGGCACCCACCTCTAAACTTCACGCCAAAAGTAAAGAGCCCCTCCAAGCTCACCAACAAAAGCCACAAACGTGGAGCCTCCCAAAGCGAAGCAGAAGGAGACGAATTCCTCCAACAAAGAGCTAAGAACACTACAAGAAAAAGTTTATTTTCATTAGTATCTAAATGCATTATGGGAAAACCAACCATTCAAAAGGCTCTCGACGGTCCTGTGATCAAAAGGTTACCCCCGAGCCGGCCGTGAAACCCCCGCAGTGGTTCAAGACCTATGATTCCAGCGACCTCGAGTCACCCCTCGGGCCAGCCACGAAACCCTCGAGTTGGTTTCGGAGTAGCTCGACGGTATGGCGACTAACGGATACCACTCGGCCTGGCTAGCCTACGCCCTGAGTCGGTTCAAATCCCTAACAGCCCGTACCCACTTGAGTCACCTTCCAGGCAAGCACAGAGGCAATTTTATTTCAGCCCTGTGGCTTTATTTCTGCTTCGGCCATCTTGTTTTAGCCTCAACGGCCTTATTACAGCCTCAGCGGCTTATCTCTGCCTCTGCGGTAACGGCTCCCTCTGCCTCAGGAGCATCATTGCGGCATCATTGGCTCTTTGCCTCAATGGCATGTGGATAGGGACCCACATCCAAACTTCATGTTAAAAGTTAAAGACCCCAAAGTCGGGTGAGGATCAGCCACTTGGGAGGTGACGCTCCTTTCGCCTTGTTGGGGCGGGCCCGCTTCGTCTCAGGGACGAGGGGGCATCTGATGTGGCTGATCCAACGCCGTTAGAGAACCGTGAAGGAAAATGACAGAGCCCTGCTTTATCCTCTGATGTCCCTTCGGCTAATGCGGCTGATCAAACCACATGACCCACGAGATGGAGGGATCATGAACTCAATGTCATATGGTCTGGCGCACTCCGCTCTTCTCGGCCTTGGGCTCATCTTAGCAGCGGCCCACCTCGACCTTGGTGTCGGTCTCGGCGTCGGTGATGGCCCACTTCGACCATGGCGTCGGTGACCGTCTCCTCTGGGTGGTATTATCTTTTGCATGATTTTCGAAGATAATGATGCGACAGCAAAACCCAGAAAAGGAACTTTGGCTCCGGCCTCTAGCGACAGCCTCCAGCGTCGGCCTCCAGCAACGGCCTTTGGCTTCGGCCTCCAGCGCCGGCCTCCAGCGACGGCTTCTAGCTCCGACCTCCAGCGATGGCTTCTGGCTCCGACCTCCAGCGACGGCCTCCAGCGACGGCTTCTGGCTCCGGCCTCTAGCGACGGCTTCTGGCTTCGGCCTCCAGCGACAGCCTTCAGTGCCGGCCTCCAGTGACAGCCTTCAGCGCCGGCCTCCAGCGACGGCCTTTGGCTCCGGCCTTCAGTGACGGCCTCCGGCCTCCAGCGACGGCCTTTGGCTCCGGCCTCCAGCGACTGCCTCCAGCGCCAGCCTCCCGCGACGGCCTCTGGCTCCAGCTTCCAGTGATGGCTTCGGTCCTAACTTGGTGCCTTTTTCGCATACATAATGATCCGCCTCAGACAGCGGATCCCGAGATTCGAGGTCTATTGCTGTGTATCTCGCTCACTGAAATCACGGGCAAGTGCCACCACGATCGGCATTTACCGCTACAAGCGGCCCTCATCCAGTAACGGCTTAACCACTCGCTGTTCAAAGAAACTTATCTCAATAAGGAAGATTTGATGGTTCCAACGGAACGACGTAAACGGGACCCCCTAGACAGGTATAAAAGAAGAACCCGAGCTCAATGCAGGGGGTCTCTCTCCCTATCTCTCAACTCCTATCTCACTACTAGAGAACTGAGCAACAAGTTTACTAACTTGAGCGTCGGAGGGTCCTCTCCGGGAACACCGGCCGGAAACTTCTTGCAGGGTTCCGAAGAAGGGAGACGACTCCTCCATCCCACTTGGAAGCCCACGACAAACCTCAGCATGCCCGTCGCTCAACACGGTTGATTTGTCCGCATCAATTCTAAAAAAGTATTGTAACAGTAAAGCTACTGAACCTGTCATTAAATTGTTAATCTTTCAATAAGTTGCATGACAAATAGAAATAATACAACCACTTTCAGATTTGAAGGAAGGTAGGATTAGGCTTAAGGGAAGTAAATCCAATATCCTACTTTAAAAAAATGAAGAAGAAGAAGAAGAAGATATTCACACATCTTTCCATGAGTTCTGTAAAGAATGGACATACTAGTCTACTTCAAAACATAGGAGATGACAAGAACAAATGAATTAAAGCCAACCAGCAACAGCTGCATGCCGTTCAAATGGCTAAGAGAAAGGTTGGCAAGCTGAGAAAGTCCATATCATCTAATGGTAATCCACCCTCTACTTCTCCACGCAGTCAAGTAGCCAAGTGTAAGTATGTATTATTTTAATGGCTTTTGAGAGGATCCTATGCTAAGCTGAGAAGTCATCAGCTGTTTGGAAGACAACATGTCTAGATTAATGCTTAAATTTTACAGGGGCTTTCTTTATTCACTGGCAACTGACAGATGGGAATCATGTCATCACTAGTGATCTTTAGATAGACAATGTCTCATTGCATAGAACACGGATCCCTGTAATTAATGTTGTCTCATCCCAGCTTTGTTAGTCTTTTTTTTTTTAGCTCATCACCATGCAGAAATCCCGGAACATTTCCCGTTAGCTGGCCTTCAAGATCCAAAGGCAACGAGTCCAAGAGAAGTGCAACGATCCGGCCACGCCAGCAGCATTCCCGGACTTATTTTGTTAAAAAATAAATAAATAAATAATTTTTTACTTACAAAAAGAATATTTTTATCATCAGAAATAATTAATCATAATCATTAGACAAAATTCTAGAGATTGCTTCTATAAATTCAAAAATAGTTCTCATCAATGTAGCATTTTACCTTATGATCATCATCTTCTATGGCTTTTATAGGTTCAAAAGATGACTTTCATGGATGTAGCACTTTGCTCTGTATGACACTTAACTTCTGTACCCAAGTCCTGAATCCATGGTATCTACGGATTCATTTCGTTATAAAAAAAAGTAAGACGAAAAAAGTTTACATCAATTTGAATCATCACGGTCCAAAAAGATGCCTTATCCTTCCTTCTTTACTGGATATAATTAACTCAATCTAACTCCTAATTTTTTTGATGCGAAGCTATTGAAAAGGGCATCTGCTGTGGGTACCTGGCATGGGGTGAAGATGAAAGGACAAGGGATGCTCATGGGCTGGTTGTCAAAATAGATTTAAAAAAAAAAAAAAGACAGTTCAGCAGGCTCTCAGTACTGTGAAATCTACAGACAGTCAGGTGCAGGCAATTTTATCTTGGGTGTGGAGAGATTATTTTCGCAATTTAAATCCATGATTCTTGGGTTGTAATGGAGCAAATCTCACTCTTTACTGAAACTAGTTCGCTATGAATCCAATTTTTAGCAACTGAAATTCTAATATGTTAATTTGGAGGACATCTTTAGCTCTAAGAGCTAGTCCAAGTTTTCTGGTGGAAATTTCCATAGGATTGCTCAAAGAAACACAAATTTACTACAATCTATGTGAATATACTGGCTGTAAACTAGCTTTAGTAGTTTGGCCTCTTGGCTCAGAAGCCAAAAATATATATTTTATATATATTCATTATAGAGAATTGCTCTGGCAGACCACCAACATGTGTTGTGATAAGGATCATCAGTCCCTATGTGAGGAACAAAGACTTTTTAAAAAAGCCATAATGGATGGTGGTAGGATCTTTTGACATGGCCCATGGAACTGAGGAAGAATTCACTGATGTTCTTTTGGTTCTATTAATTGAAAAAGTTTTATACACAACCTTCGATAAGAAAATATAATTAAATATTTTTTATATGAATATGCATGCAAAGCATAGTATAACCCATTAAATTATGACATATGCACTTGCACAAGTATATAGCCAATAATCATTTTTAGTGCACCGAGGAACGATGCACAAAATCGCTTTCCTATTAATTAACCAAGTTGTGGGTTGCTTAGGAAGGACTGATGGTCGCTATCGATGCATTTCATTTAAGTCACATCTAGCCAGAAGGAGATTCCTTTGTCATAATTATCTGGATTATTAAGGGTAGATGTCACACCAATAACATTCATTCATTGATGATATGTATCTGAGATATTAATAAAGTTTCTTTAATCTCTTTACGTTACTCAAGCGTCCAGAGAGGTCAAGAAAGGCGCAGAGATTAGCAGGATCTTTTGAAATTTAGGTTGCGTTTTAGTTTTTCAAAGTATTATTTACTTTTTAAACTCAAAGCATGTGTTAAGTAGATTGAAAGAAAAAGTTTTTTATTTTTTATTTCTGTTATAGATGATATTTTTAAAAAGATGATAGGTAAAAGAAATTTAAAAAAAATACCATTCACTTTTGTATTTTTAATTTTTTTTATTTTTTTCTACTTTAAAGTTATTTTTTAAAAAAATCTATATTCTCTTTCATTCATCCAACACTAATGCTCTGTTTGAATGAAGAAAAATGTAGGAAGGAAAGAAAATGAAAGAAAAAAAGGTGCAGAAAAAATATTTTCTCTCATTCTATTTGGATGAGTGGACGAAAAATAAAAAGAAAAAAAGTTGATTATTTAGACAATAATACTTTTATTATAAATGATTAAAAAATACATCAGTTTTTTCTTTGAAATAATTAATATCGAAATTAAAAAAAATAAAAGAACATCCTTGAGTTTTCTTTTCAAAATCTATTCAATTTCGAAAAGAAAATTTTTAGATGGACCCATCATTTTTCATATGTTCTCCTTTTTAGTTTTCTTTTCTCTTTACTTTTCTCTTCATTCAAATACAGACTAAGTATTTTTTTTATTTTATAATAATAATACTAGTGAAATATTTTTTAAAATCAAATATATCTTCATTTTCACTCACATGCTCCTTTTACCTCCCATGCCAACCCTCATTGTCTACTTTGATGGTGCTTCCACAATCCCTTTAATCATCATGAAGGCTCTAGCCTTCCACTTTGCCAAAGAAAGACAGAAAACAAAAACACACACACAAAATAAAAAATAAAAAAAAGGCTGTAGTAGATGCCAATGGCGAAAAGCTTTATAGATGCCATGGTGAAGCTCTACTTCTTTGTGTCGGAAATCTTTTTGATTCATTGGATGAACCCACACAGGGCCTTGTCAATCTTCTCGAGCTCTAATCTAGAGTGCCACTTGATGAATATCTCCAAGACTTCCTGCCAAAGGCTGTCGTGGCCCTTTCAAATATTGTGTGTGGTCTTTGTCATGGATGGACGAACCGTCCATCATCGTCCACTGTCCCCATATCAATTCCTAGATGATGTTATTTTTTGCCAAAGAAATTAAGATGCGAAAGTTGGTGTATGCATTCATCTATATGAATCACTTTGCTTCATGCTTACATTTAGATACATGCGCATGAATCACGTTGCTTCACATTTACCTTTCCAGGGTGTTTGATAGCTAATTAAGTTCTTGTTCTCGATTAATTTTGTCTCTAATAATATAAAAGTATCATCTTTGATATACTACATTATTTAAATTAAAGATCTTTGAATTAATGATTAAGTTGTTTGGTATTCTATGAATATCTAAGTTCACTGATCATATAATATAAAAATTATTATTTATATATTTTACAATTATTGCTATAACTTATCACTATTTCATATCATCTGTTATTAATAATTAATTTAAATTATAATTTTTATAATAATTTAATTATAAATATTATTAGTAGTGGAAAACGGATTGTATCAAGTCATAAATAATATAGTTCTAATATCGATTGACCATAAAAACCATTAATTTAAACCTAATATATAACACTCCAAGCCTCCACTTACTAGTATAATTAACCTATTAACGAGTTAAAACGAGATGATTCTACAAATTTGAGTATAAGTTAATTGACAGTAGGTAAACTTAAATTATAAGTTAATTGAAACTCCATAAACTAGCTAAAATTTATTCCAAATAAGACCATTAATGCAACAAAGATGGCCGATGCATACTAACTTCCACACATTTAAATTGGTGATACAATTTATAATGCTTGAAACTCAGCTTATTGGCCCAATTAATCTATTATTAAGCTAAATCTATGCGTCACTAAAAACTCAAGTGTAAATTAATTGGGAGCAGATAAACTTAAGTTATAAACACTTTAAACTTTTTTTTTTTTCATCCGAGGACTATTTTTGAAATATTGCAAGGCCCATTTATTAAATAGGTCATAATTTTAAATTTAAACCTAACTTGTTTAATAAATAGGTAATTCGATCCAACCCATCTAACCTACTTAATCCATTAATCAATAACAATACTAATAAAATCAAATATCAATCTATTTAACATATTTATTCTATTTAATCTATAATATAAATAGATTAGATAAATAAATAAATTTGATTCTACTCATCTAACTAGTTACTAAAACAAATGGATTAAGATCATTAAATCCAAATTTGATCACTTAATATATTGGTTTAATCGAGGCAATCCATTTACAACTCAAATCAGTTTAATCCAAATTCAAACTCGTACATGTGATAGAATATAGGTTGGATCAATAAATCAGAGCTATTTTTGCCACTACTAAATATTACAGCGATGTTAAGTATTTTTTACATGAACAAAAGTTATTTTGGTTCTCAAGCATAAGTCAAGGTCACTATTCAAAGCAACCTTGAGTGAAAAATAGGAAGAAAAAAAAATAAAAAAAAGAAAATATAGAGAAAAAAAAAAGTGAAGAGAAAATATTTTCTTTTTCTGTTTGGATAGATGGAAGAAAAATAAAGAGAAAAAAAGTTGATAATTTACGATGATAATAATACCCTTATTACAAATGATTAAAAAATATATTTTTGGAATGGTCAATATCGAAAAAAAAATGAAAAAACATCCTTAAGTTTTTTCGCCGAAATCTCTCCAATTTCGGAGAGAAAATTTTTAGATGGAGCCCATCACTTTTTTTTTTCAATTTTTTCCTTTAATTTTCTTTCATTCCTACTTTTCTTTTCATTCAAACAAGATATATTTTATTTTATTTTTATTTCTTATAGTTTTCTTTCTTCCATACTTTTCTCTCCATTCAAATGCAGGCTGATGCTCTATTTGGATGGAGAGAAAAGTGAGAGAAAAGAAAACTTGAGGAAAAAAAAGTTGGAGAAAAAAAAATTAAAGAGAAAATATTTTCTCTCCTTCTGTTTAGATAAATGAAAGAAAAATAAAGAGGAGAGAAAAGTTAATAATTTATAATAACAATAATGTTCTTATTATAAATAATTAAAAAATGTTTTTTTTCTTTTCTTGAAAGGTTAATATTAGAATAAAAATAAATAAATAAAAGTGCACTTTTGAATTTTCTCTTTAAAATCTCTACGGTTTTGAAGAGAAAACTTTTACGTGAAACCCATCATTTTTTTCTCTTTATTTTTTTTTTAATTTTTTTAATTTTTTTTATTTTATTTTTTTTTTTTCTGTCCCTTCAAACAAGATAAACTTTAGTTTTTCTCCTATTTTTTTATTAATTTTTTATCCTTTCTACTCTTATCTCCATCCAAAGGTAGGCTGAATGCTAAGGATCGGTGATGGTTGCTGATTGGACGATAATGTTTACTTGAGGAGACCAAGTCACAGCAAACGGGTGGATGGGATAAAAACACCTTCATTAGGAATTTTAGCGGTCAAGAATACTCCGTACCAAACGGGCCCTTGGGATGACCGCATGCATGACCAACCATAGGTTATAAATATATATATATATTGAAACTCATCGCTTGGCCGCATGCCCTCATTGGTCCTTCATAACAATTTGATGTCGGCACTCGAGTTGCTGTGGACCGAGTTTAATTTAGACTTTTCGTGACCAGCTACTTCGCCGGTGGGACCCCGGCACTAAAGAAAAGCCCATGCGATGCATCAAGGCAAAGTTTTCTTTGATTGTTTTGATGATAAAAAAACGAGGGGAAAAAAAAAATAAAAAAAAAAAAGTATGTCGGCAAAAAGACTTGGCCTGGCCCGGAGGCTGAGCCCGTCGTCCGTCAATTCCATGACGGCGACGCTGCATCCCAACCCTCGGCCATACGGCGTCGACGAGCGACTTGCTTTCCCCTCCCTTGGATCGCCTGGCGACAAGCTGTGGCCTCGATCCCACTCCTCACACGCCATTCGCTCGCCTGCCGACTCGGTCGTGATCCACGCGAGAGACAGCTGGATCGGTTCCTGGTCGGTACAAAGGCTTCCTGCTTGCTGTACCTTGCCGGACAGCCGATCGAGGACGCGATCAACGACGCCTTCTTCTTTTAAACTAGTATTTTTCAAAAATGTTGTTATAATTTGCTTCGGAAGCAATGGCTAGTTCGGATTTTTTGCGTTATCCAATCATGATTGAAGGTATTTATGATGATATCTCTTGATTGTTGCAGAAGAAGAATTATTCTGATGGCCCTTCTAATAATCTTAAGAGATATTTATTTCTGAGAAAATGATTTGGTCCTGATTCGTCATATATATAATATGGCTGCTGATTGGCGGCTTCTTTATGGCTCAACATACTGGCTCATGGATTTAGAGGCTTGAAGATCACTGTCCTATTTTTTTTAGCATATTTTATTTTCTGATATGTGTAAATAAAAAATAAAAAATAAAAAAAAGCAATGGCCAGTGGCCGGCCACCCATGACGAGACGTCAGAGTCCCATCTATCAATTTTTCGCTGCACGTAAAAGCGACGTAAATTATTTTAAAGATCCATGCAAGTCAATAAAATGATATTAATCCTGTAATTTAAAATAAATAACGAATCAACCCAGCAACTCACCTTCAAAAAAAAAAAAAGTCAAAAAAACATTATATAAGTTTCATCCTCATAAATTCATAAATTCTTTTAATACATAATTTAATGTAAAATTAAATTTAATCATACTTAACTCATCTAAGTCTTTTCTCAACTATATAGGTTGGCTACATAAATCTACTTCCTTCATTCTGCAGACCAAATCGATATTTAAATTATAAATAATTATATTTTTTTAATTATTTTTATTCATGTTAGTTTAGATCTATCTCTATCTTTATCATGAATTGTTAAAAGATCACTCTTTCTAATTAAAGCATGTCTAAGTTATATATGTCCAAACCACATAATCGATTTTTTTTCATTTTATCTTCAATTAACTACTATTATCATTTCTCTTATATATTTTTTCTAATTTTATCTTTTAAAATTTTACCATATCCATCTTAACGCATTTTCGATCCGTTACACTTAATTTATTCACATATTGTTTCAATATTGCCAACACTCTATCCCATATAGCATAGTTGGCTTAATAACAGTTTTATAATTTTTTTAATATAAATAAATAAAATTTATTTATTTTTATTTAAATAGATGTATGAAAAATATATGAAAATTCATATTAGCTTCTTGATTGGACTTTCTAACTAAGACCTTGCACTAAAATATCATAATTAGTTGGCTTATACAACTTAAAAAATCTAAAACAATATTTTAAGTCATTTATTATATAATTGTTACAATATAAAAATTGATGCTAGCTAAGCAATGCACCATATTTAGTAACATACGAGATTTAAATAGTATTGCTGTCCCATTCATACATCGTAGCAGTCATGCATCAACAACCATAATAGTCTACAAATATGAGTGGAACGTATGTGGACAAACTAATATCACTACCCTGGTCATGAGTCGCCTCGATATTTATGCGATATTAAACCAGCCAACGACGAACGAGACGTGCCAGTGCGAATTAGACGTATTAATGTTCACCTTTCTTTTCTTTTTTTTTTTTTTTCTTTTTTTGTAGGCGGTGATTCACATCACCCTAGATCGGAATAGACCCGTTACATCTGAAACTATAACTGGATAAAATCAGAGGGCAGTAGTCTCCCGATATCCATCTCAAATAACCAGAGTGAGAAGCCACCCTGACCGCAATCCAGTCCGCAACAGCATTGGCCTCACGATAGACATGACGGATCTGGATGTTGGAAGCTTCCAAGATCATAGATCGGATATCACATAAAATAGGAATAGAAGGCAAGTAGGAACTATACTGTTGTCGAATCCATCGAATAACAATAATGGAGTCCACTTCAATGATGAGGCTACGGGTGCCTAGGGTCCGAATGGCGAAGGATATACCCGCCCAAGCCGCATAGAGCTCAGTCAGAGGTACCGAGGGATCAAGAAGGCTAAAACCTCCAGCCGCCAGCATCATACCATCTGCATCACGAATAACATAAGCTGATCCAGCACTTCTACCTCGGACACTCCCATCAAAGTTAATTTTAACAAACCCTAGAGGAGGGGGCTCCTAAGAAATGAAAACCGTACGCCGGTTCACTGCCGCAACAGCAGGGGAAACCCAGTGTCCAAGGTACGCAAAATCAAAAGACTCCTGATGGGATGAGTACTCAGCAAAAAGGGAAGTAGCCGTCCTGAGAACCCTGCGAGGAGAATGAACCATATCCGAGAACATAATCTGATTCCGGGAAAGCCATATCTGATAAGCAATATAAGCCCAGAATGAACCCCGCTGGTGAGTATCTCATCCTAATCCCCGCTTCAGCAGTCTCAGGAAAGAAATACGGTGGGAGGTAGACCTGTCCACCCAGGGATAAGTACCAGAGAGTTGCCAAATATGTCGAGCCCTGGCACAATAGAATATAGTATGATAAATCGTTTCCTTCTCAGTACCACACACAGGGCATGTGGGTAGTATACTCAAACCTCGATTCGAGAGAAGGGAGCAGGTAGGAAAAATACCCTGAGCTAGCTTCCAGATGAAAAGTCTCACTCTAGGGTGAACAGACAGATGCCAAATCCAATCCCACTCCCACGAATCCTGAGGATAAGTTCTGAACATAGAGAGGAGGTCCCTCATGGGAGCACGAGACAAGCATGATCTCCTCCAGACCCTGGTATCTGTACTAGCAGCTGGAGATAAAGGTATGGAAAGAATACGCCGACAGAGCTCAGTCCCGAAGAAACTTGCCACCCGAGAATACGACCAGGAAGGGCAGTCCAACGATATAAAGTCACTGACACACATACCATGAGGAATATCAGGGCAGACAAAAGTGGGCACCGCGACAGAGGAAGGTCGGCAATCCATGCATCTTGAATGGCATCCATCGAAGTACTGTCACCGATCATCCAAGAGGTACAATCCAGGATAGTTGAAGCATATCGACAGACCTCTTTCCAATAAAAAGAATGCCCCCGATTAGCCTGAGAAAAAGTGGAAGAGTTCCAGATGTCGTACTTGGTGCGCATAAAGGAACTCCATAGGCAATGCGGATCAAGAAGGAACCAAGAGACATGCCTAGCTATCAGAGCCTCTCTTCTGACTAGCAGCGACTGGATACCAAGACCATCCTCAGCCAATGGCAAACTGACAGTGTCCCAAGCTAGAAGATGAATACCGTGGCCATCCTGCCTCGAAGCCTAGAGAAAGTCACGAAAATATCTCTCAATCTTTCGCAGACAAGCCAACGGAATAGCAGTGTTAGATAATTGATAGACAGGCATCGAAGAGAGCACAGAACGGATCACGGTAATCCGTGTCATCATAGAAAGATCAGACACCTGCCAATCATCTAAACGATCATGGATCCACTTCATCAGATAACTAAAATCAATCAAAATCTCAAAATAAAATATCTGATCAGACTAAGTAGAAATCCTCATAATATGAGATATGTTCACCTTTCTTGAGGATAAGAGGACCGCAACAACCTAGGGTCGTCCCTTTGAAGCGCGATCGTTGTTGTGGCCCCTAGCCTCAACCCTAATAATTGACTCCCGGCACCCAGATTCCACGTGCGAAGGCGGCCCGGTCGGTGAAATTCCCCCCTTGGGCCCCAGGTGGTGGTGGACCCTTCCATCCGTGGAAGAATCAGCGCCGGGAAGTAAGTCCAGCCGTCCGAACAGTGGTCCCTCTTCCGATCGGCCCCCATCAGACGGTCCTCCTTCGCTCGATTTTTTAAATCCTTTTCCTCTCCCGCCGCATGCAGCGACGCAAATTGGAATAAATATCTTTATCTTGCTGCATCCATCCAAAGCCTCTCCGAAGGCAAGCTCTCTGTGGCTCTCCCTTGTGGTTGTTCCCTGCGAGATCGGCGTCTCGAGGGTTTCAACTGGAGCTCTCGATCTCGGATTCGACCCCTCATCTCGTTCGAAATCCCGGTTCTTTACCCAAAAGATCTCTGCGATGGCATCGTTTTTGCTGTAGTTTTGATGTTTTATGGGAAAATTATCGCTGGGAGATGATCTCTGATTTGATTTAAGTTTTGATCGATTGGTGTTCGATCTGAGAACCGAATCTTGGGAGGGATGGACGTGGTGGCGAAGCTGAAGCGGGAGATCTCGAGGCAGCTCTCGGCGGGGTCGCTGAGAAGAGCGGGCGGTTCGGCCTCCGGCGGGAGGAGTCGCTGGATCCGAGGCTGAACAATGCGAACCGGTTCGTCTTCGGGCGGCAGTCGTCGCTCGATCCCAATCGCCGGAGCCCGGTGAAGGAGCTTACCGTGCCGGACCATCTGGACTCCACGATGCAGCTCCTCTTCATGGCCAGCCGCGGGGACGTGAAGGGGTCGAAGACCTCCTCAAGGAGGGGTTGATGTCAATAGCATAGATTTGGATGGGCGGACTGCGCTCCATATCGCTGCGTGCGAGGGACATGTTGATGTTGCTCGGCTCTTGCTCAACTGGAAGGCCAATATCGATGCCCGGGACCGCTGGAAAAGCACGGTGAAGTTTGCATCTTTTCTTCTTCTTTACTTCGAAGTTGTTTTTCTTTCTTTGTTTTTAATATATATTTTTAAACTCTGAAATGGTCTGGTACATCACCGACTGCAAGTTTGCCATGCTTTTGATTTTTTTTTTTAAATATAATAACCAAGGATCAAGTCAATAATGGAATTTACTCCTCCTCCTTTTATAATTCAGATCTTTAATATCTATCTGATTTTTTTTTTTTTTTTTTCTTTTTGATTTTATTTGATTGCAGCCGGCTATAGATGCAATGTACTATAGCAACGTCGAGGTCTTTAATCTCTTGAGAGCTAGAGGAGCCACTGTTCCGGTATTATAATTTCCGCTTCTTCGTGAATTTTTGTTAGTAAACTGAGAACCTGCATCTTTTTTTAGGGTGCTTGAATTCATTGCTGACTTTCGTTATTTTGTAAAATCTGGTTTTCCTCTTCAGAAAACCAGAAAGACTCCCATGTCCGTGTCAAATCCCCGAGATGTTCCGGAGTATGAGCTGAACCCATTTGAGCTTCAGTTTCGGAGAGGCGAGGAGCCTTTGGAGGTATATATTGACGTCTATTATTTGGCACTCTATTAATTATGGCATTCTAATATCTGTACCTCCTGATCAGGTTGAAGATAGAGCTTCAGCTTTTTGGAAAAAAGAATAAAACTTACTTAAAATTATAATCATTGAAGCTTGACGTTTTCAAAATTTTAGACTTCTTTTTCTCTAATAATTCTTTTCAAAAACATCTTAAATTTTGTTTGGTGAAATTACTTTCAGAATACTCAGATATGTGTCCTAATATCAAGGTCTGAAATACCGTGGCATGGGGAGGAAGTATTGGTTACGGGACTGTATCATTTCTCTTGGTCGACTAACTTTTTGTGTTGGCACAGGTGATGCCCCCATATGCCAAAACAGGATGGTACGGTGTGTTTAACCTTTTACACCTTGCATAAGACTGATCATATGCAGGGAACATTTCATGAAAGTCTACTTTTCTTTCCATGGCAAAACATCTCGTGTATGAATAGTGCTAGTGTGCACATACGCACATATGGTCATGTACACATGCATTTGTACTGATATATGTATATATGTACTATCTTCAATTTACTTGTCTCTCTGTAGCCGTAATTCTTATCATGTAATAACCAACTGGTTACTTTTTATTCTTATGCTGTACAGGGATTTGTGGAAATAGGTGCATGACTAATACATACTGAAATTTTTACATAGTTACGATCAAGGATATGCACCCATTCCATCCTAATGTAAACATAACAAAAATCAACAGCTCGAACAGTACACAATATTTTTGTGAGTGCCTCTAGCTCTGATCTGTGGTTTTGTGACCGGTAATTATTACTGGCTAAATTTATGCTATCATGAAATTGCTGATCTTACCCATGGTCATGACAAGTCTGACATTTGTGACCAATATGACTGCTACTACATGAGGATTGAATAAATTATCTTCTGGTCAACTTCAATTTTCTACAAAAGCTGCATCATTCATCTCCTTCTAACGCTTACTGTGTTTTTGAATTAATTATTGCTGATGTTCTTTTGGAAATATTTCATTTTAATAAGTTGGTTGGTGATGTTTATTTCTGAATATCGACAGGGCTCATGTCAAGTAGCTAAATGGAATGGAACAAAGGTTTCTGTGAAGATACTTGACAAGGAAAGCTATTCAAATGCAGATAGCATGTACGTGCTTGCTTATCCTTGCCATTGTTTTCTTCTTCTTCTTCTTCTTCTTCTTCTTTCATTAACAAGGTTCTCAAAAGACTGCAATTGATGAATTTTAAATTGTTTTGGAGAGCATGCAATTTATAACATAAAATAAAAGGTTTTTATGAAATTGTGATATTGTATTGTTATATCTCTCATTTCTGTTTGAAATTTTATTCTTGACCCATTCTCTTTTGTGTTCTGAGTTTTGAGTCATGTTGCTGACTGCTGCATGCATTCCTTACGGATGACCTCGGAAAACATTTTGACCTGATATGCTACAGCCTATAAAAATGATTAGTAAAATTAATAACCTGTTTGGTTTTGCCCAGAACAAAACTGAGCAACCTCTAGTTTCAAATTCCAGCTACTTGCTCATGATAAATTCTGATTTATTTCATCACCATGGCAGATGTGGTCATGTTTTCACCAAATTTCTTGCTGCAATAAATTTCCTTATATTGATGATCTTGACTCGAAAAGGAAAAAAAACAGAGTAATCAAGAATCTGATCTGATAAAGTTTCATCCATTATGAGGGAATTAAGCTGAAGCTATGTGGTTTTCCCTCTCTTAAACCAAAGGCTTCTTTCTAAATTCGGTTACAGTAGCTTCATGCAAGAGAACATACTTACCAACATGGACTCTTCTATGTCTGCTCATGACCTTCAAGGTCGATTTTCTCTGCCACATTATTGAAGTCTAGCTCGAATTACTCATGGCAAATGATTGAATGTGTTTGGCAATGGTTTGCTTTCTGCTAAGGCTTTTATGTTCTTATAATTGATTAAAAGCTACATGTGATGGTCGACTTGGCCAATTCTCCATTATTTCCCTTTTAGGTTTTAATAAAGAGCTTTACATGATGCAGACTTGTCAATCATTTAACATGTCCAGATTTGTGAGGGAAAAAGGGTCCATGAAAATTAAGATATAACTAAGGAGAAGTAAAAAGTTAGCAGAGGTGATAATTTAACATATTGCCATGGCATTATATTACCCCCCTTTATGGCTAGTGAGTATATTTAACTTCATGTCAAGTATTAAACTTCGAAAATGACAAGTATTTATGGAAACATCTCCATTTCCAACTATTATCCTAGAATATGTAGAAAATGGTTTGACTGGATGTTAGGCTTTGGTTCATGGAAATTTTTCCATAGTACCCTGGGAACTAATTACTCTTTCAAAGTTTGTTGGTTATTTCTTACTTTGCGGTTACTTTATTTGTACTTCCTTTTCATTTGCCTTTCTCCTGATTTTAGTGGAAAATTTGCTTTCACTGTCTGAAAACAAAAATACATTGATATCTAGGTTAATCTTCTAGTGCAATTATCACTTGCCATGTTGTTGTAGCCTTGTTTGCATATTGAGTATGGGCAACATAGTCCATCTTTTTCCTCCCACAATTATATACCTTTTAAATTTACTTAATTTAGTTTTAACTTCCTGTTAATTGTCTTTGCCACTCCATCTGCTGCAGAAATGCTTTCAAGCATGAGTTGACTCTATTGCAGAAGGTTCGGCATCCAAATGTGGTTCTGTTTGTTGGAGCTGTAACCCAAAATATTCCCATGATGATTGTTTCAGAGTACCATCCAAAAGTAAGTTTTATACGCTTATCTACAACTCAACTCATCTAAGCCTTTTCTCAACTATATGGGGTCGGCTATATGAATCTGCTTCCTCCACTCTGCTCTATTCAGGACCAAGTCGACATTCGAATTACAAATAGTTATATCATTTTTAATTATTTATGTACATGTTAGTTTAGGTCTACCTCTACCTTATCTTTATCATGAATTGTTAAAAGATCACTCTTTCTAACTGGAGCATCTAAAGGTCTACGTTGTATGTTCAAACCACCATAATCGATTTTCTCTTATTTTATCTTCAATTGGGGCTACTCCTATCATTTCTCTTATATGTTTATTTTTAATTCTATCTTTTAAAGTTTTACCACATATCCATCTTAACATACGCATTTCTGTTACACTTAATTTATTCATATATTGTTTCAATATTGCCCAACACTCTATTCCAAATAGCATAGCTGGCCTAATAACAGTTTTATAGAATTATTCTTTCAATTTTAATGGGATGCGCTAATATAATACTCCTGAAGACTCCTCCACTTAATCCATCCTGCTTTAACTCTATGATTCACATCTTCACCTATTTTACTTTCTTGCTGGATAATTGATCCCAAATACCTAAATTTTCACTCCTTGATATCTCTTGGCTTGCAATCTTCACTGTTTCTTCATTTGTATTTCTACTCCCACTAAAATTGTATTCCATGTATTCAGTTTTATATGCTTATGTCTTATATGAATTTAGATTATAGGCATCATTTAACACTAATAATTTTGTAGAACCATTCTGTTCTCCAAAAATTTATGGTAACTTTTTACATCAATCATTTGCCTCTCTTTTTCACATGTCGATTTCTCAAAATGCTTAGAAATTACTTAATTTTCTGAGGATTAGTCAAAATGTTGCCACTTGTGTAGATCAAGACTGTAACTGCTGGATTTGTTTGCTGCTCTTGAACTCAGGGTGATCTAGGAAGTTATCTTCAAAAGAATGGACGTCTAATGATCCATAAAGCACTTAGATATGCCCTTGATATTGCCAGGCATGTATTAATGTGTTTTTAAGATGGTACTACTTATCAAGTTGATGTGATTTGCTGATCCAATATTTTGCTTGAAAGGTTCATTTCTATCTTTGCAGAAATCTAGCTACATGGTTTTTACCTATGTCAAGAGTTGTCTAGATGATAATTAAGTGCTGTTACATTTGTCCAAATTTTTTAGTATGAAGTTTTGCTTTTTTTCATTCAAATTTCTTATATCTCCTTCCAGTTAATCTTGTTTCTTTGATGGAAAAAACAAGGTACATTTCATTATTGCTTCACCCCTTGCTCAAGTGGCAGCTATTGTCCTGACTTTGTCCTATCTTGCACGTGATCCTAGTATATTTAGACAAATGTTGTTAGGTCACCTAACTCTTGCTGTCTGAAATTCTAATGTGTTTCCCTGCATGTCATGCTTCATTCCTTCCCATTTTGGATTGCTCTTCACAGCTTGCTGTGAAAGAATCATTGCATATTCTTATATGAGTATGCATTATTAGCCTGTAGTAGTCTCTTACAAAAACAGAATACATACCATCAGCTTTTGGCAAAATGATGATGTCTCATTGAGTATTGGTTTCTTCTTGGTATCCAGGGGCATAAATTATCTTCATGAGTGCAAACCGGACCCAATTATCCATTGTGATTTAAAGCCAAAGTAAGTGGGATCAAATAATGAAGCTGTCTCACCATTGTTGATAAAGCAGTTTCCAATTGGAATTTATTTCTGCCTTTTCGGTTATATACCATACTTTATGATATTTTGGTAAGGTGCCAGAAATATTTTGCTGGATGATGGTGGCCAGTTGAAGGTGGCGGGATTTGGCTTGATTAAGATAGTAACAGTATCGCCAGACAAATTTAAATTAACACATCCGGTGGCTCATATTGACAGTAAGTTATATTTTTCCTGTGAACCCAAATTTACTGGCATATATTCTTTTTGTTTCTTATTAAAATTTTTACTAATAATGTTATGATGTTCTACCTATTATTGATTCATAGAGTATATGGGATTGTATTCATAATTAGGAAAGTAATGAATTGTCTTTGATGTAGAGGTGGAATTTAATGACTTGGAATTGTGTAATTTGAAAGAACAAAGTGTCCAATCAAACTTATTAATTTCTATGTCAATATTGGCATCTCAATGTTCACATTCTTAGTTAGCTTGGCTAAAATTTCCCCCTTGATAATAAATCTCTTCAGCAATCCAACCTTTATTTCAATTTATATTATTTTATAGCTCACCTTTTATGGTTGTTTATATTAATATCCTTGAGATCTGATCATGGTAATTGGTTATTCATGGTAGGTTTATATATGGCACCTGAGGTTTGCAAGGATGAATTATTCGATGGAGGAGTCGATGCATTCTCTTTGGTGTCATTCTTTATGAGGTTGGGCAGACTTGTTCTAACCTTCGTTTGCTGAATTTCAGCATTTCCTTTCTGCCACAGTACATTTCTTATAATTGAAGCATCATTCTACAAGTTGAAAAGAAGTTTTCTTAGGAACTTCTAGTTTTTAGTTAACGTTGAATAATTGTGATTCATTTATAACAAATCACTTGGAAATTAATTTAATATATAATTGTGCAGCAGAATTCATTGACTTTATTTTTATATACTCAACTCAACTCATCTAAGCCTTTTCCCAACTACATGGGGGTCTTTTTATGGGGGTCTCTTTATGGGTTGGATTACTCATTGGATGAATGAGCTTAGATAAGTAGGTCCAGTCATGTCAAACGGTGTTGACCTTTTCACATATTAGCTACACTTGTATGATTCATGTTCTGGACTGTAACCTGTGGTCAAAATTGCCCTAAACAGTTTGAATCTCATTGTTGTATCAGGGTTGGTCAGCAAAACAGTATCTAGATCTGTATTATGGATCATACAGCCCCTTGGATCATAAGATCTTACTTGGCCATGCTATTTAGATACTAAATCATGTCCTATTCCATATTCTATAATTTATTTGACTATATGGCTTTTAAATTACTTATTCATAATAAGTCTTGATTAGTCAAGTTATCAAGTTTGTCATTGGAATTATGGAGTTAAAAATAAGGGAGCATTTGGAATGGAATGGGGTCAATCACACCCCACACCCCCCCCCCCCCCCCTCGGGGGACTTCACTACCCCCTAAAATTGTTTACCTGAAGGAGGGTATGATTAATAGAATAAATGGGAAAAACTTTTTAGGAGATAAAAGGGGGTTGAAACGTTGGGACCAATAAAATATTTAATTTAATCCCACCACCTATATATTATATATGTATTTCGTATTATATATTATGATATTATATATAATACATATCATATCTAATATAGCATTCCTCTTTTTCATTAACCTTGTTCTAAATGTAGTTAATTGTTACATCCGTAATATTTCATCCTCCATTCATAGAAACAATCAATCATAGTTATTAGAAAATTTTTTGTACCTTTAAAATTTGCACCAAGAAATGTTTCTTCTATAACTTTTCATCCCCATTTTTTTAACCCCATATTAAATGCACCCTAAGAGGCAAATTTTCATATTTTTAGAAGCATATATTAAAATCTTGTTCTCGCTTTTTCCTAAAGCATTGTAACTAAAATGGTAATTTACTTGATGGTTAACATGTATACATATTTTGAGTAATCAGACAAAATGTTTAATTCATTAGACATGTCATATACCGGCATATGTTTCTGGAAACTAGACTTCTTGTTGCATGGCTTTTTGCTCTTTTTCATCAACTTAATATTTACTCGCATCTCAAATTTACATTTCTTATATATTTTAAAAATTGAAAGAAATTGGAAAAATTATAACCTGCGATTTGAACTAATCCAACCGGCTCTATGATTTACAACTTGATCTTGATCTTAAAAACATGACGTGCTTACATGACCGAGGAAAAGAAATCAAACCTTCAAAATTGTAAGTACTGATAATGTCATTTGCATTTTCAAATTGCTCCATTCAATTCAAGATCGGTTGAATTTTCAAAGTTTAGCTATGACATCATTGCATTTTTCTATTTGTAATAGGTTAGTGGAATTTGTTATGTGCTACTGGGCCCACAACTGAAGCCTAAAACGATGTATAAACTGCAAGTTAACTGGTCAATAACTTATGGGGAAATCAGCTGCTTTAACAAGGGCCAGGATTCTGTTGCAAGATTAATATTTGTATGAAATTGTCAGCCATAAGTAGAAAAGGACTGGAATATAGTCATAACAACAGCTATCTGTAATGCATTATTATTAGGAACAAATGATACTCACTTTCCCAATTAGTATCTCAGTTATTTATGCTAGAAATATTTCAAAACGGACTTCTCTATCTTCCCTAATTGTCAGAACATTGAATGCCAATGCTGTAAATTTACAGAACAATCCTTTGATTGCTTTTTATAAGAGACACTTTGATTGATTCTATTTGTGAATTCCTTTTTCATTTTTCACAGATTCTACTCTTTCTATTAAAATTACTTCATCTGCAAATCCTTTATCCAATTCAATATGATTTTCAAATACATATAATTATATATGTAATGATGCTCGCCTTCTTTCTGACTTGCTTATGGTAGGATTTTCTTTGCAGCACAATATATTGGAAAATATGTGGGAAAAAAGACCTTTAATTATTGCTGTTTCCTATCAAATAGTTCAAGTAATGCAGCTCATATGGAATTCTGCTCTGACTGACAATAAAATAACTTCTTGAGTTATTTGCCTTTTAAATGTGTTCAGATGATTGAAGGAGCACCAGCTTTTCAGCCCAAGGCTCCTGAAGATGCTGCTAAAATGATTTCTTTTGAAGGTATGAGACCACCATTCAAGAACAAGTCCAAAAATTATCCTGCTGATCTAAAGGAGTGAGTTTCTCTACCCCTAACTTAACCAGTCTATATTCTGTAAGGTCTAATCTGTTTGAAATTGTGTGGCTTCTATTTGATAGTTTTGATGGACCTTGTGTAGAATAATGTCAGAATTTGAGAACTAGTCATCTAATTTGTTCAATAAAAGTCCTCAAACACCTTTTCTTAATGCACAGATTTATACAATATTAAACTAATCAACAGTTGTATACAATTAACTACATTATGGTCCTTCAGTTGCTTTTTCCATTTTCCCATTGATTCTTTCAATACAGCGAACATCAGATATGCCATGGATTTCTTTTAAATGAACAGTTTTTAAGTTCTGTGGTTCTCGTATCTGTATTGGCACTTTAAACATACGTTGACAAATTGTGCCTTTTTGACTGTAGTCTAAAGCAGAACTTCTTAGGATTCACTATTATTATGGAAAATCTTGAGGTTCTCTTTGTAGACCGATATTTGTGGTGTTTCTGGAGCTGTTTGACTGAATAGGCTGTTGATATATATTTAAATTTATAATTAGTTCCACTTACAATAAAATGGGTTTGATCAGTCTCAGTACAATATGCTCGAATTCATACCAGAAACAGAAACTCCTAACTTCAGATGCATGGCTTGTTATCGTGCTTATTCTTTATAAAAGTCATTCTGGCCAAAAATTTTCATATAATTTTGGACTCTTTTTAAGTTAGAAGTTGATAAGTACCATATAATAATTTCGAGTCCTTGCAGAGGCGATATCATAGATGAGGTTGGATATTCCTCTTTGAGCACCAAACTTGGCTAAAGAGATCAAGTGGCTGTTGCCTTCTTGTTAGACTCAACTTGGCCATGCCAGCACATGTGAAAGCATGAAAAGTGGAGACAAAATGTAGTGGAGGCAGATGCATGGGCAACCAGAGCCTCTGCACATGACTCTTAAGAGTTAGAACTTAATAGTAGAAGAGATATGGATGAATTTCATGTAATCAAATTCAAATTATGAGGTGAATAGATATCTTCCAAATGTTCCTCTTGGGCAATGAGTAATGCCCTTTTTCATTGATAAATTGACCAGCAGGAGAAAGTCAACTCATCTGAGACTTAGGGCCTTCTAAGAGAGGTTTTTTTTCTCTGGATTGTTCTACTTGATCACTGTGTAAAACCTTTCCACTTCTGTTTATTCCTCTATTTTGTGATGATATTTTTAGCATGTCCGTGGAGAAAATGTTGCCCATGCAGGGCAAATTGATGTCAAAAATTCAACAGTTTTGTCTGCTACCACACTTCCACTATATTGTAACTACATTCGTTGCATGACCCATGACAACTTTAAAGATAATTATTTTATGGAGGCACATCTCCAGGTCTATGGAGGAAGGCATTCAACTAGTTATCTAAAGATTTGGTGGTTCTATAATTTGGGTGGAAGAGACCTTGGAGAAGGTACATGTTTCCCATATTTTTCTAGGAGGGATACTAGGTTGCTGACTTGTTAAACTGCACCTAGGACAATGGTTTATTTCAGGGAGTTCAGGCACTTCTTAGGGGATCCCTGGACTGAGGCTTTGTGGAGAAAGTATGGTATTTCCATGACTCAATGTAATTAGTATAAGATGAGTCAGTTGAGAAGTTTTGTGCACGAAAACAAAGCTCTTCAATTTGGTGTGGTATTTGAGTTGGAACAGCATTGGAAAGTTTCAAGATCCAAATTCTGCCAAACTATTGTACTAGCCTAGTTGTCAGATCGTTACAATGTTTGCATCTTATATGTGATCTTTGGTCAACTGAGACTCTAGCTCATTTTAATATCTTGAATTAGAATTCACACCTTTCCAAATATGAATGGATGCTGTATTACTAGCAAAGACAGCTTTGTGCAACCAACACCAGAATGCAAGTTGGTCCCAAGGGAAGCTGACTTTATCAGTCACTCATATTAAGGTCATGCAACTAGCACCAGAGGTTATTCTGAATTCCACTATTTTACAAAACATGAATTCAAAATTGAGTGTGTTGCTTACTGTTTTAACTGTACAAACTTTGGTCAACCTTCACGTCGATCTGTTAAAACTCTTACTCATTTTCTGTCCATCTCTGCTGTGAGCAATCTCTAATCACAGAGGACAGCAATGTTTTACACTTCGATTTCTTTTCTTCTGGTGTTAATATGATACTTTCATTTAAATTTTTCACTTGCCCGGTTCACTTGTGTAAATGCATTATAGTTAACAGAAGATTTTATGTTTTCTTGTTTTCTTGATACATAAATTGCTTATACTTCTCTTCTGCTGCTCTGAGCAGCTTTCTTGTGTCACTATCAAGAATCCATATTCTCCTTTAAATGAATATCATAAAGTTTTGGCATTGCTGGTGCAGGTTGATTCAAGAGTGTTGGCATCCACAGCCCACAGCAAGGCCAACATTCTCAGAGATAATTCAGCGGCTGGACAAACTATATTCCGGCTGTGCTAAGAAGAACCGGTGGAAAGACAACTTTAAGCTTCTTTGGTATGCTTTTTTAAACTATCCTTAAATCAACCTAGTGAGTCTCAAATCAAAATGTTTTTTCTAGTTTGTAAAATTTTTGAGGAAACATATTTATTATTTTCCATCTGAAATTTTAATAATTCATATTATCAAGTGTTAAAAATGATACTGTTACAACAAGCAATTTAGGATCGGGCAACAATATGAATGGCAGGGCTTTTGATAATGGAGTCAAAAAATGGTCAACTGATTAACTGATCCTGGTGATATATAATAGGTGATGAAGTTTAGGTGTTTTTAATATTCACTGCCTAGTATTATCATCACTGCATGATTCATGATCAACTTGGATATGTTATAGTACAGAGCTTAAATTTTATGTGATTTTATTAACAATGTATATGTTTATTTTTGATCCATTTTACTGATCAAGTAAATGGACACAGTTGTGTATTTTGGATGCTAGGTTTGTCAAATCTTATTGTTTCAGAGGAAACAGGCAGTAATAGCATCATCTTTCAATATTTTGTTCAATATTCTACCATTTTTTTTAATTGCACATCCTCAGCTGCTTCCCACCAGATATGTTCCTTGCATCACCATTTTGTTGAACCTCATTCTTTGCTACTAATTTCAAGATGATATTTTTTTGGGAGTTAATACTGCTTACTCTTAAATTGCCTACCACTATGCTTCACTTTGCTTCCTCTTTTGACTGATTTCCGTTTAGTAGCTTCATATTTTAATGGTTGGTCTGAACATAATGTCTGCTTATCTATGGTCCTATCTATATTAGTAGATACTTTTATGAAAAGCACAAAAAAAGAGAGAGAAATCCTTCCATCCTATTCTCTGCGTCTTAGAGAACCTGGTGCTTTATGACTTGCATGGATAACAATCTTTCGTAGCATTTATAGTCCAAATCAATTACAGCTGGCTAGACCCAATGCAGCTGTTCTTAGTGGTTTCTTCTTTTTTGTTGTATTCATTGAAGAATTTATAAAGATGTTCACAATTAACCTCATATGTGACAATTTTGAAGTCTTAAACTTCCTGATGAAAGTGAGCATGCAAGATTCGTCCTAAAAGAGTGTTTTCCATGCAGTTACAAGAACATGCTTCCATGACTTTGGGAAAAGCCTCGGTTTCATTAATTTAAAAAGAAAAAACAATTGTTGTATATGTTGTAGGACTCATCTATACCGTTTTCCATGTCAATTATTTCGTTGCACATCCTTTTAAGTTCTTGGCCCTTGCTAAACTAGACTTTGAGTTCCACAAAATAATTCAGAAGATCTTTCCATTTTGTTAAGGAGAATTCAAAGTCTATATCTCCGTCATTTGCTCAATTTTCTTTTGCCTGTTAAAATTCAATGTCCTGTTTAGATACCTTTACATTCATCTTTAATTATGAACCGTGTCGCTTGATTCTTTTGCAGGAAATAATATGGAGAAAGGTGGGCTCTCATTTAGTAGTCCCTCGTATTGTTTTGTACTTTCTACAGAATAAATGCATTCATCTATGAATGCTTGAACAATAGAGGTATAGCCTTCTGGTTAAGAAACAAGAACAGTTCTCTTATACAACCAAATTGTGTATGAGCAAACCTCTGTACTGTACTTTCTAGTCCTCTTCTGTCGTAAGACCTTCCTGTCTCAACTGAACTATTGATTTCCTTTTCTTGACTCGAGGTTGCTTGGCATCTTATTTATGTTTCAGTAATTTTTCATTTTGAGGTCTTATGAGTCTCCATTAAATTTGCTGATAAGCAAAACATAATCCTTTTGAGCACTAGTGACTGATGGATCATCTATGATGCACCTTTCACTGGTGGCTAGAGCTAGACTGGAAGCTGGAAAGCTTTTTAGCTAGCAAACTTCTTGTAGGTCAAGATCCAAGCTTTGTCCTTGGATTCTACATTGAGGGAGTTTTGTATTGCTCAAAGCTGTGCAAGCTCCCATTTTCAATAAATTCACACTCCTATTCCTCTGTGATCAGATACTGTGCCCAATACTACTAATGGTTTAGTACTCAATAGCAGTACAAGTGCTTGTCTCTCCCAGCCATCAAATATGCGAGATTGTTAACCATTGTTTATGAAGGAAAGAGGTCCTTAACCCCTTATGACCAAGTAAATTCAAATAAATAAATAAATATATTTAATCTTCATTATCTATCTTTTTGCCATAAGGAATATAAATTCTATACTTGTATATAGATATAAACACGTGTTGAATAATTGACAGGACTCGGAATATCCCTGAAATAACCTGTTATTCCGGAGGGGATGAGAGATGCTTCTATGCCTCTCCCCAGTCTCGAGTGTATTCTTATACATCGAAAGTCAAAGTAACGAGTTGAAATCTCCGAATTCTCGCCTGATGATTACATCCGGCCACCCAATACATCCAAAAGGCAGAGAAAAATTTGCAGAAATAAACCACTTTATTTTCACTTTATTTTTAAATTTTTAAAAGTTCATGTTTTTTTTTTTTTTTTTGAAAAAAGGCAAGGGTTTTAACCCAACACACTATCCCATACCTGCACACCTCTGTCCCTTCGCCTAAGTTTAAACTCCAGCCCTGAAACGGACCAAGTCAAATGCTCACGGAACCACTGAGAAATAGGAGTCAAAAGGGATGATCCCATCTAAACTAAGATTACATGATACATCTCTCACTGCTTTGTTTTAAAAAAAAAATCTAAAATATACTTATGGTCCTTAAAATTCATTTTGATTCTCAAGCTTCCAATTGTTACGGCTTAGTTTAGTTCCTCATATTCGGTCATATGAAATAGCATGCAAATTAGAGAAAGCCTTAACGTATTCATATTAATATTTCATCAATTTTAATTAATCTAATGCAACAAGATGTTAAGAATATAATATTTTTAAAAATTAGAAATTAAACTATAACAATAAAATTTTAAAGATCAAAAGTTTGAGGGCCAAAAGTAAATTTTATCCCTAAAAAAATATGCATATTCAACATTTAATAACATTTGATATAAAAAACAAGTGAATTCATAAAATGAAGAATTATAAGCATTCATTATGCAAACATATGTTTATATGTATGTATGGTGAATATATGTATGCCTATACCACATTCATTGAAATTTGAGATTAGGGACAAAGCCATCCAAAAATTATAAATCATATAAGGGAAAAGAAGATAATAAAACTTTTTGATTGACAAGCAATGTCTTGAGGTTGCATTTGAGAAAAATTTTAAGTCTTTTATTAGTGGCATAGAAAATTTGAAATAGTCCTATTATTGATTTTGCAAAGAAAAGATTAAATTAACTATTTTTGAAAACAATATGCATTTGGGAGTTTATAAATTATTTGTCTTTCTAGACCTAACTGTAAGATATGTGATACAAATCTACTAATTATATATTTAATATATATATATATTTTAAATATTTGACATATTAGTTTAGACCACCAAGCGCGTCGCATAAAAATGCTAAGATCCATTATTTTTACAAAAAAATACTCTTTTTCTTACAAAATTTATAATTAATCAAATTTTTCATGCAAATTTACAAAACTAGAATGAATCGATAAAAAAAAACTCGTACTTTTGTACCCTTTTAAACATCTAAATCATGTATATACCTTCATAAATTTATAATATATACATACAAATATATATCTTTAAATTATTTTTTAATACATATTTATTAATATATAAATTATATGTATACTCTTAGAAATTTTAGCTATTTACATATAAACCCTTTGCCCAATAAGAATAAACATGCAATATATATATATATTATATATATATATATATATATATATATATATATATATATATCCATAAATTTATCATTTACTTGTATATCATCTCCAAGTTATATACCCAAATAATTACTTGATGAGGATATACAAGTAAATGATATATATATATATAATTTTAGATATTTATAACATAACGATATACATGAAAAAGATAATCGAATTGATGAGGATATAAATATAAATAAAAAATTTATAAGGATGTGTGTGTAGTTTTAGATATCTATAAAATAGTACTTAAAAAATTATAAAAGAAAAATAAAGGGAACTTTTGTCACAGAGGTCCCCTATAGAGGTGGGCACTGAGCCATGCCTGGCCCAGGCCCATCATGCCGCACCTCCAGACAGGCCATACCTCCAGACAGGCCACAGGCACGGTCCGTCAAGAAAAAAAACTGGCTTGGCATGGCACGTGGCCATGCCAGGCACGATATGTCAAGAAAAAAAATTGGCCCGACACGGCACGTGGCCCATGTGCTGTGCCGGGCCAAGCACGACCCCATTAGGGCCGTGCCAGAGGCCCAGGTGGTTTCCCCCCAATCTTTTTTTTTTTTTTTCTTTCCCTTGGTTCACCCGAATTAGGGGCGCTCGTGCCAGCGGCCAGGGTCATCGCCTGCCTCTCCCCGGGCCTTCCTCTTCCTCTCTCTCTTCTCTCTCTTTCTCTTTCGTTCTTCCGAATCTCCCGCGACACTATTACTGTGCCGATGGCTCGATCGGTCACCATCGGCCAATTGGACCGTCACTAAACACTCGCTCGGCGCCGATGGGGGTCGCCGGCCACCTCCTAGGTCGATGAGACGACAGGCATACCCGTGCTTGGACCAATGTGGGAGCCAGTCGGCTTCGTCTAGGAGAAAGGCCGCCTTGGCCCTCTCCTTTTTTCCATGCTTGGTCCCCTATCGGATGCTCATCCGGCGCCGATGGAGGTCGTCGGCCGCCTTCTAGGCCGGCGAAATGATAGGTACGCCATCAAATCTGAACCAATGGAGAAGGAAGAGGACGGCCGCTGTTTTTTCGAGCAAGGTTCAGCTTTCTCCCTGACGGACCATGCCATGCTGAGTCAATGAGCTGAATTTTTTAAATCTGATACGGTATGGCTACAGGGCCATGCCATGCCAAGCATGGTTCAATTCGTGCTGGCCCACAAAAACCTGGGCCGTGCTCTCTAGTCCCCCGTAAGATCATGCGAATCTTACACGGATTCACCCTTTGGGTCCCACGAGACGGAGACAAACTTGTCACTTTTTCCTCTCAATTTCCTCAGTAGCGATGTCACACCGATCAGACCGTGCAAATTTGATTGGTCCACAGGGTTGTGCCGATGGTCCCACACTCGGCCATCGGAGTGGCCTTCCTCCTCTCCGCCTCTCCGCAATGGACGCCTGCGCCTCCCCCCTCGCTATATAAACACATCGCCATTCCCCCTCGCTCCCCTCTCTAACCTCCGTATTCTTAAAATCCACTTCTCCGTCCCCCATCCATTTTCCATTTCGATCGCAATCGAGCCCGGGAATCGAATCGCGAGACTAAATTCGAGGAAGCGCTCTGTCGATCCTATTCTCTCGGAGAAGTCCGATCCACTGAATGAATCGAAGCCGCCTTCGACGTAGAGCCGTCGGAAGGCAGCGAAGCTCATCCGGCGAGGTTTTTACCGTGGCTTTTTCAGTCTTAGCTCGTTTCAGGTATATTTGGCAGGTGTTGTTTGTTTTGTTTGGTCTTCGGACTGAAGTAGAATTCATGCGACGCGATTCATGAGAAATAAGTTTCGTAACTTAATCAAAATATCTGGATTTTTGTTTCTGATTTGTTGAAGATTGCCCCGCTTTCTTATTTGTTTCCGTTTTTATTTTTATTTTTTATTTCTTGCGAGAGAGAATCTGCATGTTAAGTTTTAAAATTTAAGTCTTTTTGATGCCTCTGGGAAGTGATGAACCTTTTGATTCCAAAACGCTAATGCCTCACAACTGGATGCATTTTGTTGGAATTTTATGTGAAAATGCTCGACCAGATGCATCTGAGAGGAGGGAAATTTGGCCATAAATGATAGTTTAGAGGAAGTGATTAGTGAATTTATTAAAGCAGGGATGAAAACAATCAGACCTGATGCTAATTAATTCAAAAAAGGGGTCCATTAACTATGATCTAATTGATATATTGTTAATTGTGTGTTATATGTCAATCATTCTGTTGAAGAAAGCTAGTTTGTGCAGGGAGTTCGTTGAAAAGATTTATCCATAGCCTTCCCTTTTGGAAAGAGAAAAGAGATCAAGAATGGCTTCAGGGGCAATTGTCAGAGGGAAGAAGTACCTGCTGGAGCGCCTGAATGTATCTGCTCGTCCATGTTATGGTTCTTCAACTTTTGGACGCGGAAGATTTGGTCGTGATGTGGACCCAAGGGTTCTGCATCAAGTCTCTGAGCAGAATGCTAACAATGCTGACTGTCAGAAGGACCAGGAGGAAGTGGTAATAGCCAAAGAGGACTTGTTACGATTTTACGCAAAAGGGATTTTTAAGCATCCACCAAGAGGAATTTCTATTGCAAGTTTTGGATATGGGAGACAAGATTTCACCCTACCGTTGGGCATCCGATGGTTGTCGCAGTCTGCTCGTGGTGCATCCACTGCTACAGCTGGTCAACCGGAGATGGGTGGTGGGGAAGAGCAGAATGAAGATCAGAACCAAAAACAGACAAAGGAGGTCTTGCCGGAGGAATGCGATCAGGCTGTGAAAGGCCTGAGCACAGCAAAAGCTAAAGCAAAAGCGAAGCAGATTCAAGAATCTCAAAAGACGTCTCAATCCATCGTACGCAAGTTCTGGGCAAGGCTCCTGGGGATCGGTCCTGCTTTGAGAGCTGTTGCCTCCATGAGCAGGTCTTAGCTCTTGTCTTTGAACTTTAGTTCAGGGCCTTCCTCGGTTCGTTTGTTGTTGCTGGCCTCTTTTCCTTTGTAGTTTATGTTGCTATCTTTTAATTGTCTTAGGGAGGATTGGGCCGTCAAGCTTCGCCACTGGAAGGATGAATTTGTATCTACCATGCAGCACTATTGGCTGGGTTTGAAACTATTGTGGGCAGACATCAGGATTTCATCAAGATTGTTGTTGAAACTTGCCGGTGGGAAGAGCCTGACCAGAAGAGAAAGGCAGCAGCTGACACGCACCACAGCTGATATCTTTAGGCTGGTTCCATTTGCAGTTTTCATCATAGTTCCATTTATGGAATTCTTGCTGCCAGTCTTCTTGAAATTATTCCCAAATATGTTGCCATCCACTTTTCAGGACAAGATGAAAGAACAGGTACCAGCTGCAGCTCATGCATTGTGTTCTAAGGAAAAGACTTTGTACACCGCCTTCGGTGCAGCAAGTCCTATGTGGGCTGCACCGTTCCTTTTTATTGGTCCACATACGCACGACATCCATTAAAAAATGTTAAGACAACTTTACGACATCCCGAGGAAAAAACTTACGACATCTTAGTTTTAAGCTTAGGATACCGTAGTTATAAAGTTAAGACACCCGTTCAGAAAGCAAAAAAAACTTACGACATCCTAGTTTTAAACTTACGATACCCTAGTTTTAAACTTAAGATACCCGTTCAGAAAATGTATCTTTACACAAATTTCAAAAAAAAAAAAAACTGTTTGACGTGCATTAATATCCGTTTCAGCTTTTTTGGAATTTGTGTACAAACACCTTTTCTAAATGGGTGTCTTAAGTTTAAAACTACGGTGTCGTAAGATTAAAACTAGGGTGTCGTAAGTATTTTTGCTTTCTTAACCGGTGTCTTAGTTTTATAACTACGGTGTCATAAGTTTAAAACTAGGGTATCGTAAGGTTTTTTTTGCTTTCTTAATGGGTGTCTTAATTTTGATGTGATGTGCATTAATACCAGCTTTTTTAGAATTTGTGTATAGACGAGTGGGTGTCGTAATTTTATAACTACGGTGTCGTAAGATTAAAACTAGGGTGTCGTAAGTATTTTTTTACTTTCTTAATGGGTGTCTTAGTTTTATAATTACGATGTCGTAAGTTTAAAACTAGGGTGTCGTAAGGTTTTTTTTGCTTTCTTAATGGGTATCTTAATTTTGACGTGACATGCATTAATACCAAGCTTTTTTGGAATTTGTGTACAGACGAGTGCGTGTCATAATTTTATAACTACGTATCGTAAGATTAAAACTAGGGTGTCGTAAGTATTTTTTGGTTTCTTAATGGATGTCTTAGTTTAATAACTACGGTGTCGTAAGTTTAAAACTAGGGTGTCGTAAGGTTTTTTTTGCTTTCTTAACGGGTGTCTTAATTTTGATATGACGTGCATTAATACCATTCAGTTTTTTTTTGGAATATGTACAGACACGTTTTTTGAACGGATGTCTTAAGTTTAAAACTAGGGCGTCGTACGTTTAAAACTAGGATGTCGTAAGTTTTTTTTGCTTTATGAACGGGTGTCTTAACCTTATAACTACGGTGAGCTTAAAACTAGGGTCGTAAGTTTTTTCCTCGGATGTCGTAAAGTTGTCTTAATATTTTTTAATGGATGTCGTGCGTGTAAAAGGAACGGTGCAGCCCAAGTAGGATTTTACACCGGAGGCGGTGTACAAAGTCTTTGCCGTGTTCTAAAGGTCTGTTTGGATCTTTGAACGGAAAGGAAAAAAAAGGTGAAGGAAGGGGAAGGAAAGGGAGGGAAGGGGAGGGTAAGAGAGGATTGTTACCATCTTTTTGTTTGGAAAAGAGGGCAGAAGAAAAGAGAATAATTTAGGCCTAACTTATTTGGATAGAAGGGAAGCAAGGGGAGAAAAAAAAGTTATATTTGTAAATCAAAAGTATACCCTTTGTTATAAGAAGAAACTAAAAAGATTCGTAGGGATAAAAAGTTACAAAACATTTCCCTTTACTTTTTTTTTCACCTCCCTCCCAAACCATATTTTTATTATCCTTCTCCATCTCTTCCTTCCCGTCCCCTCCCCTCCATTCTACCCCATCCGAACAGACCCTAAACTTTGACCTGATAAAAGTTAAAAATTCTCTTGAGCAAATGAGTGTTTAACAAGATAGCCTTAAGGCTTACTCAGGACACTCCTGCTACTGAAACCATGTCATCTTTGTAAGTTATAGTATCATGTCACTGGGGCAGTGCAGACAGTGTCCGCTAATGCTATTTTATTCATTATTGTTTTTGTGTTATATATATTTCTATCTATTATACTATATAGTTTCCCTATGAGGACATTGGTCTCACTGTGGTCTTCTGACTTCCAACTTGAAGGAAGCATTAAAAAGGAAACTTCAAGCAAGAATAGAGTATGCAAAGTTTTTGCAGGACACAGTGAAAGAAATGGCAAAGGAAATCCAAACCTCACGTAGTGGAGAAACTAAACAGACTGCAGAATATCTAGATGAATTTTTGAACAAGGTAAATTGCCGTTGAATTTAAACTTTTCTTACATAAATGGGTGAACATGTATAATCTTGTTACTTTTGTTTGTGATGTGATAATCCTATGATCAGACATTTTTGGTTTGCAATTAGGTCAGGACTGGTGCCCATGTTTCCAATGATGAAATTTTAGGCTTTGCAAAATTATTCAATGATGAGCTGACTTTGGACAATATCAGCAGGTTGTTTACCAGCTCATTTTTGATCTACTCTCCATATGATTCTGTGTATCTTATCAATTATTGTCATATCCCTGCATGCAGGCCAAGGTTGGTAAATATGTGCAAATATATGGGGATACCACCATTTGGAACAGATAACTATTTACGGTATATGCTTCGAAGAAAATTGCAAGAGTAAGTTGTACGAGTCTTTCAAGTCAAAAAGACCTCCATCCTCCCTTCTCCCCCAAACTCTTTCAGTGTTTTATCTTTTGTACTCATTGTGTCACTTTGAAATTTAATGGATCTCACATATCATGATTGAAAAGTCGACATATCTGAAAAGGCTACATGAGGAGGCAGGTAATCTGCTGTCTGTTTTCTCTTATGTCAGTCATTGGCTCTCACTTGGAGGGATGATTGGCATGAGGGGGGAAGGGGAAAATGCAAAAATGGGATATCTCACATCTATATGCAGCTGTTTCAGATTGAGTAATTGCTCATCCTGCTCAGGAAAGCAGAGATTATAATCAATATACTTTTCATTTGGCTAATCACACCGACTTGATTGAATATTTCAGCAAAGTTCAATAAAAAAATTTTATCTTCTAAGTATTTCCTGCATACTGTTTTGTAGAAGTATGTGGTTGGCTGTATATATTTACCTTCAATATCATCTTCTTGTTTTAAGCATATGTAAGCTGTGCTAAACTGCCTAATCTACATGTTCGATGGAGCTGTGAAATTGCATTATGGGCTTAATAATATGGCTTCATTTTAACTCTTAGACAAAATATTTTTTACTGTGAGTTGCTCGAGGATGTTGGAAATTTGGATATCAAATTATCAGTAACTTTAAAAATTGGGTAAAATAAAAATAAGTACCCTTTGGTTTAGGCATTATTAAATTAGACCTTTGCAGTTTGAAATATTATAGTTAACTATCATGTGCTTTAAATTTTTTCAAATTACACCCATTATTGTTTGGTTATTATATTTAACTACCATATGTTTTAAAATGCTATCAAATTACATTTATGTGGTTTGTAATGTTATACTTAAGTATTCATGTATTTTAAACCTTATTCAGGCTTTCACATGGGTGTAATTTAATAATGTTTTAAAATATATAACAGTTAAGTGTCACTACCAAACCACATGGGTGTAATCTGATAAAATTTAAAGCATATGGTAGTTAACTGTAACATTTCTTGAACATTAAAGTTTTAAGGAAAAAATATAGATCGGTACCCCATGGTTTAAGCATTATTAAATTAGACCCCCTGTTGTTTGAAATGCTACGTTAAATACCATATACTTTAAGTTTTATCAAATTATACCCATGTGGATAACTACCATGTGGTTTAAATTTTATCTTTATAGATGACAAGTATATCCACATTTTTGCTCACGACCCCGATCACATTATTGTCTCTGATGCTGTTAGTGATTCAAAAAGTCATAATTTCTGAGATTATAGCGGGTTGACTTTGATTATAAACTAGAGATGAAGAGTTTTATATATCTTCTACTTAAATTTCACAATAAGAGGTACATGGCCAGTCAGGATGGTTATAGTGGTTAGTGATGACACATGATCAATAGACAGCAAATAGCTCTATATATTGCATAGAAATATTCAGGTGGATGAAGTAGACATTCAATCAGAGAAGTGATGCTATGCAATGCAAATGGGAGGGATACGCCATTACGCTTTGTACTACGGTTCACTGTAAAATTATTCTGTAGGTGGCAATATGCTATTAGGCTTTATACTATGGTTTGCTGTAAAATATTCTGTAGGTGGGACGAAGTAGAGATTTTTGGTATTGTGCTGAGATTAAAATAATTTTGGAATGACAGATTTGACAATGAAAGTATGGTCAATGTGACGCAAATGGTTGATGCAAGCCAACGACTAGGGAATGTGGTTTTAGAAGATATTGCAATATTCATGTTACTACCACTACTATTACTATTGGAAATTCAGTATTTGCAATAACAATTAGATGAAGAGATAAAGCATGCCATGTTGTTGCAGCATATCCAGTTTATGAATCATCAGACCTTACAGAAGGTATCAGGAGAGAACTTATATTTTGTTAGCTATTTTTCATGAATTTGGTGTTGTGTGGGTCTTTGGTATTATTTCTTATTAGGTATAAATGAGATGTTTTATTTTAGGTTTCTGGAAGGGTCGGTATGCTTGAATGTTTAGACATGGCAGGGCATGATATGACAACGTTGGATACCACTTTGACATGTACTATTGACATCAGCAAAAGTGTCAAATATTTGACCCTTTTTTCCTTGGAGTTTCATGCACGTGACTCTAGTTTTAAATTCCGTATGCTCTAAGCAGAGTATCATTATATATGTGGCATAAAATTAGTAGTCTTTAATCAATTTAATTATCCTAACACATCTGAAGTGACCTTAAATGCACCTAAGGTAATAACTTCAACAACTTTTAAAATTATGGCTGTTTATTATTTTGTTTGCTAGACAGCATGTTCCTTTTCTTTTCAATTCTCTTTTTGGGATAATAATCAAAACAAAGGCTTATAATGTCTTTATGTATATTTTGCATGGGTTTGCGCTTTTACATGTCTGCCCATGTGGATATATGTAAATGTATTTGTGTATATGTATCTGTGGTTATATTTATATATGCATATGTGTACATCAAATGCATGCATAAATATGTATATATATTATGTATTTATTTGTGTGCATGTGTGATGTGTCCACATGTCTAGATTGTTTGAGGAAGTTGTGTTCGATGTTTGAGGACAGTAGGACACTTGCACACCTAGCATTGTAGCCCTGCCAAGCATCCAGGTAAGTCTGGGTACAATTATGCAAAATAGAGAGGGTAAGACTTCAAAGATCACACTGTGTTTAACCAATTTTATTTATAGCTGATCAACTTTCCATTTTAGCTAAAATTCACCTGGTTTCAATTCTATATGGGATTCTTTATGATTAACCAGGATTGCATTTTTTTTTCGAAAGCTAAGTTTATTGACCAGAAATAGTCTACTTGTCTGATGTCCGTTTTAGGATTCTTTTGATCAGTTTGGCAAAAATATTTTATTTGTGGTTTTGGGACAAGATATAGACACGTGCCTAGATGAAGAAAACAGGCCTAGAACAGGGTGAAGCTTGTTTCAACAGCATGTCTTGGATTCCCCCTCTAAACAGCAAGCTACCTTTTGCAACAATTTTGACTGGAACTTTCAAGTTTAAACCAATGTCTAGTGTGATCATGTTGGTTTCATTATTATATACATTAGTGCATATTGGTGGATTCATGGCTATGGATAGGGAAGGTTAGTTCCCAGTGATGCAGCAAGAGGGGGGCTAATCTGATCACTTGTTACCATGCCTAACTATTCTTTTACTCAACCACTGGAGTCTAGCATTATAAATTTTGTTCACTGTTCATGCTCACCATGCATTCCGTTGAAGCATAAGCTCTTAAACATCTTATGCTGCACCTGTTAAAAGGAATCTCGCTTAATTACATTCTGATTTTCAGAAAGGTTTTTATCTGCCTTTTTTCATTGCTTGTGTATTATTCATCTTCTTCGTTTTTTTTGATGTTTTGTGCTCTATGTTGCATTCAAGATTGATGCTCTTCCATTTCTCAGCAAACATATTTTTCCTTGAATTTTTAATGGTATACCCCTGTTTTGTCTAGGATTAAGAACGATGATAAATTGATCCAAGTGGAGGGTGTAGAGTCTCTTTCAGAAGAGGAACTTAGGCAAGCATGTCGTGAGCGAGGCTATCTTGGTTTGCTCTCAGTAGAGGAGATGTGGCAACAGGTTTTCTTTAACTAGAATTTTGTTCTTAGAACAGTGGCTTGCCAACAGTAGCTGTAATAATTTAAGAACTTGAAAGCCTTGCATACGATAAATTTAAACATAAATGGCTGTGTAGTAACATTTTGTTACAGCCATGCCATCAAAAGAAAAATGTTGGTCTCAAAAATCAGTAATGGGCAGTGAGTTATAATTAGCAATTAGCCTTTGCAGTCTTTTTCCTGGGTCTTTGTTTATTCCTTACCTCCTTATAGTTGACATCTGATGGATTCAACTGAATCATAGTGTTTTCTGTACCACGGAAATCCCATCAATGCGTATTAGCCTTTCACTGTTCCTTTATACAATGATCTTATCTGCCTATTTTTTATATCTTATATGTGTATTCTTTAATTTGTATTTGTTTTATACCATATTCATGTCTCTATTTTTGTTCTTGTAATAGCAGAAACCAATAACCTTTTCTGATAAAAAATTGCTGATGTAATATCTGTATCCAGCTTCGTGACTGGTTGGATCTGTCTCTTAATCACTCGGTGCCATCTTCTCTCCTGATACTCTCAAGGTAACTAAATAATAGGAGCATGAATCTATTCAACTGTTTTTCTATGTTTCTAATCTGATGGCGATTGTCAGGGCCTTTACTCTATCTGGAAAGGTGAAACCTGAGGAGGCTGTTGTAGCCACACTATCATCTCTACCAGATGAGGTTGTGGATACCGTTGGCGCCGCTTTGCCATCAGAAGATTCAGTATCTGAGAGGAGAAGGAAATTGGAGTTCCTTGAGATGCAGGAAGAACTTATCAAGGTAAGGCTTTTATTTTGTACTCTGCAAGCTCTATTTTTATGTTATAAGCTGTGATATAAGGAAGGAATAACGGGCATTGACAACTATCTATCTGATTTTTTCCTTCTCAGTTGTTTATCTTTGTCAACCTAGAATTTAAATGATGGGCACAAGTTACACTTTGAAGCAGAATTTGTCAGATTTGGATCCATGGAAGACTGAGTTTTGTTTATGGAATATGATGCGGCAGTTTCTTTACTGGTGCATGCAGAATTAATTATACTTAGAACGTGAAACTGAAAGTCCATTGTGTGTCACACTCAGCCTTGTGGCAGAAATGATTTTTCTGCTTTGCAGCAGATGTAATCTGATGAGGCTCCAGCTTTACGAATATAATTTTCTTTTACTTTTTTTATCTTTTTTTAATAATATTCAAAAGGAGCAAATTGCTACAAAGAAAATAAAAAACACATTTTTGAAAGGTTGCAAGATCTTAAGATGTTCTTACATTCCAGCAGATGGGTGACCTGTTCTGATGCAAATCAAAATCAGCTTCAAGGATGCTATTCTGTCCGACTCTGTCCAAATGTCAGTGGCATGAAAGTCCACCACAATACGATTTTGCAAGCTTGACGAAAATGAACTCTCCTCTTGATATTATTATAAAATAAAAATTAGCATTCCTCCAATAACTCCTGCTTTATGTCTACCAGCCATTTGTAGGTTTTTTTTATATTTCTGACTGCTTTGTTTTTGACCTCTGAGTCAATGGAGTGGTGAGAGTTATATAATTTAGCTGGTGTTTCAATAATTCCTTTCTTTATTTTTCTTCCTTTTTCGCAGGCAGGTACCAATGTGTTATTTCTGTTTCTATTTGTGGGTGCAAAGTTCAGTTTAACTGAAAGTTTTGGAGTATATTAAGTGTTCTGACAAAAATTGCATCCATGCTCTCCGGTTAGTCTTGTGGTAGAAGTTGTGACAACAGTTATTTGCTTCTATTACCAGCAAGCCATAGTAAATCTGATCTTTATGTGACTAAAATTTGATTAAACTGGTAGCTTTTTTAACCTTACTCTTTTCTTTTGTATAATTGTTTGTATACAACTTGCTTCTGATGTGTTATTGAGATTGTCAAGGATTTGGTACCAATACTTGTACCGATGGTTACCAATGTGGTACAGGATGGCAGTATACCTGTTGGTGCGGCACAGCAAAGGCAACGTGCCTACTGTCTCGTTATGGTACCGCAGGAAGGGGTGTATTGGTACAGACATGTTGCAAATACTGTACAATCAATTCCCACTTGTATGCATGGGCACTTAAATCCTTGATGATGATGATTTTGGTTTTTTTCTCATCTAACCACTCCTATTATAGGTTAACTTGGGTTCCTGTCTAAATGTTTATGGGATAAGAAGAGGTCTTGATCGGCAAATATATAAACGAGGGGTTTTTTTTATATATAATATATTGCTGATGCATTATTATTTCCTCTGTGCTGCTCGATTAGAAAACAACCCAATTGGGTGAATACGCTATTTTCTTTTTTTAACAATTGTTATGGTTTATTTTACTTGATCCTGAATATTTTTGCATCTCAGCCATCCAATTTATTTTCTAAGAAATTTTGTGAAACAGTTTTTTCTTTCCAATGTGCTCCAAGTCCAGATTTCTAGCCTATTGCATGGCATTTATAGATAGAGTGGACCTTTTGTTATGGTTAGAAATCAAATGGGCATGTTGATTGCATGCAATGCTCTTGTGTTGGTTTTGTTTGTCTGGCAAAATTAGTATTTATTAAACAATCTAGAGTATTGGTTCTTAGATGTTTATGTTTGGTTGCTATTAATGATTCTGCACATCAAATTCTTCAGGAGGAAGAGAAAAGGCAACAGAAAGAGAGAAAGCTAAAATTGAGGAGTCTGGGATCTGCGAGGAGGATGTGGCTTTGAAGGAAATGGCTGAACCTACTGCTAAGGAAGCAGAGGATTTGGCAACAGCGAAAACACTAGAAAAGCAGGAAGAACTCTGCAAAATCAGCAGTGCACTGGCTGTACTGGCTTCAGCATCTGTAAGGCCTGCAGTCATCTAACCCCTTTACTCCCCTGCTCTCCTGCAAGTTAAATATATAGCATTGATGCTACTTTCTTCCTAGACTTATATAATTATGTTTAACTAATTCTTGCAGTCAGTGAGCAGGGAGCGCCAAGAGTTTCTGCTGCTTGTAAACAAAGAGGTGTGTCTCATAATTACATGAATACCATGAAATATAACTATATTGCTATGTTTAAAATTTGATAGGTATGAGTCAGCATTTGGAATTTATGAACATTACATTTCCGTTGGAAGTCTGTTTCAATCTCTGTGAATGAGGCTAGTGCTTCCTATGTACGGCACCATAAACTAGGGTTTTGTTGTCAAATACAGATCGAACTGTATAATACCATGCTGGAGATGGAGGGTACTGAAGGTGAGGAAGAGGCTAAGAAAGCATACCGAGCTGCCAGGGAGAAGAGTGACCATGCAGCTGAAGTAGCCGCAGGGGACAAAGTCTCATCGGCACTTTAGAGAGGGTAAGGAATTTCTTATTTCTTGCAGTTTCAACTCATCCATTGTCATTTTTTTACCATCCTACCTATCTTAGTCATGCTATACTGCAGTTTATATAGCAGTTTCGAATGGTATCACTGCATCCTTCTATTATTTTCAGAAACTTGATTTGAATTGGATTTGTCAACAGGATTGATTATAACTTGTTTCATGGGATACCACTGTTTCAAAGACTGAAGTGGGTCTGCCTATGAGCTTATACTGTGTCATTCTGGTCTGCTGTTGGGCTATTAAAGCCATCTAACCTCATAGTACAGCTTCACAACCAGATGAACCACTAATATTGGTTGAATAAAGTGAATCAACCAGGTCATCCATTGTTTGGCTTTTTTTTAACACAATGTCTAGAGTTGCAAATGGTAGCATTCATTAGTAGCTCTTACATTATAACCAATTGATGTACTACTACTTTAGCAGCTCATTTATAAAATGGAAGCTTACTTTGTAGATAAATGCATATGTAACTGCACTCTGACATCATCAGGTTCAACTAATCGCTTATTGAATTTTGACTTGGACTAGTCCAGACTGAAGGCACCATTTTAATTTGATGCATCTGCTCCAGTTACTGATAGTGTGTTGATGCTTTGGGCTTTATTGATAAAAAAATATTCACATATAATGTTGGAAAGCAGAAATGGTTTGAAGTTAGATGACACGTTTCTAGTATTTTCTTGGTAGTCCTCTTAATATCTTGGATTTTGGGTTGCTCATTTTCTGGTAACTTTTATATCATTCTGTTTGCCATGCTTCAGGTTGATGCCTTGCTACACGAACTTGAAAAGGAAATTGATGACGTTGATGCTAAAATTGGTAATCGCTGGCAAATTCTGGACAGGTAATTATTGCTTATGAATTTATTTTCTGTTTGTCAGGGTAGAACATGTTGTACAGTGGATTCAAGGCAATTGTAATAGTAAATGTGAATTGAAAGCTGTTTTGATGTGGACACTAACTACCTCTCTGTAGGTAGATTTATTATTGTTACCCTACTGTCCGACCTATCATTGTCGTATGTCCCTTAGTTTCATGATCCTTTGACCACATTGCATGCCATTTGTCCCTGTTTTGTTTTGGCCGTTGGATATGAGTGGAAGTTTACTAGTTTCAGGGAGGGATGAGCATGCGTATGTTCATGAATATCTATCTGCCCATGCAAATGGGGTGGTTGCGTAGCCTCCTTTGCACGTTGTCCTTTTGTTGCTGTCATTCCTTGGATGTCCTTTGTGGCTTTGTTGTATCTTCCATGTGCTGTCTGTAACACCTGGCTTTGGCCTTTTCTACCTAAAAAATATCTATGGCCTCTGTAATGGGAAAAAGTATCAATGTGTTCTTTTCTAAGTTTTATTTTGTTTAATTAAATTTTATTATGTTAATGGCATTAAAAATATGAGCAGCAAAGCAACACATTTTACTTTGAGACTTGCTGCTTTGTTCAGGGACATACCTATCATTGCTATATAAAAGTCTGGAAACTATGTATGTCTCTGTGTGGGAAGGATTGAGGCTTATGACTAAATGAACTTGGTGCTGAACTTCTTTACAATACACACACACACACACATATATTAGAGAGAGAGAGAGAGAGAGAGAGAGAGAGACTTGGCTACAATAATTCGAATGTAGCCAAGTTTACGATTCGATCATCTCTTCCATCCTTGAATCCACAAGAAATCTGGAGCCACCCAACCTTTTTTACTTTTTTTTTATTTTTGGGATTTGTGCACTATATGTATCTAAAAATGAGGGAGGTAACCAGATTTATGCTTGGTCATATTTGAATGTAGCTAAGTCTAGCTCTCTCTCTCTCTCTCTCTCTCTCTATATATATATATATATATATATATATATCTTCCATGTTATCACGTGAGTGATATATGGAGGAGCCTTCTTTAAACTCCTAGTTGGATGTAGACAGCAATTTGTTTCTCCGTTTGTCACTGTAATAATAACTTTGTGGCATTTTTGTTTATATGTAGGGATCAAGATGGCATAGTAACACCTGAGGAGGTAGCTGCTGCAGCCATGTACCTTAAAGACACCATAGGAAAGGAAGGTGTCCAAGAACTGATCAGCAACCTTTCTAGAGATGAAGGTTGGCAGCTAAATCCATACAAATCGTTCTACAGCTCGATCACACCTGTCTTGCTGAAATGAGTTCATAATCTATTTGCTAATTTTACCCTTTCTTTTCTTGCAACAGGAGGGAAAATTCTGGTTAATGACATTGTAAAGCTGGCATCTAAGACAGATGATGCCAATGGAGATGAAGCAAGACGTTTATAGTTGGGAAAATAGGCAGAAATGCTTATCTATTTCTAAAGTCATATATTCCATTCTTTTAAAACTTGTACCAAGATATTATGGGATGTCTATTAGCTGGGTTTATAGCTAGTAGCGCCTATTGCAGATAATTCAGATTTTATGCTTTATCCATGGCTATTCATAAAATTTGTGCTTTGGCGCAGTGCACGTTCTCACTCACTGTGGAGTGAACTTTGATTTTTTACTGCTGTATAAATTTTGGAAGGCAGCTTATTCATGTAAAATATGCTACAGCACCAACAGAGCTTAAGGAGCCTAATATCCGTTTAATATCCATAGGATAAGAATCTTTACGAAGAATTACCCATGTATTATTTTTCTAAGCACGCTTAGCTGGTATCACTTAATTCTGGTCATCCTCAGAACGTAGCATGAAAAATAAAATACAAGAAGCAGCAGCAGCAGCTTCACTGCAGCTAACCGTCTATAGCTCTCAATGCTCTTTTCCTATCGTCATAGCAAATTCTGGGGTCAAATACCCAGCTTGCTGGTATTATTTTTCTCTCTTCTTGACAATATCCGTTTCAATGACCGTCCAAGAAGTGGAAGTCAGGTGCTGGTTACTGAATTGCTTCCTACTTACATATCTCAGGCTCAACAAATTATGTCGTGTGGCCTGGACCGCCTGGTCCATGCCCAACCCTCAAGTATCCCAACTGGAAACTGATCAGAATGGGACAGGGTAAGTAAGGTTTGGAGCAAAAGAGATGAAACAAAGGCATGCTTATTTTCTCTCTCCGCACTTCAATGATTCGAAATGCAAAGAAATTCGGTTTGGTTCGGAAGAAACCCTGTTCTACAATATCCTGTCAAAACTACTGTGAGATCCTAAATTTTTAACTCATGCAGACACATTCCATCGACTGATCTAGCATAATTATCCGTTATTATGAAAATAATATTTATTTGTGCTGATGTGGCTGATCAAGCGCCATCAAGGTTAACGGTAAGGGAGATTGACGGAACCCTACCTTGGCCTCTGAGACACCCTTGGCCTTCGGGATACCCTCGGCCTCTGAGGCACCGTCGGCCTCGAACTTCATCCTCGGCTTCAAGCTTCATCCCCAGCCTCGGGCCTCAACCTTCGAGACATTCTCAAGCTTTAGCCTCCGAGACATCCTCGGCCTCCGAGGCACCTTCTGCCTCGAGCTTCATCCTCGGCCTCGGGCTTTAGCCTCCGAGGCACCCACGGACTAGGGCTCCCATCATGATCTGGCATTCGAGACCGGTAGCCTATAGCCTTGAGCCACCTGGCACGCCCACGTGACCGTGCGTCATAACGGCGTATGGCCCATCACCTGCCCATAATAGCACGTAGTCGTACTCCATAATGGCGTATGGACCACCACTCGCCCGTAACAGTGTGTGGCCATACCCCGTTACAGCGTATGGTCCACCACTCGCTTGTGGCTGCATGTGGCCATATCCCATAATGGCGCGCACTTGGTGCAACCATAGCCCTCAGACACCTGTAATTCCGTACTGGCAGGTGGCATGTGAGGCGGGATGCCTCTGACATGCCCACGATCCGTCACTACCGGCCTTGCCTTTTTGTCCGTTATTGAACAGCAATATCACGAAATCATCAACCTTCTGGAAACATGAAAGAAGAGAACCTTCGAACAGGTATAAAGGCCAACGTTTACAACGAGGGAAGGATCCTGCACCTTAACTCTCTAGCTTTCTTCTGCTAGCTAAACTCTTGTCTGTTCCCAAGTAACTTACTTGAGCTTCGAAGGGTCCCCACCGGAGCATCCGGTCTCCGGGGACTTTTCTTGCAAGACTCCAGCGAGGGAGATCTCCATTTTCTCAGCGTTCGAGGAAGGTGACTTGGCGTCAACAGATTGGCGTGCCAGGTAGGGGGTGACGTAAAGAGAAAAGCTTCGGACATGTTAGAAGAACTTCTCTTTCCTCGAGCTCTCAAGCCATGGTGACGACCCATGCGAAGGGGATCTCCACCAGTCATGCTGGGGGGCAGCGTCAGGGGGCTGAGCCGCTCGCAGTTGGCCCCTCCGTTCCCCCAGCCGACGTCCCTGCACCACCACCGCAGCAGCTTCAAGAAGACCAGCTCGCCGCCCTCGCCGCGCAAGTCCAATCTTTGGCGACCATGGTCCAAGGTCTACAGCATCAAGCGGCGGCTACGCAGCAGCCAGAGCCGCTCCCGTCAGTTCCTGGAATGATCCAACCTAGCCAACACTCTTCTCGGAGGAGGTCTCCCGTCCGAGGGGCTCGCCACCGCCACGCTTCGCCCAAGCCTTACCGCTGGGAAGCCTCCAAGAGGCCCCGGTCATCCTCTCGCCACGCCAGTGTCTCCCAAGCGGCGGCATGGGAAGGAGGCGGAGCGCCCTCGTCGGCATCACCGCTACTCTTCCCCCTCCTCAAAATCTTCAAGGGAGGGGTCCTTCGACGGCCGAATCGCCCGTGGAGCTGAGCGCCGGCTCGACGAGTACAATCAGCGGCTGTAAGAGCTCAGCCATCGAATCACCAACCCACCAGAGGCGGACTACGACAGCCGGCCGCCCCTGTCTCACCGCATCATGGAGGAACCTATATCGACTCGGTTCCACCTTCCTCAGCTGGACCCATATGATGGGACCACGGACCCCCTGGACCACTTGGAAAGTTACATGGTCCTCATGCAGGTCCAGGGGGCAACCGATTCGCTCCTATGCATCACCTTTCCTGCCACTTTGAAGAAAGCTGCTCAAGCTTGGTACTCCCGCCTGCTGCCGCGGAGTATCGACTCCTTCCGCTAGCTGGAGAGGGCCTTTCTGGCCCATTTTGATGCCTGTCGAAAGATTCCAAGGGTGGCAGACAACCTCTTCTCCGTCCAGCAAAAGAGTGGCGAGTCCCTGCGGGACTACATCGCTCGGTTCAAGGAGGCAGCCCTGGAAGTCTACAACTTCGAGGACTCCGTGGCCACCCTGGCCTTGAAGCGAGGGCTCCGCCCCTCCCGCTTCGCGTACTCTCTCAACAAGAAGCTGCTCGGCTCCTACGTCGAGCTCTTGAGCCGGGCCCAGAAGTACATCCGTGCTGACGAGGCTGATTCCTTCCGGTGCGAGATTAGCGAAAGTACTGCAAAGAAGCCGGCCCACCCAGAACCTGCTGAAGCTCGCCCCAGGAGGCCTGAGCCTCCCCGCCGACCAGACAATCATCTCTGAGCTCCTGCACCGAGGGACGGGCCCTACACTCCTTTGCTCGCCCGATATCGCACATCCTGCTTGAGATCGAGGGCGAGCCCTATTTTCAGCGCCCTCCTCCACTGAACCCAAAGATCCCCTACAACAAGAACCTGTACTACCGCTACCACCGGAACCACGGCCATGTCACCGACAACTATCGCCAACTGAAGAAGGTGATAGAGGCGTGGCCACATGGGGAAGTTCGTCCAGAGGAACAACCCGGAGCTCCTGGCACGTAAGCGCCGTCACCACCGATGATCGATAATGCTTCAACCGAGAAGACAGTGGCTATGATTTTCTTAGGGGCAGGTGGCCCGTCCAAGAGGCCGAGGGGGGAGGGAGAGTTAGATTTTGTAATCCCTTTTTCTAAAAGGAACTTAGAGGGGGTGGTCAACAAAAATGATGATAGCGTCGTCGTGTCCATGACGATCGCTAAACACCCTGTAAAAAGAATTTTGATTGATAGTGGAAGCTCGGTGGACGTTCTCAGTTACGATGCTTTTGTCCGCATGAACCTGTCTCCCGGCCTGCTTCGACCTATCGCTACGCCCTTGATGGGGTTCACCGGAGACTCCATAAAGGTCGAGGGAGAAATCACTCTCCCTATCACAGTCGGAATGGCCCCGCGTTAAAGTATGGTTTTCATGAGCTTCCTGATGGTCCAGGTGCCTCTTGCCTACAATGCCATACTCGGAAGGCACAGACTTAACCTCCTGGATGCTATTATTTCTACCAAGAGGCTCCTGGTGAGGTTCCCCACCAGCGAGGGGGTCGGAGAGATGTGGGGGAAGCAGAATCCACCACCACTTTGCTGCCACATGGCCCCCAGTCCTTAGGGGTGGTATATGCACCTGCTCCAGAAGCACTGGACCCTCGAGATTCGAAGAGGAGGGGAGAACCGGTCGAGCACCTGCTAGCCTTTCCTCTGGGAGAAGACTCGGCGCGGACTATCCAAGTTGGGGCCTGCTTTCGGAGGAGGCCCGCAACCAACTCCTCGCCTTTCTGCGAGCCAATGTGATATCTTCGCTTGGTTGGCATCCAACATGCCAGGCATTCTGGAAGAGGTGATCACCCACCAACTCAACATCAAGCCGAAGTGCCGACCCATTCGGCAAAAGACGAGGAGCTTTGCTTCAAACAGACAGAAGGCCATAGATGAAGAGGTGCGCAAGCTGACGATGGCCGGTCACATCCGCGAGGTGCACTACCCCGACTGGCTGAGAATGTTGTAATGGTCCGCAAGGCCAGTGGGAGTTGGAGGATGTGCGTGGACTTCACTGATCTCAATAAGGCGTGCCCCAAGGATAGCTTCTCACTACCTCGGATCGACCAGTTGGTGGACGCTACGTCCGGCCACGAAACCCTTAGCTTCATGGATGCATTCTCGGGGTACAATCAGATCAGGATGAACCGGCTGATGAAGAGGCGACCTCCTTCGTCACCGAGAAAGGGATTTACTGCTATAAGGTGATGCCGTTCGGGTTGAAGAATGCAGGAGCCACCTACCATAGGTTGATGAACAAGGTCTTCGAGGACCAGATCGAGCGCAACATGAAGGTGTACATGGATGACATGCTGACCAAGAGCACCCATGCCATGGACCATGTTGCTGACCTTGCGGAGACCTTCGCCAACCTACGCCGATACCGAATGAGGCTAAACCCCCGTAAGTGTGCCTTCGGGGTTGCGGCAGGCAAGTTTCTGGGTTTTATGGTGACTCAGCAAGGAATTGAAGCCAATCCCAACAAGATCCGAGCTATTTTGGATATGAGGCCCCTAGCTAAAAGAGAGAGGTGCAGCGTTTGACCGAGAGAGTGGCAGCCTTGAGCCGCTTCATGTCAAGGTCGGCAGAAAGGTGTCTGCCCTTCTTTAAGGCGCTGCACAAGGTCAACAGCTTTGAGTGGACGAAGAAGTGTCAGGAAGCCTTCGAGGAGTTGAAGAAATTTTTATCCACTCCCCCACTGCTGTCTAAGCCGAAGGGCGGGGAGGAGCTCTTTTTGTATCTTGCGGCCTCCCCAGAGGCCGTCAGCTCTGTGCTTGTCCGTATGGTTGCCGACAGAGCGCAGAAGCCGGTCTACTATACCAGTAAGGTGCTCCATGACACCGAGACAAGATACTCTAAGACTGAGAAGATCATTTTCTCCCTGGTGGTCTCCGCTCAGTGCTTCTGATCCTACTTCCAAGCTCACCCAATCGTGGTGCTCACAGACCAACCACTCCGAATAATCTTGTCCCGTCCTGACACTTTCGGTCGGCTGGCCAAGTGGGCCATCAAGTTGGGGGAGTTTGATTTATCCATTTGGCCAAGGTCTGCAATGAAGTCTCAGGTGTTAGCCAATTTTTTGGTTGAGTGCACCTAGGCCGAGGAGCATCCGGAGGAGCTATGCCCAGAGGCACGCGCGGAGTCTTCCATAGCTGAAGTGGGAGAGGAGGACTGGATCCTACACGTAGACGGAGCATCGAATTCCTAGGGGAGCGGGACCGGACTCATTCTTGCAAGCCCCAAGGGGGAGGTGGTGAAGTGTGCCCTTCGATTTTTGTTCCCGGCCACCAACAATCAGGCAGAGTATGAGGCCTTGCTGGCAGGGATGAAGCTAGCCAAGGAGCTTGGGGCGGAGCGTCTGAGGGCCTTCACGGATCCTAGCTTGTTTCTGGGCAGGTCGCTGGAGAGTATGAGGCTAGAGACCCGACCATGTCTCGCTACCTGAGCAAGGTGCAGTCCCAGGCCTCTCAGTTTTTCTACTTTCGTGTCAGCTACATTCCTCGAGCGGAGAATGCCCGAGCTGATGCGCTGTCCTGCTTGGCCACTTCGGCTGATGGGACCTTGGGAAGGATGTACGTGGAGCATCTGCAAGTCCCAAGCATTGAAGCAGCAGAGGAAGCACTACCGGTCGAGCAAGAGCCCTTTTGGATGGATGTCTACGTTCGATATCTTACTGATGGCGCTCTCCCTGAAGACCCACCCGAGGCTAGATTGCTCAGGCGTGGGCCCCGAAGTTCTTAATAATGGATGGGAAGCTTTACCGAAGATCATTCTCATACCCGGTCCTCAGGTGCGTCGAACCTACTGAAGCTGACTACATCCCGCGGGAAATCCATGAGGGCATCTGCGGGAGTCATCTGCGGGGAAGAGCACTGGCGTACAAGGCCCTGCGGCAAGAGTACTACTGGCTAACCATGAGGGAGGACACGGCCGATCTTGTCAAGAGGTGCGACAGCTGCCAGCGCCATGCCAACATCCAACGGCAGCCGACGTCTCAGTTGACCCCTCTGGCGGTTCCTTGGCCCTTCGCCCAGTGGGGTATGGACATCTTGGGGCCATGCCCTCCAGCCTCCGATCAGCACAAGTTCCTGTTGGTGGCCGTCGACCACTTCACCAAATGGATTGAGTACGAAGCGCTTGACAAGATCACCGAGGGTAAGATGAGGTCCTTCTTCTAGAAGTCTATAATATGCCGGTTCGGGCTACCGCATACTCTCGTCACCGACAACAGTCGGCAGTTCGACAATGCACCCTTCTGAGGATTCTACACCGAGCTCGGCATCCATCAGCGGTTCACCTTCGTAGGGCATTCTCAGACCAACGGAGCAGCCGAGGTGACCAACCGCATCATTCTCCAAGGACTGAGAGCCCGACTGGACGACTGCAAAGGATGCTGGGTGGAGGAGCTCCATAGCGTACTGTGGGCCTACCACACAACGCTATGAGCCCCCACTGGAGAGAATCCCTTTAGCCTTGTCTTCGGATCCGAGGCCATCATTCCTATAGAGATCGGTGCCCCGAGCCCCAGGGTGGAGGCATACAGCGATGAGGACAATCCGAACCAGTTGTGGGCCAACCTCGACCTGGTTGAAGAGGTGTCGGACCGAGCGCGACTCCGGATGGCAGCCTACCGACAGCGAGCGGCTAGGTATTACAACGCTCGCGTCCGTCCAAGGACCTTCCTTCCGGGGGACCTCGTCCTTCGACGAGCCGAAATCTCAAAGCCGACGGAAGGAGGCAAGTTAGCACCGAACTGGGAAGGGCCCTACCGAGTCACTGAGGCACTCTGCCACGGAGCATACAAAATTGAAGAGCTAGACAGAAAACTGCTCCCGCGGATGTGAAATGCCGACAACCTTCACCGATATTATCAGTAGCGTACCCTTTTCTTTACATGAAATCTCGCGCTTGTATTCTTTTGGGGCCCTCGCCCCGCACTTGAAATTAATAAACAGGAGTTTGAGCATCTCAGTTCTTCAACAAAAAGCCCGAGGCCAGCTCGGCACAAAAGCCCAATGTACCATTGGCATCGAAGACCCGATGTACTATCGGATTCAAAAAGCCCAATGTACCATTGGCATCGAAGACCCGATGTATCATCGGATTCAAAAAGCCCAGTGTACCACTGGCAGACCGATGTACCATCGGTTCTCAATGAAAAGCCTAATGTACCATTGGCATCGAAGACCCGATGTACCATCAGATTCAAAAAGCCCAGTGTACCACTGGCAGACCGATGTACTATTGGTTCTCAACGAAAAGCCCAATGTACCATTGGCATCGAAGACTCGATGTACCATCGGATTCAAAAAGCCCAATGTACCATTGGCATCGAAGATCTGATGTACCATCAGATTCAAAAAGCCCAGTGTACCACTGGCAGACTAATGTACCATCGGTTCTCAACGAAAAGCCTAATGTACCATTGGCATCGAAGATCTGATGTACCATCGGATTTAAAAAGCCCAATATACCATTGGCATCGAAGACCCGATGTACCATCGGATTCAAAAAGCTCAGTGTACCACTGGCAAACCGATTTACCATCGGTTCTTAACGAAAAGCCAAATGTACCATTGGCATCGAAGACTCGATGTACCATCGGATTCAAAAAGCCCAATGTACCATTGGCATCGAAGACCCGATGTACCATCGGATTCAAAAAGCCCAGTGTACCACTGGCAGATTGATGTACCATCGGTTCTCAACGAAAAGCCCAATGTACCATTGGCATCGAAGACCCGATGTACCATCGGATTCAAAAAGCCCAGTGTACCATTGGCATCGAAGACCCGATGTACCATCGGATTCAAAAAGCCCAATGTATCATTGGTGCCGAAGACCCAATGTGTCGTTGGACTCGAGAAGACCGAGTCTTCCTCGGTGTTCCAAGGCCGACGACCCATCGGTCCCTGGAAGCCAAGTTTTCCTTGGCTTTCCCAAGGGTCTGGCCCTATACAACTAAGTCAAAGCCACTCATGGGTGAGTAAAGGTGTCCCCTCGGTGCCGACGAAGCTACAAAGGGTCCCACATCAGCAGGCACTTGGGGCTCCTCGGTCGCCCCCTCAACCCTGACCCCCTCCGGTGGGGTGTCGGTTATCAGATCTACGGGCGCAATCGGAGTTCCCTGGTGCTCGGGAGGCGGGGAAGCCCACATCATCGGACGTTTGGGGGCCGAGGCCTGCTGCCCCTCGCTCGGCCCCTCATGGGCCCTCATCCTTTTGGCGGTGGCCTTCTTGAGTTTGCGGATCGGAACCTTCATGGCTGCACGGCATTAGTTGGAGTTAGTTAAAAAAAAAGGAAAAAGAAAGAAAAGAGGATGAAGGGAGAGAACAGAGGGGGGGAAGAAAAAGAAGTTTGGCTAAGTATTAGGACGCCTGTTACTCACCGCTTTGGGTGGTGAGGCCTGCCAGCCGAGGTTGTGCTCCAACAGAAGCAAGTTGTATCTAGGGATGTCGGTAGTCAACAGCTGCCCCAGCGCTTCTTTGTCTCCTGAGAGTATGGTGGAATTCATGTTGGGTCAGAGGTCGGGATCCCCTCACCCGGGATTGACTTGGTCTAGGTCTATGAAGAAGAATCGAGATTTCCATTCCTTGACCGAAGAGGGGAGAAGTAATTTGAGGATGCGGCTGGGTCGGGGCTAGAACAACCACCAACCCCTCTGCTGCCTGAGGGTGTAAAAACAGCGGAAGAGGGAAAGTCGAGGGGTGATTTGGAGGTGGTGGCAAAGGATAATAAAGGCACAAATGGTCCGAAGAGAGTTCGGGACCAACTGAGTGGGGGTCAGGGAGTAATAATCCAAGAGATTGATGAAGAAAGGATGAAAAGCAGTCGGAGACCTACTCTAAGAGAAATTTCATAAATGGCCACTCTACCGAGTCGGGAAGAGACCACCCTATCATCGGGGGTTGGAAGGAAAAGCCCGATATCTCAGGAGATTTAGTAACGGGCTCTGATGTTTGCCAGATCCTGGCCCATTACCGTGGAGGCGGTCCCTGTCGGGGATTCTGCCCCCACCCTCGAGGAGGTACCGGCTGCCGCTCGGTGCCCCCTCACTGAAGCTCTGCCGATGGCCGCCGGGCGTCTCCTCGCGGGAGCCGATCGGTGACCGGCAGTTGGGAGAGAGGAAGGCGGTCCTCCGGATCGGAGGACCATGAAGGTGGGGGAGATGAGGAGGCACAAAGCCTCGAGGGAGAGATATGGTCGTCGGAGGGAGCAGAAGAAGTCCAAGAAGGAGAGGAGGCCATGGAGGGGGTTGAAAAGGAAGGAAAAAGGTCTGAAAAGCACAGAGGGCTAACCTTGAGAAGAAAATGGCGAAGGCTAATTCTTGGGTTGCAGGAGAAATCGGGGGCTAGAGGAAGAAGACAACTGGAGCAAAGTGATGGAGGCCAGTCCTTCGCCTGGCTTAAAGCAATTTCAAATCACCCCGCCCTACTTACCCAGCCACGCGGACCTCCGCTATAGGTTGGGTCGCCTCAGCAGGCGCTCAGCGCGTGAGACGAACTACCTCCTTCCAATGACGGGATGCCGCTGACGTCATCGTCATGATGGCAATGATGGCGGCCAGTTTTCATGGATTTCAAGAGGACAACCCCGACTCGAGGATGATTGCTACGATCGGATGGATGGCAGTGACTGCCCCTTCACGTCCCCCATGTCGCCAGCGTAAGGTCATTGCAGCGCCCAGAGACACGTGTCCAGGAGCGGTTGATAACGAACGGGGATCAGCCACTGGGGAGGTGATACCCCTTTTGCCTTGCAGAGATGGGCCCGCTTCGTCTCAGGGGCGAGGGGGCATCTGATGTGGCTGATCTAGTGCCGTCAAGGTTAACAGTAAGGGAGACTGACGGAACCCTGCCTCGACCTCCGAGACACCCTTGGCCTCCAGGACACCCTCGGCCTCTGAGGCACCGTCGGCCTCGAACTTCATCCTTGGCCTCAAGCTTCATCCCCGGCCTCGGGCTTCAGCCTTCGAGACATTCTCGGGCTTCAGCCTTCGAGACATTCTCGGGCTTTAGCCTCTGAGACATCCTCGGCCTCTGAGGCACCTTCTACCTTGAGCTTCATCCTCGGCCTCAGGCTTTAGCCTCCGAGGCACCCACGGACTAGGGCTCCCATCATGATCCGACATTCGGGACCGATAGCCTATAGCCTCGAGCCATCTAGCACGCCCACGTGGCCATGCCCCATAACGGCATATGGCCCATCACCTGCCCGTAACAGCACGTGGCCGTACTCCATAATGGCGTATGGACCACCACTCGCCTGTAACAGTGTGTGGCCATATCCCGTTACAGCATATGGTCCACCACTCGCTTGTGGCTGCATGTGGCCATATCCCATAATGGCGTGCACTTGGTGCAACCATAGCCCCCAGACACCTGTAATGCCGTACTGGTAGGTGGCATGTGAGGCGGGATGCCTCTGACATGCCCACGATTCGTCACTGCCGGCCTTGCCTTTTTGTCCGTTATTGAACAGAAGTATCATGAAATCATCAACCTTCTGGAAACATGAAAGAGGAGAACCTTTGAACAGGTATAAAGGCCCACATTTACAATGAGGGAAGGATCCTGAACCTTAACTCTTTAGCTTTCTTCTGCTAGCTAAACTCTTGTCTATTCCCAAGTGACTGACTTGAGCATTGGAGGGTCCCCACCGGAGCATCCGGTCTTCGGGAACTTTTCTTGCAGGACTCCAGCGAGGGAGATCTCTGTTTCTCCGGTGTTCGAGGAAGGTGACTTGGCATCAACATGTGTCATTTCTTTAAATGAATACGTTATTTTTTAAAAAATACTCATTTATTTTGCTAATTTTCTCTCTGAAAGAAATCTGATGGTCTTATATATATATATATATATATATATATATATATATATATATATATATATATATATATATATATATATGGGCTATAACACCATTATAACGGTTCTTCTAAGATCAGTGTGAGATCTTAGTGTGAGTTTTTCTGCTAGGTTTGGCTAATCAAGCCAAATTTAGATTTCGGTCCCTATGGCTGAACTGCAGGCTGCGTGGACTGGCATTACCTATGCTGTTTGCATCTTGCGCTTGCACCGGGTGATTATTGAGGGAGATTCTCTTACGGTCATCCGGTGGATTCGATGGGATGTTGATCTTTGTCGCTCCTATAACCCCTTAATCAGTGATATATGGGCTTCTCTCCAGTCCAGCTATGATCCTTTGATCCGTCATGTCTATAGGGAAGCCAATGCTGCAGCTGATTGGGTTGCCTCGGCTGTAGCTCGTCATTCTGGTCAGTGGGAATAGCACCCTGGTGACCCTTGCCCGGTTATTTTGGAGCAAATTATATATTCTGATACCTCGGGTTTAACTCAACTCAGAGTGGTGTGATCACCCGCTTGTAACCAAAAAAAAAAAAAAAATCATATCAAATTTAGTCAACTTCTCTATCAGAAGATTTGCACCAATTTTGAAGCTAAAACATCATTCATTATCTTTTTTAAAAACAATTCTGATAAAATTAATAAAAAATAAATAGAAATAAAAAATAATAACATGAAGACAATGATAAATTTTATTTTTATAGAATAAATATTGATATATTTAAAACAAATAACTAGCTTAAATCGATAATATTCAGACTTGATGGTAAACAAAAATGCAAAGAAATAAACAAACTGTTTGTGAATAAGGCATTTATGAAGATGAAATATATGCGACACGCAGCCAATGCTTGCATGCCACTTACCTCATGCTTTTACGTCGACTAACACTTACACAACATATGTTTAGCATGTTGCGCATCACGAAGCATCACAAGTCTAGTGTCCACATGCCTTATGCCTTAGGGTGCCATATGTCAAGCACGTCCTACGTTATGGAGTGCAACATATCCAGTCTCTTTGTGCCTTATGTGATCATGAAAAAATAAGGCATATTTATGGAGATGAAACAGACGCAATGCATAGCCAACACCTGCACGCTATATGTCCAGGTTCATGTGCCTCATGCTTATGTGCCACATGTACGCCTTCACATGCTTCATGCCTTAGGACACGCTTGTTGGGTTTCGATCATGCAGCGAAGGCTAAATTTTTAAAAAAATTAACCTTAAAATCCTAATCAATCAAAACTTAGACCCAAGACCCTTTGATTATAATAATTAATTAATCATAAAATATAACATATATATAGAAGAACATACCTTAGTACTTGGTGAAGAAAGAAGGAAGCCGGTTATCCAATCTTTTCCATTAGGTACCCAAGTGTTCGCCCTCCAATGGTGATCCACACGAGAATTGGATCAAAGATATGCTCACGAACTTGACTTAAACCTCTTTTTGGCTTTTTGACTTCTTGGCTTGGCTCTTAGGACCCTTTTTACCCTTTTCTTAAGCCTAATAAAACTTGTATAGGCTAAGAAAAGAGTTGTCCTAAATTGACTAAGGCTTGTAGGAAGGGGAGAGGGAAAGAGAAGACTCTTGTCTTAACAAGGATTACTAAAAAATATCCGATGCTATCCCATATGTGCCACCCCCTTTAAATAGTGAATGGGAAGATGTCAAATGAAGGGATACAACCCATTCCACGTCCTTCTGAAAGGATATAAATTTTTAAATTTATTTATCAAGGGACACATCGTTATAATTTTCTGCACCTTTCTCCTATGCGCGCCACACCTGATGGGATGCTTTTGGCATCCCATCTTAAATCAGATAGCCTCTGATTTTTTCATGTGTCAAGATAAGGTTCTCCATGTTTATATGGACTCTTAAATCCCCAAAAGATATGCCTTAGTGCCTTAAATCAGAAAGACTTTTAGACACCTCTTGAAAATTCTACACGCACATAGTTTCCCTTCCGAGAGTCCTATATTTCTTGGACTCTATTAATTCAACCTTATCCAATCCAATAAATGGTTGATCAGGTCAGAGGTTATCCCAAATTAATTCTAAAATTAATTTGGATCAATTAATTAAGCTGGTTCAAATCAATTTCGACCCAAATTGGAGCGATAGTTAGCCGCATGTGCTAGCATGCTGATTGGCTAATAAATTGAATTAATTAATCTTATTAAAATGATTCTTTGACCAATTCCCTTATGTGTGTGACCCATTGGGTTCCTCACCTAGCCAGCAGTAGGTCTAGGTTTAAGTCGATTTAGTTCGATTAGAAACTGACTAACCGAATTAGATTTGAACTATCTTTCAAATTGACTCATGAATTAAATAAATTTAATTCATGAAAACCTACAAGATATGATTGACATCTAGCAATGTATCATGCCTACCTAGAAGATGAAATTTGATGAAATTACCAAAATACCCTTAGTGACAAGTTACTGTGCAATTCAATCCTTCGATCTTTCTTTATCTCGAATAAGTGATGGGTATGGAAAAATGTCAAACCCTAACATTTTATTCATTTGAATCTCAAATCAATAATAAAGACTCGACAAATAAAAAATTAGAAACCTATTCTGATTTCATTTTGCTTTGATCAAAGACTTCTTGAGTCATCATATGATGAGATTACATGGGATTACTTTTTCTCTTACTAGGAATGATCGATTCCTTGTTGACCTACTCATAACCTTCATACACAATCCTTCATATCCATGAACACCCCGTACATGACTTAGCCATGAATGAGTATGAACTAAAACATAGATTCATGTGCATAAGATTCTATGGTAATCTCAGGTCTAAGGATCACTTGCACAACTCCCACTAAGAGAACTATCTTTTGACAAGTAAGTAAGATCTCCATAAGATGTTCTCAATGTGGTTCAATTCAGTGAACTCATACCCTAATGAGCACTCATATCCTTGTATTAGTGCCTCTACACAAGTGGCTGTAAGACCAACCACCCTCTTTATTGAGCATACATAGAATGTGTCAGTCTTACTGGTATCATCGATCCTCGACTCGATGATCCTTCGACTGGGAACATTTTAGATTAGAGTTTTTAGGAACTTAGGTCTCATCATTATGAACTTCATCATAACCCTAATTCCATTGCCCTAACCTTATGGGGTTCATCATAATCTTAATAAATATAAGACACAACCTATGATGAATCGAAAAAAAATACCTTTTAATTGATAAAATATCATACATGAGTTGAAAGAAATTACAAAAATGCCTTCCATGATTAGCTTTTAGGGCACTACTCTTTCAATCTCCTACTTGCACTAAAGCCAATCGCCTTTGTATTTAATTTCCATACAATCCAAATGACGATCAAGCTGTTGTTGAGGAAGGTCTTTAGTGAATGGGTCTGCTATATTGTTCTTTGTGTCAACTCGTTCTATAACAACATCTTGTCTTTCAATGATCTCTCAAATGAGATGGAAGCGTCTTATGATGTGCTTGGATTTCTGATGAGACCTTGGTTCCTTAGTTTGTGCAACAGCTCCAGTGTTATCACAATAAAGTGACACTGGTTGTTGAATCACTGGAACAACACCTAACTCTGTAATAAACTTCTTCATCTAGACAGCTTCCTTAGCGGCTTTACTAGTAGCAATGTACTCTGCCTCAGTAACTGAGTCAGCTACAGTTTGCTGCTTAGTACTTCTCCAACTAACTGCACCACCATATAGAGTAAAAATATACCATGATATAGATTTACTATCATCCGGATCTGATTGAAAACTGGAGTCAGTATACCCTTCCAATTTTAAATCTGATCCTCCATATTTAAGAAAAATATCCTTCGTTCTTCTTAGGTACTTAAGAATATTTTTCACAGCTTTCCAATGATCTTCCCCTGGATCGGCCTGAAACCTGCTTGCTGTGCCTAAGGCATAAGCAACATCAGGCCTGGTACATAACATGGCATACATTATCGACCCTACAGCTGAAGCATAAGGAATCTTGTTCATTCTTTGTCTCTCTTCAGGTGACTTAGGAGACATCTTCTTAGAGAGATGTATGCCTTGACTCATGGGTAAGTAATCTCTTTTACTTTCCTCCATGTTGAATCTTTTCAACACTAAGTCAATGTATCTAGATTGGGATAAGCCAAGCATCCTCTTAGATCTATCTCTATAGATCTTTATACCCAGTATACAGGATGCTTCTCCCAAATCTTTCATGGAAAACTGTTTAGATAGCCAAGTTTTGACTGATTGTAGCATTGGGATATCATTTCCAATGATAAGTATGTCATCGATATATAAAATTAAGAAGACTATGGCACTCCCACTTGTCTTCTTATATACACATGGTTCATCTATATCTTTGATGAAACCAAACTCTTTGATTGTTTCATCAAAGTGAATGTTCCAACTCCTCGATGCTTGCTTTAATCCATAAATGGATTTCTTAAGCTTGCATACTTGGTGCGGTCTTCTACTTGAGACAAACCCTTCTGGCTATGACATATAGACTTCCTCCTCAAGATATCCATTGAGGAAGGCAGTCTTTACATCCATCTGCCAGATTTCATAGTCATAGTATGCTGCTATAGCAAGTAATATCCAAATGGATTTGAGCATAGCTACTAGTGAAAAGGTTTCATCATAGTCAATACCATGTTTTTGCTTGAAACCTTTTGCCACTAGCCTAGCCTTGTAGGTTTCTACTTGGCCATCTGCTCCAATCTTCTTCTTGAAGACCCATTTGCACCCTATTGGCTTTACTCCCTTAGGTGGGTCAACCAAGGTCCAAACCTGGTTGGTATATATGGAGTCCATTTCAGATTTCATAGCATCAAGCCATCTGTCAGAGTCCTTACTCTCGATAGCTTCTGTATAGGTCACGGGATCATCATCCTGAATGATATTGGCTTCGTTGTCATCTCCAATAACAAAGTCATATCTGAGAGGTGCACCCCGCACTCTCTCTGACCTACGGAGAGGAGGTGAATGTTGTGGTTGTTCTTGATCTTTAGAAATTTCTGGTTAAGGAATGTTTTGTTGATTGTCAACAGGAGTAGGTTGTAAGTCTTGATCTTCAGTGAGTTCAAGTATCTTTCCACTGCCTTCTTCTTGGATAAATTCCTTTTCAAAAAAAATGGCATGCCTATTGATAAATATCTTTTGCTCAGCAGGATGATAAAAGATGTATCCAATACCTTCTTTGGGATAACATATAAACCTACATTTATCAGCCCTAGCACTTAACTTATGTCCGAATACATTTTTGACATAAACAGGGCAACCCCAAATCTTAAAATATTTAAGACTTGGCTTTTTTTTCTTTCCATAATTTATATGGAGTGCTAGTCACTAATTTTGATGGCACTCTGTTTAAAATATAGGCAGCAGTTTCTAGGGCATAACCCCAGAATGATACTGAAAGATCTGTGAAGCACATCATGGACCTTACCATGTCTAATAAGGTATGATTCCTCCTTTCTGCTACACCATTTAATTGAGGTATATAAGGAGGGGTACATTCAGAGAGAATGCCTTTGTCTTTAAGATAATCAAGAAATTCACTAGACAAGTATTCTCCTCCTCGATCAGATCGAAGGATTTTAATACTATGTCCAGTTTGTTTCTTTACCATACTTGGATACTCCTTAAATTTATCAAAGGCTTTGAACTTGTGTTTCATAAGATACACGTGTCCAAACCTTGATAAATCGTCAATAAAATTGATGAAATAAGAGTATCCTCCTCTAGCTTGAGTTGTCATAGGTCCACATACATCTGTGTGTATAAGACATAATAACTTAGTTGCCCTTTCTCCATGTCCAGTGAACAGAGACTTAGTCATTTTTCCATGAGGCAGGATTCACAAGTTCCGAATGATTTAAAATCATAAAGATCAAAGAAGTTATCTTTGTATAACTTGCTTATCCTAGATTCACTTATATGACCTAATCGACAATGCCAGAGATAAGTGGCATTAACATCTTCTCTCTTTCTTTTCTTGTTATCAACAAGCAAAACTTTATCATTGAGCAAAAGAATTAGAAGACCATTATTAAACAAACCATGTCCAAACAATTTATTAGAATAAAAGATAGAGCAACCATTGCTCTTTATATTTATTTCAAAACCTTGTTCTAATAACAAGGGTACAGAAATAATATTTCTAATAATATTTAAATATAATAACAGTTTTTTAATTTCAATATCTTGCCAGAAGGTAATAACAACAAATAGGTGCCCACAGCTTCAGCATAAATGGCTTCTCCACTCGCGCCATAGAGCTTGAAGTCACCCTTCTTCAAATTTCTAACTCTTTGTAGTCCCTACAATGACTTGCATATATGAGATCCACATGCAGTATCCAATACCCATGAGTCAGAAACCAAAGAACTCAATGATAAATTAGTTTGTATCATGTACAAACCTTTTGATGCTTCTTCACCAGCATCTTGCTTCAAACTTGCAAGATATATCTTGCAGTTTTTCTTCCAGTGTCCCTGCTTGCCGCAGTGAAAACAGGCTCGATCAACAGAAGGCTCTTTGCCTTCTTCCTCTTTTGCATGCTACTTTTAAGGCTCCTCTTTCTCTTTGAACCTTTCTTCATTGCCTGTTTCTTCTTCCTATCAACTAAAAGAATATGAGCCTTATCACCCTTGAAGTGACTCTCAGCTGTCTTGAGCATATTCAATAGCTCAGGTAATGAAATATTTAGTTTGTTCATGTGATAGTTCATAACAAACTGCGAGGAGTCTGGGAGTGATTGTAGGATCAAGTCCTGATTAAGCTCTCCATCCATTACAAACCCTAATTGACCTAACCGAGTGATTAAGTCAATCATCTTCAAAACATGAGCTTGAACGGATGAGCCCTCACTCATACGTGCACGGAACAACTGCTTCGAAATCTCATATCGAGCAGCCCTACTTTGCTCTCCATAAAGCTCTTTAAGATTGAGCAATATGGATTGAGGTTCTCGCTCCTCATGTTGCCTCTGTAATTCATTGCTCATCGAGGCCAACATGATACACTTAACAGTCAAACTATCATTCTGCCACTTTTTATATGTGGCTCGTTCCTCCTCTATAGAATCATCTCCGATTGGATCTGGATTAGGAGAGTCGAGGATGTAGGAAACCTTTTCCTGAGTTAAGACAATTCTCAAGTTCCTCAACCAGTCCACATAATTTGGACCAGTCAACTTGTTGGCATCTAAAATGCCCCAGTGATAAAGTAGAAGCCATAAAATTTTAATCTACATTAAAAGTAAAGAACAATACGTAAGCAGACCACTCATAATGATGTCTACAACTAGACAAGGACTTATCAATCTAATTGTATCTCCCACTATTTTATTACGAATACCATAACCCTCACCTATGGTAAGCGAGAAAACCCTACCAGGGTTTCTTTAGTGGGCTTGAGATCCCAATTCGTCATAAATATCTTGTGTTACACAACAAACATTCATGAGTTCAAGGGTAGAAAATATCCTTTCCAATTGCAACCCATGCAACTCTCAACATAACACCTGTCTCTAAGATACTTATAGCCTTGTGTTACACAACAAACTATAATGTCTTAGTTTAGTCAAACCCTTCATTTTCATATAGTCATAATTGAATAATATTGCCCTTATGTTACACAACAAAGCAACACCACTAATCATGCTATAAAGCATTAAATGCACTAAGACAATTCATATCTAACCCTAGAGTAGACCTTGTGTTGCACAACAAACCTACTATAGTTGTTATCATAAATTTATCTTAGTATGAAGGAAGGCATTAGGTAGTGTTCATAATCAATATATCATTTCCAATTCAAGGTCTAAATCAATCAAATTGGCCAGTTAAGTGGAAGAGAGGTGGGGGTCCTCCCGTTGCTTTCCTTAGACACCAATTTAATTGGCCAGGTCAGTCAACGGAACCAATTAAAAAACCACGATCTCTTTACCTTTTCAGAACTACATTTCTAGACACCAATTGATTAATAAAACCCTAAAAGGATTTGTATTATGATTGTATCACACTACGACTAAATATAATTTTTTAGGAGGGCTTTGATGGTCTCATGCACATCCTTTTTTAGTATACATAACAATAATATTATACCATGCATATATTCAATGCAATTTTAAAATTATCATCTTAAGTAAAATTTTTCATTAATTAGAACATGTCCGGCCATAGCTCATTAGTCCCTTGGGCCAGTCTATGCAAAACACCGCAGGTATAGAGGCTCAGGAGGCGTGTTCTAATACAAGAAATTTTATAACTCTGCATAATAAAAAAATCATGCTAAAAGCATAATATAATCATTCATGTAATCAATATATTATGGACCACTAATTGAATTAATCAAGGTGGCTCTGATACCAATGTTGGGTTCCGGTCATGCAGCGGAAGGCTGGATTTCAAAAAAAAATTTAACCTTGAAACCCTAATCAATCGAAATCTTAGACCCAAGACCCCTTGATTATAACAATTAATTAGTCATAAAATGTAACATATATAGAGGAACATACCTTAGTACTTGGTGAAGAAAGAAGGAAGCCGGTTATCCAATCTTTTCCATTAGGCGCCCAAGTGTTCGCCCTTCAATGGTGATCCACATGAGAATTGGATCAAAGATATGCTCACGAACTTGACTTAAACCTCTTTTTGGCTTCTTGACTTTTTGGCTTGGCTTTTAGGACCCTTTTTACCCTGTTCTTAAGCCTAATAAAACTTGTATAGGCTAAAAAAAGAGTTGTCCTAAATTGACTAAGGCTTGTAGGAAGGGGAGAGGGAGAGAGAAGACTCTTGTCTTAACAAGGATTACTAAAAATTATCCGATGCTATCCTATATGTGCCACCCCTTTTAAATAGTGAATGGGGAGACGTCAAATGAAGGGATACAACCCATTACACATCCTTCTGAAAGGATATAAATTTTTAAATTTATTTCAATTTGAATCAAGGGACACATCGTTATAATTTTCTGCACCTTTCTCCCTATGCGTGCCACACCTGATGGGATGCTTTTGGCATCCCATCTTAAATCAGATAGCCTCTGATTTTGCTATATGTCAAGATAAGGTTCTCCATGTTTATATGGACTCTTAAATCCCCAAAAGATATGCTTTCTAGTGCCTTAAATTAGAAGGACTTTTAGACACCTCTTGAAAATTCTGCATGCGCATAGTTTCCCTTCCGAGAGTCCTATATTTCTTGGACTCTATGAATTCAACCTTATCCAATCCAATAAATGGTTGATCAGGTCAGAGGTTATCCCAAATTAATTCTAAAATTAATTTGGATCAATTAATTAAGCCGGTTCAAATCAATTTCGATCCAAATTGGAGCGATAGTTAGCCACATGTGCTAGCATGCAGATTGGCTAACAAATTAAATTAATTAATCTTATTAAAATGATTCTTTGACCAATTCCCTTATATGTGTGACCCATTGGGTTTCTCATCTAGCCAGCAGTAGGTCTAGGTTTAAGTCGATTTAGTTCGATTAGAAACTGACTAACCGAATTAGATCAAATCGTGCTAACCCTAGTTGCCAATTTGAACCATCTTTCAAATTGACTCATGAATTAAATAAATTTAATTCATGAAAACCTACAAGACATGATTGACATCTAGCAATGTATCATGCCTACCTAGAAGATGAGATATTTGATAAAATTACCAAAATACCCTTCAGTGGCAAGTTACTGTGCAATTCAATCCTTCGATCTTTCTTTATCCTGAATAAGTGATGGGTATGAAAAAATGTCAAACCCTAACATTTTATTCATTTGAATCTCAAATCAATAATAAAGACTCGACAAATGAAAAATTAGAAACCTATTCTGATTTCATTTTGCTTTGATCAAAGACTTCTTGAGTCATCATATGATGAGATTACATAGGATTGCTTTTCCTGTTACTAGGAATGATCGATTCCTTGTTGACCTACTCATAACCTTCATACACAATCCTTCATATCCATGAACACCCCGTACATGACTTAGCCATGAATGAGTATGAACTAAAACATAGATTCATGTGCATAAGATTCTATGGTAATCTCAGGTCTAAGGATCACTTGCACAACTCCCACTAAGAGAACTATCTTTTGATAAGTAAAATCTCTATAAGATGTTCTCAATGTGGATCAATTCAGTGAACTCATACCCTAATGAGCACCCACATCCTTGTATTAGTTTCTCTACACAAGTGGCTGTGAGACCAACCACTCTTTTTATTGAGCATACATAGAATGTGACAGTCTTACCGGTATCATCGATCCCCGACTCGATGATCCTTCGACTGGGAACATTTTAGATTAGAGTTTTTAGGAACTTAGGTCTCATCATTATGAACTTCATCATAACCCTAATTCCATTGCCCTAACCTTATGGGGTTCATCATAATCTTAATAAATATAAGACACAGGCTAGGATGAATCAAAAAAAATATCTTTTAATTAATAAAATATTATACATGAGTTGAAAGAAATTACAAAAATATCTTTACATGATTGGCTTTTAGGGCACTACTCTTTCATGTTGCGCTTCATGAAAAAAATGAGGTGAAGATGGAATAAACACAATGCATAGCATCTTGACGCATGCAAAATACTATATCCCTAATTCAATTATTTCTATTTGATAGGCGCAAAACATCATATTCTTAATTCAATAGTTTTTATTTATTCTTATAATGTTTTTATTGATTATCTAAACTAGGTATTTATTGGCTTAGGTTTAGGGTGGCTATTTATTTTGAATATATTGGTTTTTATTATATGTTGCGGCCGACTCAAGTATGGTGGACGTCGGGCAGGCTGGAATCACTGGGCGCGTAGAAGGGCCATCGTCTTCCTCCAAGAGCCTGCAAAAAGTTTCGGAGCGGTGGTTTCGGCGGGGACCCTCCGACGCCCAAGTTAGTGAGTCGTCGAACAGGGATATGATCTTTGTAGAACTATTGTCAAGCAAGTTTTATTTTTGAGAGAGAAAAGAGAGAGTCCCCTTGCATGGAGCTCGGTTCCTCCCTTTAATACCTGTTGGGGATCCGTATATCTTGGTCTGTTGAAACCGTCGGAACCATTCCGTTGTGATGTTTCATCGAACGGTAGGTTGTTGGACTGTTGCTGGATAAGGGCCGCTTATAGCGGTAACTGCTGATCAGGCTGACACGCCCGAGCTATCCGGCAGTAGTCCTTAGATCGCGGGGTCAGTTGCCTAAGACTAATCCTCGTATGAAGGTCGACACTGGGGGCCGACGCTGGGTAGCAATGCCGGATGCCGGAACTAAAGCTTCAGTACTGGGATTTATTATTAAGGCCAACACCTGTGGCCAATGTTGGAGGCCGCTGCTGATGGCTGACGCTGGGGGCCGACGCTGATGGCTGACGCTGGGGGCCGACGCTGGAGGCCGACGCCGGGGGCCGGCGCTGGTGGCCGACACTGGCTGTCTGGCTCAAGAGGCCGACGCTGGAGGCCGACGCCGGGGTCCAGCTCTGAGGCCGACGCTGGCTGTCTGGCTCAAGAGGCCGACGCTGGCTGTCTGGCTTAAGAGGCCGACGCTGGCTGTCCGGCTCTGAGGCCGACGCTGGCTGTCTGGCTCAAGAGGCCGATGCTGGCGGTCGGTTCCGAAGACCGATGCTGGTGACTTTGGGTTTTGCTGTCACATCATTGCTTTCGGAAATTGTGCAGAAGATAATAATACTCCAGGGGAAACGGCCAGCCGTATCAGATGCCCCCCCGCCCCTGAGATGGGTAAGCGTCTATTTATCTGCGAAAGGGGTGCGAATATCCTCTAGGTGGCTGGTTTCCGCGTCATTATTTCGCCTTTGTTGGGATTAGGGAGGATTTACCTCGGGCAACATTACGAAAAGGCGGACGGAATCATTGTGATTAGGTTGACTCCCCCTTTTACCGGTCTTTTCGAGCTTATCATATTGGCAGGTCTTCGAAACGTCTCCCAACTGAAGACGGACGCGTGGTTGGATCGGACGGTGAGGGGATGTTTCGAAATGGTGCCATAATGGTAGATTGCCCTTATCTTCCTATCTTCCCCATTTTTTCCGCCATTGCCCCCTTTTGAGTCCGCCAGCGCTTCTGTCTTTCATTCATTTTCTTCGTGATCTGTTTTGGCTCGCGTTTTTCTTCTCAGGTTAGTTCCCATGGCTTCTTCTCCTTCTTGCTCCATTTCCGATTCTTGGGGGGGTTCTCCCCAGTCTTTCGAATCCCAATCCATCCAATGGTCCACCTCATCTTCTGATCATTCCCCAGAGCCACGACCAGTCGATCGTCCCTCCACCGGGATTCGTCCGACCGGCGGACAAACTTCCATTAGAACCTGGCCGGCGGTTGCCGGCCCTTCTAGGGTTACCAAGGAGTCCCCCGAAGGGACTGCGTCGACCATGTCTGCCCAGGACATCGCGAACTTAAGGGCTAGGTACGGCTTCCCTCTGGACCTTCACCTGTTCGTTCCCACCTCTAACGATAGGGCAACCTCCTCCCGTTCCGGGAGGGTTGCCTTGTACGGGGCCTTTTTTAAGGCCGGGCTTAGGTTACCGATTCACCCCTTTATCCTTAATCTTCTGGATAGGTACTCCTTGACCCCGTCTCAACTAGTTCCCAACTCCTTCCGAACTATTGTTGGTTTTTAGTACTCTGTCATCTGCAGGGCATAGAGGCTAGCATTTCCTTGTTCCGCAGCTTCTATACCTTGCGCAAACAGTCGGGGTGGTGGTCTTTCACTCTTAGATCCAATAGGATTCTTAGGTTGTGCCTTCCTTCCTCCGTTAAGGGGTGGAAGGACAAGTTTTTCTTCGCGGACGTCAGCGGGGTTCGTGGAAACTGGGGGGTACCCAATATCGATGCCAACAAGGACGCCTCCATCCTTCCACGAGACCGGATGGCATTTGGGCAGCTCCTGACTGCCGATATTCCTAAGTGTAATAAGTTGATAGCCGAGGAGAATCTTCAACGTGCCGGCTTAATTCCCTCGAGGGGTGAGCATTAGTCCACTCGCCTCTCTTCTCTGTTCTTCTCCTTTTTTTTTTTTTTTTTTTTTTTTTAACTATCCCTTGCTTGCGTAGGGATGGCGCCGACATTGCACAAGCTTAAGCAGGTGGCCGCCAAGAAGAGGAAGGCCGCGGGGACTGTGTCCCCTGCCGAAGGGAGGGCTGCCACCAAGGTTCCCAGGAGGGCCGACGCCGGGAGGGCTAGTGGCAGAGAGACCGACGCTGGGATGGCCGACACCGGAGGAACTATAGTCGTGAAGCCCCTACGCGCCAAAGTCTCGAAGAAGGGCGGCCCCAAAAGGGCCGTCACTAAAGGGGTCGACGCCCAGGAAGCCAAAGCAGTGGGGCTCGTGCGCCTAGGCGAGGCAGCCCGACCCCAAGCCGAAGAACCCGTCATGGAAGACGCGGCGAAGGCCAGGGCCGGCAAGGAGGTGGAGCAAGGCCCGCCGGAAGAAGAATCTCCAGCCCTGGCTCCTTCAATTGTTTTACTTGATTTATCTCCCGATGGGAAGGCGCCGTCTCCCGCGCCTAAGGAGACGGGTAAAGCTCTGGCGGCAACAGCGGCAACTCCAGCCGCGGCCTTGCCCCCTACGGGGGCAACAGCTGAAGCGTCTCTGCCCGCTAAAGAGCCGGAGGCGGCAGGTTCTGAGGCAGAATCAGCCTCCGTGGGTCCGACGCCCAGGGAAGGGAGGAGCATCGACCCTTCCTTCCAGTCACTGTTGGCGAACCATAGCCGCTGGGCTACGCGGGTCATAGAGGAAGCTTCAGTGGAGGAGGTGCAAGAATATCTCCGAGGTCGGGGGTGTGCTACCTTCTTTCGTGAAGCTTCGGTGGCGCACCTCTGGGTGAGTTTTTGTGCTACTATTGTTCTTTTCTTTTCCCTTTTTCTCTTCTTCTCCTTCCTTTATCTGGATATCTTTTTCCAGGCCTTGAACTCCCTTGTCGCCCTCAAAAATCTCTGGACTTTGAGCGACACTGCCCTTGCAAGCGCGGGAGGAGATGGTCTCCCTTCAAGTGAAAGCTGAAAAGGCGGCGATGGCCCTAGAGGACACCCGGGCCACCCTGACGGGTGAGGTAGAGGCTATTCGGCTTAGAGCCGAAAAAGCTGAATACGCACTGGAAGTTACCCAGCGTCGTGCTGCCAACGAGCTGGACAACGCTCAGGTGGCGGAAGAAAAGCAAAAAGTGGCCGAGGAGAAGCTGATGGCGGCCGAGGAGAAACTGATGGCAGCAGAGCAGGAGGTATGCGTTCTAAAGACTCAGATGAGCTCTGCCTTTGCCGAGACCAATGCGGCTAAGGAAGCCACCCGCCAACACATAATTAAAATCGCGGATCTGGAGGCGGTAGTGGCGGAGGCCCAGAGAAGAGCCACCGAGGCGGAAGAGAAGGGGGCCAATGCCATAGAGGATTATAAGAAATCCGCAGCCTTCGATGACGAGGTAGCTGAGTCAGCGGCGTTAGCTTATGACGCCGGCTTCCAAGATTGCAAAAAGAAAGTCCAGGAGCTTTACGACTTGGAAGATATCGAGGAGCTGCAGCCTGACGACGTCCCTGAAGATGCACCCCGCCTTCGGATGCCCATTAACAGCTTTTTGTTTTCTTCCTGTTGGCAATTTTGTAAATTTCATCATCAATGAATATTTTTAATTTCTTTCGATCCTTCTACTTCATTTGTTTGAATTGCTGCGAACTGCCAGTCGATAGGATTATGTATAGTAGGTTACGCTAGATAGGACCATGATGCTGTCCTAAGCATCGACAAGACCGATATTCAGTGGTAGCGCAGATTCTAGTTGCTATTGTAAACACGAGGTGCTGGTCCTCGGTGCCAACACATAGTTGGTCTTTACGGCCGACGCTGAGTGTCGGCCTTTCGTGCCAGCGCATAGTTGGTCCTTGACTGCCGAAGCGGATCCGGTCCTTTGCTGCCGACGCTGGGCGCCGGCCTTAGGTGCCAACGCGGAGTTGATCTTTGACTGCCAGAGCGGATCCGGTCTTTTGCTGCCGATGCTGGGCGCCAGCCTTAGGTGCCAACGTGGAGTTGTCTTTGACTGCCGGAGCGGATCCGGTCTTTTGTTGCCGGCGCTGGGCGTCGGTCTTAGGTGCCAACGCGGAGTTGTCTTTGACCGCCGGAGCGGATCCGGTCTTTTGCTGCCGACGCTGGGCGCCGGTCTTAGATGCCAACGCGGAGTTGGTCTTTGACTGCCGGAACGGATCCGGTCTTTTGCTGCCGACGCTGGGCGCCGGTCTTGGATGCCAACGCGGAGTTGGTCTTTGACTGCCGGAGCGGATCCGGTCTTTTGCTGCCGATGCTGGGCGCCGGTCTTAGATGCCAACGCGGAGTTGGTCTTGACTGCCGGAATGGATCCGGTCTTTTACTGCCGACGCTGGGCGCCGGTCTTAGATGCCAACGCGGAGTTGGTCTTTGACTGCCGGAACGGATCCGGTCTTTTGTTGCCGACGCTGGGCGCCGGTCTTGGATGCCAACGCGGAGTTGGTCTTTGACTGCCGGAACGGATCCGGTCTTTTGATGCCGACGTTGGGCGCCGGTCTTGGATGCCCACGCGGAGTTGGTCTTTGACTGCCGGGATCCGGTCTTTTGTTGCCGACGCTGGGCGCCGGTCTTAGATGCCAATGCGGAGTTGGTCTTTGACTGCCGGAACGGATCCGGTCTTTTGTTGCCGACGCTGGGCGCCGGTCTTGGATGCCAACGCGGAGTTGGTCTTTGACTGCCGGAACGGATCCGGTCTTTTGATGCCGACGCTGGGCGCCGGTCTTGGATGCCAACGCGGAGTTGGTCTTTGACTGCCGGAGCGGATCCGGTCTTTAGCTAAACATACTCATTCGAAAATAAGAACATGTCTATTATTCATGCATCAACAGATTCAAGTTAATAACGATAGAATTCTATTGATAGTACCATCGTAAATTGTCGGCATTCCAAGTTCGAGGGAGCAGCTTCCCGTCTAGCTCTTCAACTTTATATGCCCCATGGTGGAGTACCTCTTTGACACGGTATGGTCCTTCCCATTTTGGTGCCAGCTTGCCCCCTTCCGTTGGCTTTGATACTTCAGCTCTTCGTAGGACCAGGTCTCCTGGCCGGAATGTCTTGGGCCGCACCCGAGAGTTGTAGTGTCTGGCCACTCGCTGACGGAACGCTGCCATACGAAGATGCGCTTGATCTCGCAATTCTTCCACCAAATCCAGATCAGCCCTTAGCTGGTTGGAGTTGCTTTCTTCGTGGTATAATTCCGTCCGGGGACTAGGAGCCCCTATTTCTACGGGGATGACCGCCTCGGTCCCAAAGACCAAGCTAAAAGGGGTTTCCCCTGTGGGTGCTCGCGGTGTCGTATGGTAGGCCCACAACACACTGGAAAGTTCTTCCACCCAGCGCCCTTTACAGCTATCTAGCCGAGCCCGGAGCCCTTGGAGGATGATGCGATTGGTCACCTCAGCTGCGCCGTTGGTTTGGGGATGCCCTACGGAGGTGAATCGGTGACGGATTCCTAGGCCCTCGCAGAATTCTCGGAAGGCCGTGTTATCAAACTGTCGGCCGTTGTCTGTAACAGGGTGTGTGGTAACCCAAACCGACACACCACAGATTTCCAGAAGAAAGCCCTCACTTTGGCTTCCGTGATTTTAGCAAGAGCTTCCGCCTCGATCCACTTAGTGAAATGATCGACGGCCACAACTAGGAACTTACGTTGTCCGGAGGCAGGAGGGAAAGGTCCCAGGATGTCCATGCCCCATTGTGCAAAGGGCCACGGTGCAGCCAGGGGGGTCAGCTGGGACGCCGGTTGATGTTGGACGTTGGCATGACGCTGGCAGCTGTCACATCTTTTGACGAGTTCAGAGGCGTCCTCTTTCATTGTCAACCAATAATACCCCTGACGTAGAGCTTTGTATGCAAGGGCCCTGCCCCCCAGATGGCTTCCGCATATCCCCTCGTGTATCTCTCGCAAAATATAGTTGGCGTCGGTGGGACCGACACACCTGAGGATAGGGTATGAGAATGACCTTCGGTAGAGCTTTCCTTCCATAAGGAAGAACTTCGGGGCTCGTCTTCTAAGTTTCCTAGCTTCGGCAGGGTCCTCTGGGAGGATGCCATCAGTAAAGTATTGAACGTAGGCGTCCATCCAGGAGGGCTCCAGCTCCACCGGCAAAGTTTCTCTTGGTACCTCAATGCTTGGGACTTCTAAATGCTCCACATAAGCCTTTCCCAACATCCCGTCAACCGAGGCGGCGAGATGGATAGGGCGTCGGCTCTGGCATTCTCTTGTCGAGGAATGTAGCTGACGCTGAAGTGAGTGAATGGGGAAACCATTGAGTGCACCGCGTCTAAGTAGCGGGCCATGATGGGATCCTTTGCCTCGTACTCCTTTGTAATCTGGCCAGCAACTAGTTGGGAGTCGGTGAAGGCCCTAAGGCGTTTCACCCCAAGCTCCCGAGCCAACCTTACACCGGATAACAAAGCTTCATATTCCGCCTGGTTGTTAGTAGCTGGAAAGAGGAAGCGAAGTGCACATTCAGTCACAACCCCGTCCGAGTTGGCCAAGATGAGGCCTGCTCCGCTCCCTTGAGAGTTAGATGCCCCATCCACGTGGAGAACCCACTCATCTTCGCTGGTTCCAAGGGGCTGAATGTCCGTAGGAGGTTCTTCAGGTGGCTCCATTCCCCAAGTACATTCAACCAAAAAATCTGCCAGAACCTGGGACTTCATAGCCGACCGGGGGCGGAAAGATATATCGAACTCCCCCAGCTTGAGGGCCCACCTTGCCAGCCGGCCGGAAGTATCTGGACGAGCCAGAACCGCCTTCAGAGGCTGGTCTGTGATCACCGCGATCGGGTGGGCTTGGAAGTATGGCCGCAATCGCTGGGCAGACACGATCAATGAGAAGACAATTTTCTCCATGTTTGAGTAGCGGGTCTCTGCATCATGAAGTACCTTACTCGTATAATACACTGGCCTTTGTGTGCCGTTAGTGTCCATACGGACTAGCACGGAGCTAACAGCCTCAGGAGAGGCCGCAAGTATAGAAGGAGCTCTTCCCCGCTCATCGGCTTGGCTAGCAGTGGCGGGGTAGATAAGAATGTCTTTAACCCTTCGAACGCCTCCTGGCATTCTTTGGTCCACTCGAACTCGTTGATTCGCGAAGCGCCTTGAAGAAAGGCAGACACCTTTCAGCAGACTTGGATAGGAAGCGGCTTAGGGCGGCTACTCTTCCCGTCAGCGTTGTACTTCCTTCTTATTGGCTGGAGGCCTCATGTCCAAGATGGCTTGGACTTTGTCTGGGTTTGCTTCGATCCCCCTCCGGGTCACCATGAAACCCAAAAACTTCCCAGCAGTCACCCCGAATGCACATTTGCGAGGGTTTAGCTTCATCTGATACCGACGAAGGCTGTCAAATGTTTCTGCAAGGTCCGCGATGTGGTCACTGGCCTGAACACTTTTCGTCAGCATGTCATCCACGTACACTTCCATGTTACGTCCTATCTGTCCTTCAAAGACCTTGTTCATCAACCTCTGGTAAGTAGCTCCCGCATTCTTTAACCCAAAAGGCATTACCCTGTAGCAATACAGCCCTTTTCGGTTATGAAGGAAGTAGCTTCTTCATCCACCGGGTTCATCCGGATCTGGTTGTATCCAGAGAAAGCATCCATGAAGCTAAGAACCTCATGGCCGGATGTAGCGTCCACCAGTTGATCGATTCGAGGCAGGGGGAAGCTGTCTTTGGGGCATGCCTTGTTGAGGTCGGTGAAGTCTACGCACATTCTCCAACTTTCATTGGCCTTGCGGACCAGGACCACATTAGCCAACCACTCAGGGTAGTGGACCTCCCGAATGTGGCCTGCAGCCATTAACTTGCGGATCTCTCGTCGATGGCTTTCTGCCTGTCCGGAGCAAAGTTTCTCTTTTTCTGTCGGACAGGCCGACACCCTGGCTTGAGGTTAAGCTGGTGGGTGATTACTTCTTCAGGAACGCCCGGCATGTCTGAGGATGACCATGCAAAAACGTCCGTGTTGGCCCGCAGGAAGGTAAGAAGTTGATGACGTACCTCCTCCGGGAGCGAGGCCCCAGCTGAACAGTTCTCGTTGGGTCATCACCCAAGGGGAGGGTTAGAAGGTGCTCTGCCGGCTCTCCCCTTCTTCCCAATTCCCTAGGATCGAGTGACTCAGAGGCTGTCGCTGACTCTGCGTTCAACGGGCTGGGCGACAGATGGTAGCAAGGCGGAAGTGGGCTTTGCTCCCCCTTCATTTCTCCACGCCTTCGTTGGTGGGAAACCTTACCAATAATCTCTTAGTGGAGATCACGGCATCCAGCAGATTCAGCCCCGGTCTCCCAAGATGGCGTTATAAGCCAGCGGGACCCGGACCACCAAGAAGTTTATGACCATGGTGCTCTGACATGGAGGAGTTCCAGCCGTGACCGGGAGAGCAATTTCGCCTTCGACGCCCACTGAGTCTCCCGTGAAACCCATTAGCGGTGTAGCAACGGGTCGGAGTAAAGACCTTGATAAGTTCATCCGAACAAAAGCGTCATAGCTCAAGACGTCCACAGAGCTCCCACTATCAATTAGAATTCTTTTTACAGGGTGTTTAGCTATGGTCATGGACACCACGACGCTGTCGTCATGTTTATTGACTACCCATCTAGATCCTTCCGAAGAAAGGTATTACAGAGTCTATTCCCTCTCGCGGTCTCTTTGAACCACCATCCGCTCCCCAAGAGATCATAGCTATGGTCTTTTCCGTTGGGGTATTGTCCACGCCAGCCGGGCGACCTGGGGGCACCGCGGAGCCCATCGCTAGGAGATTGCCTCTTCGAACAAACTTGCCCAGGTGGCCTTGCTGAACCAGCTCCTCGATGGCCTTTTCAGATGGCGGCAGTCTTCGGTGTCGTGGCCGTAGTCTCGGTGATAACGGCAGTAGAACTCCTTGTTGCGGGGACCCCCAGACTTCAAGGGAGTCGGACGCTTGAAATATGGTTCTTCCTCAATCTCCAGCAGGATGTGAGAGATGGGAGCCATGAGAGGAGTGAATTGCTCTTTAGGAACCAGTGCCTGCGGCCGGCGATCTGAGCGTCGTGGAGGCTCGGGCTTTCATGGTTGTGTACCAGCACGGTCAGAAGGCGGTGGTTTATTACTGGGGTTCTTGTCAGCTTCTCTTCTGGAAGAATCTGCTTTGTCAGCACGGACGTACTTCTGTGCTCGGCTCAGAAGCTCGGCGTAGGAGCGCGGAGGCTTCTTATCCAGGGAATAGGCGAACCTGGACGGGCGAAGTCCTCTCTTCAGGGCCAAGGTGGCGACGGAGTCCTCCAGGTTGTATACTTCCAGCGCTGCTTCCTTAAATCGAGCGACGAAATCCTTTAAGGTCTCGCCACTCCTTTGCTGGACAGTAAAAAGGCTATCGGCAACTCGTGGGATCTTCGACAGGCATCAAAATGAGCCAGGAAGGATCGTTCAAGTTGCCGAAACGAGTTGATGCTGCGGGGGGGCAGCCGGGAGTACCACGCGCGCGCCGCCTTACGGAGCGTGGTCGGGAAGGCGACGCATAATAAGGAATCCGTCGCTCCCTGGACCTGCATGAGGACTTTGTAGCTTTCCAGATGGTCCAGGGGGTCCGTCGTTCCATCATAGGGATCCAATTGAGGGAGACGAAACCGGGGGGGACAGGTTCCTCCATGATATGGCGAGACAGCGGGGGGCGATGCTCATACTCTGCTGCATAGGGATCGGCGATCCGACGGCTGAGTTTGTCCAACCGCCGATGGTACTCGTCAAGCCTTTGCTCAGCCCGTCGGGTGGTTCTCCGGGGAGTGTTACCTCGGGATGAGTCGGAAGAAGAAGATTGCCGGCGCAAAGAATGTGCCCGCTTGGCCTCCTTTTCTTCCGGTCGGTGATGGGAACGGCCAGAGCGATGGGAGGGAGACCATCGCCGCTTTGAGGTCCCTTGGGATGATTCGGAAGAAGAAGATCGCCGGCGCAACGAATGTGCCCGCCTGGACTCCTTTTCTTCCGGTCGGCGGTGGGAGTGACCAAGGCGACGGGAGGGAGACCGTCGTCGCTTCGAGGTCCCTTGATGATAAGGTTCAGGGGGCGAACGATGAGAAACCTCAGGCGGGGTTCCTCCCTGGTGAGATTGAACTGTTCCTCGCACCCCTTCGCCCATCGCAGGGGGTTGAGTTACAGCAGCCACATGACGCTCTTGCAGCCCTCGGACCATCATCGTCAGATCCTGGACCTGATGAGCTAGGACATCAAGTCGATCGGGTTGGCTTGTCGGTGCGAGGGGTGGAGCAGGGGGTTGACCTCCGAATGCTCAACTCGCGGGATGCCCGGCTGCTTGGCTGGAGGAGGCCTCTTGCGCTCGCGTGGTCACCATCACTTCCTTTGCAAAACTGGAGGGGTTCCAAGGAGAATTTTTGACCTGGCTTGCCTCCCCCTTCCTGGCACGCCAATCTGTTGCGGCCGACTCAAGTATGGTGGACGTCGAGCAGGCTGAAATCACTGGGCGCGTAGAAGGGCCGTCGTCTTCCTCCAAGAGCCTGCAAAAAGTCCCGGACCGGTGGTTCCGGCGGGGACCCTCCGACGCCCAAGTTAGTGAGTCGTCGAACAGGGATATGATCTTTGTAGAACTATTGTCAAGCAAGTTTTATTTTTGAGAGAGAAAAAGAGAAAGTCCCTTTGCATGGAGCTCGGTTCCTCCCTTTAATACCTGTTGGGGATCCGTATATCTTGGTCTGTTGAAACCGTCGGAACCGTTCCGTTGTGATGTTTCATCGAACGGTAGGTTGTTGGACTGTTGCTGGATAAGGGCCGCTTATAGCGTAACTGCTGATCAGGCTGACACGCCCGAGCTATCCGGCAGTAGTCCTTAGATCGCGGGGTCAGTTGCCTAAGACTAATCCTCGTATGAAGGTCGACACTGGGGGCCGACGCTGGGTGGCAATGCCGGATGCCGGAACTAAAGCTTCAGTACTGGGATTTATTATTAAGGCCGACACCTGTGGCCAATGTTGGAAGCCGCTGCTGATGGCTAATGCTGGGGGCCGACGCTGATGGCTGACACTGGGGGCCGACGCTGGAGGCCGACGCCGGGGGCCGGCGCTGGTGGCCGACACTGGCTGTCTGGCTTAAGAGGCCGACGCTGGAGGCCGACGCCGGGGTCCGGCTCTGAGGCCGACGCTGGCTGTCTGGCTCAAGAGGCTGACGCTGGCTGTCTGGCTCAAGAGGCCGACGCTGGCGGCCGGTTCCGAAGACCGATGCTGGTGGCTTTGGGTTTTGCTGTCACATCATTGCTTTCAAAAATTGTGCAGAAGATAATAATACTCCATGGGAAACGGCCAGCCGTATCATTGTATGTGATAAGTTCTTATAGTTACTCCTAAATAATTAGTGTTTACTTCCATTCTATTTCAACACATATTTATTTATTTTACCTTTTTTATTAAAAGAAGTAACAATGGTTAACGGGTATTGTTTTGGCTTTATGATTTATGAAGATCTAAGAATGATAAAGATGATCAAATTTAAATTTGACTATATAGGAATGTAGCCAAATTCATACATATGCATTCAAATATAGCCAAGTGCAAGATCTAGTTACCTTCCCTGTCTTTGGATTCATTAGAATCCCGAAGTCATCCCATCTTTTTCATTTTTTTTATCTTTAAGATTTAAGAATTGTGTGGATCCTATATATATATATATATATATATATATATATATATATATATATATATATATATATATATATATATATATATGAAATAGACTTGGCTACATTCGAACGTAGTCAAACCTATATTGGTTGCCTTTTTCATCTTTTAATCTACATAAATTGCAAAACCACCTTGCCTTTTTCATTTTTTATCTTTTTAAGATTTATGAATTATGTAGATCCAAGAGTGGGAGAGGTGATCATTTGGTTGCATTCGAATATAAAATATAGCCAAGTCTAAATCCAATCATCTTCTTCATCCTTAAATTTATATAGTTTATAGATTTCAAAAATGAAAAGGATAAAAATGATGAACGGCTTCGAGATCCGTATAGTTCTAAAGTTAGAAGCAGTCATCGAATTTAGAATTAACTACATTCGAATGTAATCAAGTATAGATCCGATCATTTTTTTTCATTCTTAAATTTATATGGTTTATACATCCTAAAGATAAATAGGGTGGAGGGGCTTCAGAATTCATATAAATCAAAGAATGGGAAGGTGATCGAAACCTGAGGTTGAATGTGTGTGTATCTATATATATATATATATATATAGTAAGCGGAGCGGGATGGCATGAATCATCTTCCACGTTACGCCATTTCAATGAGGGAAAAGACATGGACCGGGCCGGTCTAGTTGGACCAAAGGAAAACACTTTGTACACCGGTCCCGGTGCAGCAACGCTGACGTGGGCTGCACCGCGTCTTCCTATTGGTCCACGTGGATCCGACGTGGATGACATGACAGGCGGCATGCCAGGGGTTTGACGTAACGTTCTGAACGTGACGGACATTTATTGCTGTTCGCTTTTTTTTGAATTTTTCGTGCGGACGAAAATGCCCTTTCGCTCCTTCATGGCGCCATTTTACGTTTTATGGCATCTGTGCAAGAAGAAGAACTCTGTTTCTTCCAGCTTAGAGGCTGAAAATACTTCAGCTACTGGACTGGAAAACCTTGATACTGGAGTCTGTGTAAAAAAACTTCTGGAGGAAATGTCATCCGCAGCAAGTAAGAACTCTTTATTCCCACGTCTTTATTAAAACTACTTCTTCCCACTTCTTTATTACATCCGCCGCACAAAGGTTTTTTTCTGGTTATAGTTAGTTAATGCGTTTAATGCGCGGGTAACTACCTTAGAACGAAACAGTTATGACACTCTGAGAGTCATAACTGTTTTGTAAATATTTCAGCTTTGAAAAACCTGGCTACTGGAGTCTACTGGAGGCTTCAAATACAAAAGTTAATCCAATGATCTTTTCCTTGCCAAAACCTCACGCAGACGTTCGCTTCTCTCTCTGAACTCGGCCAGGTGTGTAAAACCTACTTCGAATTCTGCCGTTAATCCTTCGCGACACCCTAGTTGAAATCCCACGACACCCTAGATCTAACCAGACGACACCCGTTCTTTAACAAGACCACATAGACAGAACTCGGCGACACCCTAATTGAATTCGGCAGAAAATCAATCGCGACACCCCAGTTGAAATCCCACGACACCCTAGCTCAAACGAGACGACACCCGTTCTTTAACATGACCCCACATAGACAGAAACCGGCGACACCATACTTCGAATTCTGCCGTTAATCCTTCGCGACACCCTAGTTGAAATCCCACGACACCCTAGCTCTAACCAGACGACACCCGTTCTTTAACATGACCACATAGACAGAACTCGGCGACACCCTAATTGAATTCGGCAGAAAATCAATCGCGACACCCCAGTTGAAATCCCACGACACCCTAGCTCAAACGAGACGACACCCGTTCTTTAACATGACCCCACATAGACAGAAACCGGCGACACCCTACTTCGAATTCTGCCGTTAATCCTTCGCGACACCCTAGTTGAAATCCCACGACACCCTAGCTCTAACCAGACGACACCCGTTCTTTAACAGACCACATAGACAGAACTCGGCGACACCCTAATTGAATTCGGCAGAAAATCAATCGCGACACCCCAGTTGAAATCCCACGACACCCTAGCTCAAACGAGACGACACCCGTTCTTTAACATGACCCACATAGACAGAAACCGGCGACACCATACTTCGAATTCTGCCGTTAATCCTTCGCGACACCCTAGTTGAAATCCCACGACACCCTAGCTCTAACCAGACGACACCCGTTCTTTAACATGACCACATAGACAGAACTCGGCGACACCCTAATTGAATTCGGCAGAAAATCAATCGCGACACCCCAGTTGAAATCCCACGACACCCTAGCTCAAACGAGACGACACCCGTTCTTTAACATGACCCCACATAGACAGAAACCGGCGACACCTACTTCGAATTCTGCCGTTAATCCTTCGCGACACCCTAGTTGAAATCCCACGACACCCTAGCTCTAACCAGACGACACCCGTTCTTTAACATGACCACATAGACAGAACTCGGCGACACCCTAATTGAATTCGGCAGAAAATCAATCGCGACACCCCAGTTGAAATCCCACGACACCCTAGCTCAAACGAGACGACACCCGTTCTTTAACATGACCCCACATAGACAGAAACCGGCGACACCCTACTTCGAATTCTGCCGTTAATCCTTCGCGACACCCTAGTTGAAATCCCACGACACCCTAGCTCTAACCAGACGACACCCGTTCTTTAACATGACCACATAGACAGAACTCGGCGACACCCTAATTGAATTCGGCAGAAAATCAATCGCGACACCCCAGTTGAAATCCCACGACACCCTAGCTCAAACGAGACGACACCCGTTCTTTAACATGACCCCACATAGACAGAAACCGGCGACACCTACTTCGAATTCTGCCGTTAATCCTTCGCGACACCCTAGTTGAAATCCCACGACACCCTAGCTCTAACCAGACGACACCCGTTCTTTAACATGACCACATAGACAGAACTCGGCGACACCCTAATTGAATTCGGCAGAAAATCAATCGCGACACCCCAGTTGAAATCCCACGACACCCTAGCTCAAACGAGACGACACCCGTTCTTTAACATGACCCCACATAGACAGAAACCGGCGACACCCTACTTCGAATTCTGCCGTTAATCCTTCGCGACACCCTAGTTGAAATCCCACGACACCCTAGCTCTAACCAGACGACACCCGTTCTTTAACAAGACCACATAGACAGAACTCGGCGACACCCTAATTGAATTCGGCAGAAAATCAATCGCGACACCCCAGTTGAAATCCCACGACACCCTAGCTCAAACGAGACGACACCCGTTCTTTAACATGACCCCACATAGACAGAAACCGGCGACACCCTACTTCGAATTCTGCCGTTAATCCTTCGCGACACCCTAGTTGAAATCCCACGACACCCTAGCTCTAACCAGACGACACCCGTTCTTTAACATGACCACATAGACAGAACCGGCGACACCCTAATTGAATTCGGCAGAAAATCAATCGCGACACCCCAGTTGAAATCCCACGACACCCTAGCTCTAACGAGACGACACCCGTTCTTTAACATGACCCCACATAGACAGAACCGGCGACACCCTACTTCGAATTCTGCCGTTAATCCTTCGCGACACCCTAGTTGAAATCCCACGACACCCTAGCTCTAACCAGACGACACCCGTTCTTTAACATGACCACATAGACAGAACTCGGCGACACCCTAATTGAATTCGGCAGAAAATCAATCGCGACACCCCAGTTGAAATCCCACGACACCCTAGCTCTAACGAGACGACACCCGTTCTTTAACATGACCCCACATAGACAGAAACCGGCGACACCCTACTTCGAATTTGCCGTTAATCCTTCGCGACACCCTAGTTGAAATCCCACGACACCCTAGCTCTAACCAGACGACACCCGTTCTTTAACATGACCACATAGACAGAACCGGCGACACCCTAATTGAATTCGGCAGAAAATCAATCGCGACACCCCAGTTGAAATCCCACGACACCCTAGCTCTAACGACGACACCCGTTCTTTAACATGACCACATAGACAGAAACCGGCGACACCCTATTGAATTCCCGTTAATCCTTCGCGACACCCTAGTTGAAATCCCACGACACCCTAGCTCTAACAGACGACACCCGTTCTTTAACATGACCACATAGACAGAACCGGCGACACCCTAATTGAATTCGGCAGAAAATCAATCGCGACACCCCAGTTGAAATCCCACGACACCCTAGCTCTAACGAGACGACACCCGTTCTTTAACATGACCCCACATAGACAGAAACCGGCGACACCCTACTTCGAATTCTGCCGTTAATCCTTCGCGACACCCTAGTTGAAATCCCACGACACCCTAGCTCTAACCAGACGACACCCGTTCTTTAACATGACCACATAGACAGAACTCGGCGACACCCTAATTGAATTCGGCAGAAAATCAATCGCGACACCCCAGTTGAAATCCCACGACACCCTAGCTCTAACGAGACGACACCCGTTCTTTAACATGACCACATAGACAGAAACCGGCGACACCCTACTTCGAATTCTGCCGTTAATCCTTCGCGACACCCTAGTTGAAATCCCACGACACCCTAGCTCTAACCAGACGACACCCGTTCTTAACATGACCACATAGACAGAACTCGGCGACACCCTATTGAATTCGGCAGAAAATCAATCGCGACACCCAGTTGAAATCCCACGACACCCTAGCTCTAACGAGACGACACCCGTTCTTTAACATGACCCCACATAGACAGAAACCGGCGACACCCTACTTCGAATTCTGCCGTTAATCCTTCGCGACACCCTAGTTGAAATCCCACGACACCCTAGCTCTAACCAGACGACACCCGTTCTTTAACATGACCACATAGACAGAACTCGGCGACACCCTAATTGAATTCGGCAAAATCAATCGCGACCCCAGTTGAAATCCCACGACACCCTAGCTCTAACGAGACGACACCCGTTCTTTAACATGACCCCACATAGACAGAAACCGGCGACACCCTATTCGAATTCTGCCGTTAATCCTTCGCGACACCCTAGTTGAAATCCCACGACACCCTAGCTCTAACGAGACGACACCCGTTCTTTAAAGACCCCACATAGAGAGAACTCGGCGACACCCTAATTGAATTCGGCAGAAAATCAATCGCGACACCCCAGTTGAAATCCCACGACACCCTAGCTCTAACGAGAAGACACCCGTGATTGAACAAGAGACCACGGAGATAATCCCCGCGACACCCTAGTTCGAAGTCGGCCGTTAGTCCTTCGCGACACCCCAGACGAAATCCCACGACACCCTAGCTTTAGGGCGACGACACCCCAGTTGAAAATTGACGACACCCAACTGATCACGGCGGCGAGAAGGCCCGCGACAACCAAGTTACTAAAATTTAATTTTATTTATAAAAAAAAATACATTAGCCCTTACTGGGGCTTATCTCCTTCATTCGCTGCGCCGGCGATGTGATGCTGGAGGGACGCTACTTTCCTCTCCAGGTGGCTATTGGCCCGACGCAGGACCTCTATCTCTTTTGTTGTAACGGCCAGGTATTTCTCGGCCGTCTTGATGAGTCGCTCGCTGCTTGAGAGCGACTCAGCATAAACCACTGCGTCGATGGTGACGGTTGGGGGTCGCCTGCCAGTAGATCTTACCTCGCCTCTGGAAGCCATCTTGTGGTCAGTTCAAGATGGAAAGGTGAGTAACGATGGCATTCCCCCATCCTTATTTAAGGTTCCCCTGGCGGGTGTTTCGATTGCCATGCGCCACCATCTCAGTGGTTGTTCACAGGAATCGAATCGGTGCGCCACCACGCCCCGCCCTCCACGTTGAGTTTCGAGGGATCGGGAACAGAACAGTTTCGGGAAGCAAACAGTCTTAAGTTTAACGTCGTCCCAAGAGAAAATTCACGACACCCAAGGATGATTTGGATTTCGGCCGAAACTCCTTCGCGACACCCCACTTGAAAGCTCACGACACCCTCGCTTTAAGGCGACGACACCCGTGCGTCGAACTGATCACAGGGAGAACCCCCGAGACACCCCTTCTCGAATTCGGCCGAAACTCCCTCGTGACACCCCAGTTGTAAACTCACGACACCCTAGCTTTAAGGGGACGACACCCATGCATGAACAGTGAACCCACGGGTGTCGTCGCCATAAAGCTAGGGTGTCGTGAGTTTACAACTGTGGTGTCACGAGGGAGTTTCGGCCGAATTCGAGAAGGGGTGTCGCGGGGGTTCTCTCTGTGATCAGTTCGACGCACGGGTGTCGTCGCCTTAAAGCTAGGGTGTCGTGAGCTTTCAAGTGGGGTGTCGCGAAGGAGTTTCGGCCGAAATCCAACTCATCCCTGGGATGTCGGGGGTTCTCCCTGTGATCAGTTCGACGCACGGGTGTCGTCGCCTTAAAGCGAGGGTGTCGTGAGCTTTCAATTGGGGTGTCGCGAAGGAGTTTGGCCGAAATCCAAATCATCCTTGGGTGTCGTAAATTTTCTCTTGGGACGACGTTAAACTTAAGACTGTTTGCTTCCCGAAACTGTTCTGTTCCCGATCCCTCGAAACTCAACGTGGAGGGCGGGGCGTGGTGGCGCACCGATTCGATTCCTGTGAACAACCACTGAGATGGTGGCGCATGGCAATCGAAACACCCGCCAGGGGAACCTTAAATAAGGATGGGGGAATGCCATCGTTACTCACCTTTCCAGCTTGAACTGACCACAAGATGGCTTCCAGAGGCGAGGTAAGATCTACTGGCAGCCGACGCCCAACCGTCACCATCGACGCGATGGTTTATGCTGAGTCGCACGCTATCATCGAGGAACTCAGGCTGGCGCTCGAGGAATACCAGGAGGTTTCAACAAAAGAGATAGAGGTCCTGCGTCGGGCCAATAGCCACCTGGAGGGGAAAGTAGCGTCCCTCCATCGCCAGATCGAGGACGCAGCGACCGAAAGAGAGAAGCCCCAGTGAGGGCTAATGTAAATTTTTTTTTATAAATAAAATTAAATTTTAGTAACTTGGTTGTCGCGGGCCTTCTCGCCGCCGTGATCATTTGGGTGTCGTCAATTTTCAACTGGGGTGTCGTCGCCCTAAAGCTAGGGTGTCGTGGGATTTCGTCTGGGGTGTCGTGAAGGACTAACGGCCGACTTCGAACTAGGGTGTCGCGGGGATTATCTCCGTGGTCTCTTGTTCAATCACGGGTGTCGTCTCGTTAGAGCTAGGGTGTCGTGAGATTTCAACTGGGTGTCGCGATTGATTTCTGCCGAATTCAATTAGGGTGTCGCCGGGTTCTCTCTATGTGCACATTTATAAGACGGGTGTCGTCGCCCTAAAGCTAGGGTGTCGTGGGATTTCGTCTGGGGTGTCGCGAAGGACTAACGGCCGACTTCGACCTAGGGTGTCAGTAGATTTCAACTGGGGTGTCTCGTAGGAGTAGCTGTTCATGAATGCGTGCTTATATTGTCACAGTTGATGCTGAAAATGTAGATCGGAAAGAAGAAGATAACACTCCCGGCCGTGCAGCTTCACCCGTCGTTCCAAATGCAGTGGATGATATTGTAGTTCCTCAAACTGGGATGGAATTCAATTCAGCCGATGATGTATATACGTTCTACAATGGATACGCGAAACGAGTTGGCTTTGGAATCACAACAGTGTGTAGCAGGGCCAACAACAAAAAACAACTTTGCTTCAAGCACCTGGCGTGTTGGAGGCAAGGAAAATCCAGAAAATCAGAGAAGAGTATGAATCATAGGGATACTGGGAAAGTTGGTTGTATGGCATCCATAAAAGCAAGACTGAATGCTACAAGTGGTAAGTGGATTTTGGATGAGGTTTCTCTAGAACATAACCATGGGCTGTCCATAACATCAGCTGGTTATCTACGGTCGCATAGGAGGATCAGCACACCAGAGAAGGCAGAGATCAGCAATTTACATGCCGTGAATGTTCCGACGACTCAGATATACTCTGCCATAGCAAGGAGAAAAGGGGGCAGAGGACAATTGGATTTCACCGAGAAGGATGCTCGTAACTTCATTTGTCGCGAACGTCAGTCTAAGCTGAAAGAAGGAGATGCTCAGTCGATGGTAATTCATTTCGCCGAAATGCAACTCAAAAATCCCAATTTCTTCTACTCCTTAGACCTCAATGATAATGGTCATCTGAGGTCTGTCTTCTGGATTCATCCAAGGTCAAGATTGGCATGCACATACTTCGGTGATGTTCTAAGCTTTGACTCAACTTACTTGACAAACAGATATCAAATGCCTTTTTGTCCATTTGTTGGGGTCAACCATCATGGACAGTCAACCTTGCTTGGATGCGCATTGTTGTCTGATGAGAGTACTGAGACATATAAATGGGTTTTTAAGACTTGGCTGGATGCAAATGGTGGTCAAGCACCTATTGCCATGATTACTGATCAAGATAAGGCAATCGAGGCTGCTGTCAAAGAAGTTTTTCCTAACACACGACATCGATTTTGTCTTTGGCATATATTGAAGAAGATACCGGAAAAGATTGGCCACATTTGCACGGCAAATCCCAAGTTTATGGTTGATTTCGATGAGGCAATATATGATTCATTGACCATAAATTCATTCGAGGAAAGGTGGGCACATGTTATGGAGAAATATAAAGAATGCAAGTCTATAGATTGGTTCAATGTCCTTACGAATGTCGGGAAAAATGGGTCCCAGTTTACCTCAAGGATACATTCTTCGCAGGTTTGTATGTCATTGGCTTTGGTTCATGTTCCAGTTAAACGCTTTTTTTTTAATTTTTGGTTGACAAAATTTTTAACAGGGATGTCATCTTCACAAAGGAGCGAGGGCATTAATCACTTCTTCGATGGGTTTATAAATTCGAAGACAACACTAACGGAGTTCATAAGTAAGTACGAAGATGCCTTGGAAAAACGATACGAGGCCGAAAATGAGGAAGATAATAGGACTTTGCAAACGATAGCTTTCCTAAAGACATCATCACCTTTTGAGAGACAAGCTGCAGGAAGGTATACACGGAGCATTTTCAAAAAATTCCAGAATGAGATCCTTGAAATGGCTGCATCAAATACAAAATTGATCAACGAAGCTGGCAACACGTGTATATATTCCGTCAAGTCGTATGAAAGGATTGAAGTCGATGGAATTGGCAAGGAGATGATCAAAGATTATATCGTGTCATACGATAGAAATATTGAGGATGTCCAATGCCAGTGCCGATCCTTTCAGTTCAAGGGGTACCTGTGTAGGCATGCCCTGTTGGTTCTTCATCAAAATGACGTATTTCGTTTACCAGATAAATACTTCTTGAAGAGATGGTGCAAGGACATGAAATACCAATTCGACGAATTCGACTGCAATACTGAGGGTTATGATAAAAGCACACGAAACTCACGGTACGCAGTGACAATTTTTAAATTGAAATGTCTTAATATTTGTTATCGTTAATATTATGTTAATGATTGTAGATATAGTTTGCTGTCTCATCGGATGACGAAGCTCGCAGAGATAGCCTCCATGTCTGAAGATGCATTTAATGTAGTGATGGATGGTCTAACGCCTCTATTCAAAACTGCCGTGGATGCCAACTGCGCAGCTAAACCACGTTCAGAGCTTGTAATTCAAGATCCTGAACAAATTAGGACGAAAGGTCGCCCGAGAGAGAACAGATTAAAGAGTGCAGTCGAGAAGAAGGCAAAAAGATCAAGGAAAAATCAGGCCAAGGAAAGAGCTGCTTCAAGTAGCAGGCAGACTTGTTTGCAGTCTATTAATACTGAAGAGGACCTGGAGAGAATTGTTCCGCCGTCAGAAACTTTAATGGATGAATTTGATGCTTATGTATTGAGTCAACTTACACAAGATCATATATAAAACACGAGTGTCGTAACTTTTGAATTATGGTTGCTTGGTCGTAAATGAAATGCTTTCAAGATAGGTGTCTATTTCAGTAAAATGAAGTGCTTTTAGTACGTCGACTCCCTGGCTCTTGCGCGGCGACACCCGAAAGGCGGAAACATACGAGACATCCCAGTGCTCGCGAACGACTCCGAAGATTTAGCGCGACGACACCCTAGCTCATGGCAAACGACACCCTAGTCTTGCGCGGCGACACCCGAAAGGCGGAAACATACGAGACATCCCAGTGCTCGCGAACGACGATTTTAGCGCGACGACACCCTAGCTCATGGAAACGACACCCTAGTCTTGCGCGGCGACACCCGAAAGGCGAAACATACGAGACATCCCAGTGCTCGCGAACGACACCGACGACACCCTAGCTCATGGCAAACGACACCCTAGTCTTGCGCGGCGACACCCGAAAGGCGGAAACATACGAGACATCCCAGTGCTCGCGACGAAGATTTTAGCGCGACGACACCCTAGCTCATGGCAAACGACACCCTAGTCTTGCGCGGCGACACCCGAAAGGCGGAAACATACGAGACATCCCAGTGCTCGCGAACGACGAAGATTTTAGCGCGACGACACCCTAGCTCATGGCAAACGACACCCTAGTCTTGCGCGGCGACACCCGAAAGGCGGAAACATACGAGACATCCCAGTGCTCGCGAACGACTCCGAAGACGACGACACCCTAGCTCACGACACCCTAGTCTTGCGCGGCGACACCCGAAAGGCGGAAACATACGAGACATCCCAGTGCTCGCGAACGACGAAGATTTTAGCGCGACACCCTAGCTCCGACACCCTAGTCTTGCGCGGCGACACCCGAAAGGCGGAAACATACGAGACATCCCAGTAACGACACCGCGACGACACCTAGCTCTGGCAAACGACACCCTAGTCTTGCGCGGCGACACCTTCCCAGAAACGACGACGCGAGACACCCTAGGGCAAACGACACCTAGTCTTGCGCGGCGACACCCGACGGAAACATACGAGACATCCCAGTGCTCGCGAACGACGAAGATTTTAGCGCGACGACACCCTAGCTCATGGAAAACGACACCCTAGTCTTGCGCGGCGACACCCGAAAGGCGGAAACATACGAGACATCCCAGTGCTCGCGAACGACGCGACGACACCCTAGCTCATGGCAAACGACACCCTAGTCTTGCGCGGCGACACCCGAAAGGCGGAAACATACGAGACATCCCAGTGCTCGCGAACGACGAAGATTTTAGCGCGACGACACCCTAGCTCATGGCAAACGACACCCTAGTCTTGCGCGGCGACACCCGAAAGGCGGAAACATACGAGACATCCCAGTGCTCGCGAAACGACACCGAAGATTTTAGCGCGACGACACCCTAGCTCATGGCAAACGACACCCTAGTCTTGCGCGGCGACACCCGAAAGGCGGAAACATACGAGACATCCCAGTGCTCGCGAACGACGAAGATTTAGCGCGACGACACCCCAAACGACACCCTAGTCTTGCGCGACACCCGAAAGGCGGAAACATACGAGACATCCCAACGACGAAGATTTTAGCGCGACGACACCCTAGCTCATGGAAAACGACACCCTAGTCTTGCGCGGCGACACCCGAAAGGCGGAAACATACGAGACATCCCAGTGCTCGCGAACGACTCCGAAGATTTAGCGCGACGACACCCTAGCTCATGGCAAACGACACCCTAGTCTTGCGCGGCGACACCCGAAAGGCGGAAACATACGAGACATCCCAGTGCTCGCGAACGACGATTTAGCGCGACGACACCCTAGCTCCACCCTAGTCTTGCGCGGCGACACCCGAAAGGCGAAACATACGAGACATCCCAGTGCTCGCGACGAAGCGCGACGACACCCTAGCTCATGGCAAACGACACCCTAGTCTTGCGCGGCGACACCCGAAAGGCGGAAACATACGAGACATCCCAGTGCTCGCGAAACGACACGAAGATTTTAGCGCGACGACACCCTAGCTCATGGAAAACGACACCCTAGTCTTGCGCGGCGACACCCGAAAGTACGAGACATCCTCGCGAAACGAAGACGCGACACCCTAGCTCCACCCTAGTCTTGCGCGGCGACACCCGAAAGGCGGAAACATACGAGACATCCCTCTTTTTAGCGACGACACCCTAGGGCAAATGACACCCTAGCGCGGCGACACCCCGGAAACATACGAGACATCCCAGTACGACACCGCGACGCTCCGACACCCTAGTCTTGCGCGGCGACACCCGAAAGGCGGAAACATACGAGACATCCCAGTGCTCGCGAACGACTCCGAAGATTTAGCGCGACGACACCCTAGCTCATGGCAAACGACACCCTAGTCTTGCGCGGCGACACCCGAAAGGCGGAAACATACGAGACATCCAGTGCTCGCGAAACGACGAAGATTAGCGCGACGACACCCTAGCTCATGGCAAACGACACCCTAGTCTTGCGCGGCGACACCCGAAAGGCGGAAACATACGAGACATCCCTCGCGAACGACGAAGATTTTAGCGCGACGACACCCTAGCTCATGGCAAACGACACCCTAGTCTTGCGCGGCGACACCCGAAAGGCGAAACATACGAGACATCCCAGTGCTCGCGAACGACAGAAGATTTTAGCGCGACGACACCCTAGCTCATGGAAAACGACACCCTAGTCTTGCGCGGCGACACCCGAAAGGCGGAAACATACGAGACATCCCAGTGCTCGCGAAACGACGAAGATTTTAGCGCGACGACACCCTAGCTCATGGCAAACGACACCCTAGTCTTGCGCGGCGACACCCGAAAGGCGGAAACATACGAGACATCCCAGTGCTCGCGAAACGACACGAAGATTTTAGCGCGACGACACCCTAGCTCATGGCAAACGACACCCTAGTCTTGCGCGGCGACACCCGAAAGGCGGAAACATACGAGACATCCCAGAACGACTCCGAAGATTAGCGCGACGACACCCTAGCTCATGGCAAACGACACCCTAGTCTTGCGCGGCGACACCCGAAAGGCGGAAACATACGAGACATCCCAGTGCTCGCGAAACGACACCGAAGATTTTAGCGCGACGACACCCTAGCTCATGGAAAACGACACCCTAGTCTTGCGCGGCGACACCCGAAAGGCGGAAACATACGACACATTCCAGGACGCGCGACCCGACAATTTAAGAGCGACGACACCCCAGCTCATGGCAAACGACACCCTAGTTCTTGTCAAACGACACCCTAGCTCTTGCGCGGCTACACCAGAAAGGCGGAAACATACGAAGGCAAACATATGAATACATCGAGGACACTCCTGCTCGCAATGATAAAATTTTTAACATTTGCATTAAATATTAATCAGTGTTAATATGAATAAATTACATACAATTTTCATTCAAAGACGAATACAAAAATTAAGAACATTTTTCGACAATGTCGCTAATCTTTTTGTTCAGGCCCTCTCTCAATATCGTCGCAGCTAAGTGTCGCCGGTAATCTCTGACTTCCTCATCCATGAAATCCAGCTTCATATCAGGATTGTCCCGTCGAGCAAGACATTCCATGTATCTCAGACAGTACAGGCCGCAATCCAGCGATCCGCTCGGTTGGCTTGGGCAATCCGAAATATCTTCCATCGGCCACTCCATCGCTTCCTTCTTATCGCAGTAGATATGGAATATGTGGCCTAGAATTGTATGCCATTTCCTTGCATTGGCCTTGTACTTCGGGTTGCGTTTCATTGAATTCAGGTGCATGAACACCTTCCTTTCCATGTCGACAGCAACCAAATGCCAGTGCGAGTTATCAGAGTTTACAATGGTGAAAAGAAACCGGAATTGGGCCTTATCTTCATCCGATACATTGTCAAATATCGCAGCCCCAGATGATCCAGCAAGTTCATGAGCAGGTGATGAGGAAGTCAGACATAGAGCAGATACGAAAACTGATGCAATTATGCACTTATGATATCGGTCAGGATGCTCTGCCCAGTTGCGCATCAGAAACTCCTGGCCGCAATCAATTATCTGCCAATGGAATGTAAAACGATTAATATAATTCTAAAATCAACAACTTGAACATGTTCCTTGATATACTTACATCATCTATTATCATTTCATTGTTAATGAGATCTTGAAGATTTTTTCTTGTTGCAACTCCATTAAACATATTTGTGTAGACGATCTCGTCGGTTTGTTGTCGCTCGCTCAAAAAATTTTGAATAATTATTTGGTCATCTTCGACCGTTGTGTTGGGCTTTGACATGCCCACTGTCTTCACCGACTTTTTAGGTCGGGTTGTCTCATAACATTCGCCGACGACCGTGGATGCCTTACGCTTCCTCGGCTGTTTTTAATCCTCCTAACAAGCGACGGCACTCCAATTATTTCTAAGTCCATATTGTCATCCTTTGGCGCAGGGGTGCCAAGTTTATTATCGGATATGGACTCTTCTTTATTTTCATTCCCCTGCTCTGTTTTATCAGCCAATGAATCCCCCTCCAATATGTTCTCCTCTGATTTTGCATTCCCTGTCTCAATTGGAAACTCGGATGAATGGTCCTCCTCCATCTTCTTCTCCTCACTATTTACGTTACCAGGCTCGCGGAGGACCAACTCCAAGGAATGCACCTTCTCTGTTTTCTCGTCCCCCTTGTCCTCCTCATTTATTGCATAACTTTCCTTTCTGACAAGTGAATTGAGGAGGCTCTCAGCAATGGACAGCCTGTGCCTGACATCTTCGAGTTGATCCTTAACACACTCCAATTCATTCCTCAACTCGGCGCATCCTGCGCAGCTATCCATTGGTTGAGGGGCGCAGGTATCTGTTTGTTGAGGGGGGGACGGTTTTATCTGCTGAGGGAGAAGCCATCGCTCTTCTGGCAATGGTTCAGTAGCTCCCTCCATCTGCAACACAAGATGATAACAAATTAATATTAACTGAACATATTGACGCATTAAGTTGAAAAAATGGTCAGAGCAATGGAGCAATGAACTAGATTACCAAGTCCTGAGGCTGCAAGTCGGCAACCCGAACCGATTGGTTCTTCATTTGGTGGTCATACCACTTCAACAGCCGGGGCCGTTTATCAGGGTATGCTGGCTCTCGCATTGATGTATGCTCGAGGAACCACGCCTGAACATGATATTTTTTTGGATATTAAATAAAGTAATATTACAAAAAAATTTTGTCTCAACACTAATAATTTGTCTCAATAATCCTTACCACCAGTGCTGCCGAGCATCCGAACAAGGTAGGCTGCCTCCTAACCTTTTTTGCATTCTTTGAGTGCACCGGCTCCTCGGAACGCAAGCAAGCAGCTATTTCTGGGAGAGCCAGAACAATCAATTCCTTCAGTGCCGAAGCCCAGTCGATGCTACCAGTTGACTTAAGTCATCCAAGTGCTGGATGAGATACCGTGGACATCTCTGATTAGACTTTGGAGCCAAAAACATGGCCAACATGTATGCGATCCAAAGTCGGACGGTGTCCTCGACATCCTCCTGTACTTTAGATGGTCGGAGTTGAAATATCAACTTCTCCAAACCTGATTGGCGAAGATCTAAACCCTGGCCAAACCGTCTGAACAACCTTCCGTTGAACATTTGGCTGGACGTGTCGATCTTCTTCCCATGAGCTGGAAGTCCCAAAATGAGTGCGACTTCGTCGGCACTGAATAGAACTGGCTTTCCGCAAAACATGAACTCGTCGCCTCCATTGTGACATCTTATGATGTCTGCTAGCAGTCGCCCGTCGACTGTGAACGTCTGCATGTCGACGAAGGCACCAAATGGGGTCCTTCGAATCAGTTTTGTATGACGTCTAGAGAACCCCATCCTCCAAACCTTCTGAACGTATACTGCCGGCCTGCAGCTATTCTTAAACAGCTGGGAAGCCTTCACTGGGGGGACTGGAACAATTTTATTGTCAACGAAACAGGGGGTAAGACAGAAGACATACATGTCATGAAATTTTAAGATAGAATGTCGTAATATTTAATATAGTGATAAACATACCTGAAGGAGCCGCATCCTCAGTCGAACGAAGAACCAGGTCCTTGCATTGTTCCGCCATTTTCTCTGTCTGCTTCTTCTTTGTTCGCGGTCTTCGTGCACAAACGAAAGCACTCATCTCCATGAATGAAGAATTCGGAAGAATGAACTATGGAACAAGTTTAGGAGAGAAAAAGAGACCAGTGGCTTCTCGAGCAAGAGACGAAGGATGGCTTCTTGAGCAAAAGGATGGCTTCTCGAGCAACAGACGATTGAGGGGTTTTTCTAGGGTTTATGCCGACCTAAGAGAAATACGAAAGGACACCCGGATCGCCACGATCACATCAATGAGACCCGCGAACCCATAGGAACTGCCCACGTTTACAAACTTTTCTCGGAAATATGGCATGGCTCAGTTACTAGGGTGTCGTCGAATTAGTACTACGCTGACGTCAAATTCCCGCCTTGTTCAAGCATGGGTGTCGTCTCGTTAGAGCTAGGGTGTCGTGAGATTCAACTGGGGTGTCGCGATTGATTTTCTGCCGAATTCAATTAGGGTGTCGCCGGGTTCTCTCTATGTGCACATTTATAAGATGGGTGTCGTCGCCCTAAAGCTAGGGTGTCGTGGATTTCAACTGGGGTGTCGCGAAGAATTCAATTAGGGTGTCGCGGGTTCTCTCTATGTGGACGGGTGTCGTCGCCCTAAAGCTAGGGTGTCATGGGATTTCAACTGGGGTGTCGCGAAGTATTTACGCCGAATTCGAACTAGGGTGTCGCTGGGATTATCTCCGTGGTCTCTTTAAAGCACGGGTGTCTCGTTAGAGCTAGGGTGTCGTGAGATTTCAACTGGGGTGTCGCGATTGATTTTCTGCCGAATTCAATTAGGGTGTCGCCGGGTTCTCTCTATGTGCATTTATAAGACGGGTGTCGTCGCCCTAAAGCTAGGGTCGTGGGATTTCAACTGGGGTGTCGCGAAGTATTTACGGCCGAATTCGAACTAGGGTGTCGCTGGGATTATCTCCGTGGTCTCTTTAAAGCACGGGTGTCGTCTCGTTAGAGCTAGGGTGTCGTGAGATTTCAACTGGGGTGTCGCGATTGATTTTCTGCCGAATTCAATTAGGGTGTCGCCGGGTTCTCTCTATGTGCACATTTATAAGACGGGTGTCGTCGCCCTAAAGCTAGGGTGTCGTGGGATTTCAACTGGGGTGTCGCGAAGTATTTACGGCCGAATTCGAACTAGGGTGTCGCTGGGATTATCTCCGTGGTCTCTTTAAAGCACGGGTGTCGTCTCGTTAGAGCTAGGGTGTCGTGAGATTTCAACTGGGGTGTCGCGATTGATTTTCTGCCAAATTCAATTAGGGTGTCGCCGGGTTCTCTCTATGTGCACATTTATAAGACGGGTGTCGTCGCCCTAAAGCTAGGGTGTCGTGGGATTTCAACTGGGGTGTCGCGAAGTATTTACGACCGAATTCGAACTAGGGTGTCACTGGGATTCCTTACCATCCGGACTCTCAGAGCGAGGGGGGGGGGGAAGAAAGAGAGTTATTTTGCACAGATAAAATTCAGTTGAGCACGAACCTACGCCCTCGTCTGAAAGTCCGGTTGACAGGAGTCTACTGGAGTCTTCAAATATAAAGTTTATCCAATGAGTTTTTCCCTGCCAACACCTCACGTCGACGTTCGCTTTTTTCTCTGAATTCGGCCATGTCTGTAAGATGGGCCTAAGCTTCCTTATCTCTTCGTCAATTGCTTTTAATAGGCTCAGACACATCTTTCTCGAGACTCCCATTTGATCTTCGAACGAAAGTAATGACAGGAAAACAGATGGAGGAACATGACTAGCATTCCCAAGCAGATCGAAGAAAAAGGAGCTTTTTAAAAGAAATTGACGAAGATATAACGAAGGCAGCTGAGGCCATCTTACAGACCTGGCCAAATTCAGAGAGAGAAGCGAACGTCTACGTGAGGTTTTGGCAAGGAAAATCTCATTGGATAAACTTTTATATTTGAAGCCTCCAGTAGACTCCTGTAGCCAGGTTTTTCAACCTCTAAGCTGAAATATTTCCTGTCGACCAGACTTTCAAAGCGAGGGCATAGGTTCGTGCTCAACTGATTCCTTAGCATCCGGACTCTCAGAGCGAGGGAGGGGAAGAAAGAGTTCATCTTGCAGAGATGAAATCCAACATAAATTGGCGCTAGGATGGAGGGAAAGGGCCGCATTAAAAGAGTTGCTTACAAAACAGTTATGACTCTCAGAGTGTCATAACTATTTCGTTCTAAGGTAGTTACCCGCGCATTAAACGCATTAACTAACTCTAACCAAAAAAACTGTTGATGTAATAAAGAAGTGGAAAGAAAAAGTTTTTACTTTGTGCTGCGGATGAGATTTCCTCCAGAAGTTTTTTTACACGGACTCCAGTATCCAGGTTTTCCAGCCTCGAAGCTGAAGTATTTTCTTTCACCCGGGAAGAAACAGAGTTCTTCTTGCACAGATGACATAAAACGTAAAATGGCGCCATGAAGGAGCGAAAGGGCATTTTCGTCCGCACAAAATTTAAAAAAAAAGCGAACAGCAATAAATGTCCGTCACGTTCAGAACGTTACGTCAAAGCCAGCCCATACCGCCTCAGGTCATCCACGTCGGATCCACGTGGACCAATAGGAAGACGCGGTGCAGCCCACGTAGGCGTTGCTGCACCGGGGGCGGTGTACAAAGTGTTTTCCTTGAAATAAAGATAAGAAAAGATATTCAAGAGATATCCCCATATTCTCAAAAGCTATAACTACAAAGGATAAATTTGAAAAAGTTTAACCAGAGGGGTTGAGTTGTCCTCTAAACTTATTCTCTAGGAAATCCAGAAATAGCTAGAGCTATCCTTTGAGGGCAAAGTTGTTATTTAAAAAAGATAATTATTCTCTCAGCTATCCCTTGAATAAACTCTATCATGTATATTTATCTAGAAATAGCATTTTAAAAATCAAACACTATCTAAAGTTAAGACATTGTGCACCAATGCAAAGGAGTACAAAGCAATGAAGAGCAAGGAATCTCGTTAATGCTCAAGTGATTATAACTTGTAAGGCTAGGGATAGTCCTATATCCTCGAGGGTAGTTCTCTAATAAAGGGAGAGAACTATCACATAAGAAAGGGTTAGGAATAGCAAAAGTGAATCCTTGTAGTTATTTCTTATGTGGGGCAGGTTAGTGCAACAATGTTGTATCTTGCCATAGTGGTCTTATTTCCTATTTGCTAACGAGTAAAAGTGTTTTGTTTCCTTATGTGTTGCTTATGCATTGGATTGATTCCGTTGCAAGTTAACTTACGAAATACATGTGAGCGTAAGCGAGTGAAACCAGTGTTCCGTGCACTTAATGCACGATCATAACTAGGGATGCAACTCGGACTCATAAAACTCGGGTTTCTCTCAACCCTAACTCTAACCCTATTTATAAAATATCAACCCTAACCCTAACCCTATTTGTAAAACCTCAACCCTAATCCTATTTTTAAAAATCGGTTCGGATTGAGTTTCGGGTTGAAATTCGGGTTGATGAAAAAAAATATGACAATCTGAAACAAACAAGCTTAACATTGCACAAATAAGCTAAAGTTTGAAACAAATAAGCTTCACATTGTACAAACAAGCTGAAGTTTGAAACAAACAAGCTTCACATTTCAAATTGTATGTCTAAAAATATACATCTTTTACATAAGACTAAACAAAAAAAAAGTATATTCTTAAACCAAAACATATGTAAAGTAATCCAAATGTTGCATAACATTTCAATAGCCACCATATGCATTGATGAAGTCACCTTTATCCTTCGGAAGCAAAAATTATTGAGACGATATAAAGAGCCAGTTAAAAGACCACATAAGTCTGGTATGAGAGATCTTTTCCAAGTAGCGAGACTGCATTCACCTCCAAAGCTCTCTGATTTTTTACTCATCACCCCTTTCCAGATGTTTTAGTTTTCTGCTCATCACCTCTTTCCAGATGCTTTCATAAAATTTTGGCAAACTTCATATTAGAAGTTACAAATGTCTCAAAGAAGATAATTAAAAAAAATAAAGATACTAGTTTGGCCCACCAACATTACATGATAAAATGCAATGGTTAAAGGTATATTGCTCATTTAAAAGGTAATGAAGGTTCTGGTGGAATGTTCATACCAAGAATCATCACTTTCATAAAACATTGTCAGCTCTACATACTTTAAACCTAACAAACAAGGCTAAATCATCACTTCCACAACACCAGTGGGCCTGCACTTGTGGCTTTGCGGGTTCGGGTTTTCTCGGGTTCGGGTTGACTGCAACCCTAACCGGCCCAAGTTGCAAATCGGTCCGGGTTCAATTCGGATTCTTCGGGTTCGGATTAAGCAAACTAGAGTTTGAGTACTACTGCAAATTGGGTTCGACGAGCCGAATTCGGATTGAACCGGCCTAAATTACATCCCTAATCATAACTTCCTTCTTTTGTGGCTGACATTGAAATAAAAGGCTAGCTTGAGATGGAATCTTAAGCGAAATAAAAAATTAAATAAATTAAGTTTTTGAACCCCTATGACACTCTTCCTCATTCTTTGGAATGGAGGAGAGAAAAGAAAATAAAAAATAATAAATTATTTTATTTGAGAGAAAAATAAAAGAAAAAGAAAAAGGGAACGGAAGTAACTATTTTTTTTTGTTTCTTTCTTAAAGGGGATAAAATTATTAACTTCCGAAAGCTAACATTGGAAAGAAAAAAAATGTTTTAAATATTTTTTTGAAAGATCATAATATTTTTTTTATTTTTTACTTTTTATTCTTTTATTCTTATGATTTATTTTTTATTCTTCATTTTTTTTATTTCTATAACCGTGAGCACTAGGTTTATCAAAACACAATTTTATTCTGAAAATAGTTTCATATATACTTTTTTTTTTCAACTATAATCAATGATAATATAAATGAACACATATATTATGTGAAGTATGAAGGATATAATTATCATGATTTTTTTTCTTATTCAATCAAAATATATTTTTTCCCTTCTTTTCAAACAAAAGAAAAAGATAATTCATCTTTTTCCTTTTTATTTTTTATTTCTCCCTCCTTCTCCTTCTAACTCTAAGGTTGTGTTTGATATGATGGATAAGAGGAGATATTCCCTGGATATCCCTTCTTATCCCCAAATGTTATAGCTACAGGGAATAGTGCTAAAAAGTTTAACCAGAAGGGATAACCTATGTTTAACTATGTGTTATCTCCTGAATTTATTCTCTAAAAAATTCAGGAATAACTAAAGTTATCACAGAATGATAATTTTAAAAAAATACTTATCTTCTTAACTATTTTTTAAATAAATACTATCCTATTTATTTATTTAAAAATAATTAAAAAAGCTATCAAATACGGTCTAAGATCCAAACGCCCCTATCTTGCGGACGCGACGCCACTCCAGCGCTGAATCCGAGCCAAGCGAACGCTGCAAAACCCGTCAGACCGCCATCATCGGTCCACCCATTCCGCTTTTGCCTGGGCGTTCGGCGCCGGGCAGGATAAAATCCAACCAAATCCAGCTCCCCGCTGCCTCCAAATAAATCACCACGCGCGGTGTCTGTGCCGCTGGGACCTCCAGTCCGACTCGGATTAAGGTGCGGCGGTGAGCGGCGAGCGGCAAACGGTCAGAATAAAATATAGAAATATACTTGAGATGGTAACCCAACCGTACGTGGCATCGGCCTTTGAATTGGGGGTGGGGTGATGTCGTTGGTTGGTCCAGGTTCATGCACCTTCCACTCCCCCTCTCCTTTGACCTGTATTACCATTGCCTTCTGTCTCTCTTGCCGTCTTCTTCTAGTGCTTGCTCTACGGCTGCTCCCTTGTCCAAGATCGGATCTTTGTACGTAAGATAATTTATCCATAAGAATCGAAGCAGATAAACAAAATCTCCTTCTTTATCGAGAAAAAGGTCAGCTCTCATCTAAATCCCCTCGCAGCTTCAGTTAGGACTTCTTTTGCTTTTAAGTTTCATCGGTATATTGGGGCTTGCTTAATTTTCAGCTTATCTATTATGAAGTTTTTTCCCCTCCTTTGTTTTCTTTTGGATGGCGTTGATGCCTTAAAAAAATAAAAAATAAAAAAAAAACGAAAAGGTCCCATGAACTTCAAATGTTCATCGATCATTTATGATTTATTTGTACCACTGACTCTTTTAATGTGTACTGTAAAAACGCAAATTCTTTTCCATATGTTCGCACAGAGCATGACCTGATTTGATGTTGCTATGGGGCTTTGGCTCTGTATGATTATGTTCAACAATTCAGTGAAGGCCGGATGTCGTTTGAAACAGTCTCTCTGATGGAGCTTGAGGCTGCTGTCGACGGTGAAGACGCTAGTTCCAGTCAAAGATTGTGCGATCCGTGGCCGCTTGGTGAAGTGGACCCAAAGAGGGCAAGGTTTCCTTGCTGCATTGTTTGGACTCCTCTTCCCATAGTTTCGTGGTTGGCCCCATATTTTGGTCATGTTGGAATTTGCCGCGATGATGGTTCAGTGCTGGACTTTGCTGGTTCCAACCTCGTTAGTGTAGATAATTTTGCATATGGAGCAGTTGCCAGATATCTCCAGCTAGACAGAAAACAGGTACGGTGAGTTCCTAAGCTCTCCCTCCCCCCTCCTTTTCCACGTTTTGCTGTTCATAAATCGTCACGAATTGTGAGATTTAAGTTCTCCATATCCGTTCTCCAAAATCTTTGATATCGAACTGTCAATCATAGCCGATTCATTCTCTTTGCTATATATATATATATATATATATATATATATATATATTGCCGCAGAAATTTGTTTTCGATTCGGGTGCGCTCTGGCTCTGGGTCCAAATAGCCGATTCATTCTCTTTGCTATATATATATATATATATATATATATATATATATATATATATATATACCGCAGAAATTTGTTTTTCGATTCGGGTGCGCTCTGGCTCTGGGTCCAAACGCAGGTTTCGATGCCTAGGGTAGAACCTGCAAGACAATCCGCACGCAGAGGATTCTTTTGGGGGTTGTCCTCTGTGGGGATCCTTCGATGCCCAAGTCAATAGAGATTCACAGCAAGCAAATATATGGAGAAAACTCGCAGAAGAGTTCCCTTAGATAGGTTTTCTTCCGAGAGCTTCGAGCTCTGTAGGAGCTTCAATGGATTTTTCAAGTATGAGAGCCGGTGAATGAGTACGTACCTGAGAGATCTGAGGGCTGTGGTATTTATAGGCGATCATCTGGTTCCCTGGGTGCATTGCGGAGGGTCTAAAAGCTGTTGAGATTCGAAACAGATTCGAATCAAGTTTGTTACGAGGCCAATAGGATCTGTATCTTGTCGGTTAGAGGATCGACGGCTAGGAGAGCTGGTTAATGCCTTGAGATTCAACGACCACGTAGGTTCTAGGCCACCCCTATGGTCCTTAGGCCACTTCTGGGCATGATTCTCCGTTTGGAATTTTATTTAGTTATCGTGAATTCGAACTCTCCCGTGCCGGATTTTGCAGAGGTATTCGAATGCCTCATTCCGACCGTGGCAAGGGACAACTTGGTATTCCGAGGTATAGGATGGCTCGTCTGCCGAAGTATGAAGATAGTTCGGTTCACCGAGGTATGAAGATACCTCGGGCTGCTGAAGTATGAAGATACCTCGGACTGCCGAGGTATGTAGATAGTTCGGTTTGCCGAGGTACGAAGATACCTCGGGCTGCTGAAGTATGAAGATAACTCAGGCTGTCAAAGTATGAAGATAGCTTGAGCTGTCGAGGTATGAGGATAGTTCGGTTTGCCGAGGTACGAAGATACCTCGGACTGCTGAAGTATGAAGATGGTTCGGATCGTCGGGGCGACCCGACTCTGCTGAGGGCGATTCGACTTCGCTGCCTAATGGATGTGACATCTGGCTGACAGGACGTTGGGATTGGACTTGACCCAATTGTCGACGTGTGCGGGTATTAATGCAATGATAATTTTACCCCTCATCATATGCCCCCCACTCTCTAGTCCGAAGTGCAAGTTTGGATGTAGGGAGTAGAGTTCTGGAATAACCTCATTCAGGGGGATCCGAAGGGGTAGGCAATGATAATTTCGTAAATGATAGGCCATTATTTCGTCATCATTTTTTACTGCAACACGAGGAGGAAATGCCTCATTTCCAGCAGGCCACGATTATGGGGGTCCCACGTGGCGAGGCTCTATATTTTTGACGCCCATATCGAAAGTTTTAGCGTCTTGAGCTTTCCTTCTGGATACTATTTAAAGAGGGCTAGGGCGGTGCTCCTTCTCTAACGCCTTTTCGTCCCTGCCATAGAGATTTTCATCCCTCTCCAACCCTTGCCAGCTTATTCATGTTTTGCCCCTCAATCTATCAACATGAAGGATCCGAGCGATGTCGCCTCAGAGATAACCCTTGAAGATTTTGATGGAATTCGCCACCGTTACAGGGTTCCACGGGACGTGTTTCTATGGGTCCCGAAAGCCGAGCATAGGGTTTTGACGGGGTTAAGCCGTGGGGTTTTCTTCTACGAGGAGAGCCTAAGGAAAGGTCTCTGGTTCCCTCTCCACCAGCTAGTGCAGGAGATAATGAGGTTTTACAACAAATGTCTAACAATGATGGCTCCGAATAGCTGGCGCAATCTCATCGGGTTCATCTCGATGTGCAGTCGCATTGGGATAACTGCAACCCTCCCTATGTTCCGGGTTTGCTACAATCTGGTTTCGGGGAGGAGTTCTAAGTGGCCCTATATTAGTCCTCGGAAGTCATTCAAAATGATTTCAAATAATTCATCTTCAATAAAGGAGTGGAAGTCCCAATTTTTCATCGCCGAGGGGAACGTTGGATCGAATTTTCCGGGGACATGGGCATGTTATGTGAAAGATCTGGAGGTGCGCCCGGAGTTATCCAAGCAGGAGAAGAGGGATTTGGTAACCTTTCGCGGTGGTCGGATGCTGTCAGCCAGTGCTCTGTTATCAGAGGATGCCCTTTTCGCCGCCGGGCTCAGTTCCATTTATCCTCAAGGTGAGTCTTCTCTTTCCTTTCGCTTTAACGGCTGATATGCTCAGACAACTCTATTACTGTTCGACTGAACGTTTACTGTGCTTTCAGCCGAGAGGTCGGCCTTTGTTGGCCAAATGAAGGAGCTGGGCAAGCGCCATAGGGGCTCCAGCTCCGAGGACAAGCACAGGTCCGAAAAGAGGTTCCGTCCTGTCGGGTCTCGCCTGAAGGAGTCAGGGAAAGACGGCGCTGGTCGCCCCTCCATCCCACAGAGGGGGAAGTGGGAGTGTCGACCGTGGTTGATGAGCTTCCCCTTCCGGAGGGGGGCATGGAAGTGGAGAAGGAGGGCGCTATTGGGGGGAGTTTGGAGGGGGCTATTGAGGTTCCTCCCCTTCAAATAGTGGTGGTGTCAGATGATGCCGAAGAGATGTCGCCGGTTCGTCCAGTCACTATCTCGCTTGAGGCGAATCAGCCTTGTTCATTAGCGGTTGGTAGCCCTATGACGCTGCCTGTTGATGGGGAAGGGGCCCCTGCTTCGGTCGTGGGGTCAGGAGAGGCAGTCGCGGCTGCCGAAGTTCATGTGGAGCCACTTGTTAAAGGGTCGGTGGAGGCCGAGGGGCCTCTCGTCGAAGGTCTTTCCCTCGTGGCATTAAGGGGTGCAGTGGAGGGAAACGAGGCTGAGATGGAGTCCGTCGGGGACGAAGCAACGCTTGGAGAGGAGGAAGACGAAGAAGAAGAAACACTGAGCAGGGGGTGCTCGGACCGAGGTTCCTTTAGCCGGGGCCTCAGATGCTGAGGCCTCGCAGGCCAAAATTTTAGTGGAGGCCAAACGGATGGCGGCTCCTCAGGTCGAAGTTCCTCAGGCCAATTCTTCGGTCGTAAGCTCTCTTATCCCTGGTCCAGAAGTGGAAGATATGTTTGTCGTCTTGATGCGGTCTGTGTTACATACGGGAGAAGGTCCCTCGACAGTTGATCCCTCTGTAGAGGACATCGTCGAGGCTGCTTTCGGGCGGTTCGGGGCGCCGAAGGATGTCTACCTTCTCCCTGAGATCAGTAGCCCTACTCTTATGAAGATTACCACAAACTATGCCTCCCGAGTAAGTCGTTGCACCCGGGTGACAATTCTTAGTCGGCTAGTTCGGCCATATTTTCTTACCTGTGCTTTTTCTGCAGAATACCTTAATTACAAGGGCGTTAAATTGTAGCTTAAATTTGGCCATAGGGGCCTGTGCCCAAGCCAGAAGGGAGGTGGCCGATCTTCGGACAAGGGTGGACTCGACCAGTAGGCTCTCCAGGGCCTTATCATCTGTCCAAGGAGACCTCAAGAGAATGAGCAAGTCCTACCAAGCCGCTGTCGAGAGAGCCTCTTGGCTTGAGACCCAAGTCAAAGAGCTCCAGGGCTTCCGGGAGCAATCAGACAAGGCCTGTTTGGAGTTATCCCAAATCAAATCTAAGCATGCCGATGAAGTCAACGCTATGCGGCAGCGTTTTGACGAGAGGTGGGGCGAGCTAAAGAATAGCTACGCCGAAGAAAAAGATAATTGGAGTAAAAGGCTCGACGAAGAGGAGCGTAGGCACCGGCGACAGCAAGATCAGCTCGCCGGTCTGAACAGGAGGCTCGCTGACAGGAAGGATCGGCTGAAATGGCAGCACGATCAAATTGCCAAACTTACCTCGGATCTTGATCAATCTCGACGGGAGATTGTGGATAAACAGACCAGATCAATGACCTCAAGGAGGGTTTCCAGCAGAATAAAGCAGTCAAATTGAAGGCTCTTGAAAAGGTTCATGAGCTGAATGAAAAATGGCTCGTCAAGAAGAAGAGGTATGGCACCCTCTTACTTACTTATTTCCAGCGTCTTTTCCTTCGGCTATAGTCTTACATGATCCGGTATTTGTAGATGGGCAGAATCGGGCTCGAGGCTCAGGACCAATTCAAGGCTTTGAGAGCGGAGTTGGCCTTGTGTCGTCAGATGAATTCCGAACTTGGGAGTCAGTTGGCCGAAGCCAACAGACGCATTTCCTCGGCCGTGGATGAGTACAAAAGCTCTGCTCAATTTTTTGAGGAGCATAAGGCGGCTTGTGCCAATGCATTTCGATTCAGCGAGGAGGAGACTCGAGCAAAGATCCTTCAGGTATATCTCGGGTTAGATTTGTCTTTTCTGGAGACCGAGCTTTACGATACTCGGACCCCTAGGGCCGAAGAAGCCGAATATGAGGATATCTCAGACGTTGATCTTGAGACCATTATGGGCACTGATGAGATCGTGGCCCCGAAAAGGCATCCTCAGATTGTTGCCGAGGAACCCGAGGTCCCTCTTCCAACTATATTCGAAGTGGGTGAACCAAGTCAAGTCCCTCCGGATGTTATCGAGGGGGCTCCCGGAACTAATCCAAACCCTGATTCTTAAGGGTTGCTCAAGTATCTTTTGCCTTTTTGACTTGTAACATGATCAAAATTCAATGAATTAATCTTTTGTCTCCTTCTGCTTGTTTTATTGCTTTAGTTATTGTTTCTCGAGCGATCTTTCCGTCAGTGGTTCTTCCTGTTGGCGAACAAATCGTAAACGAATCGTGCTTTTAGGTCGGATTGCCCTTGGGAGTTCTGAATTGAATATTCTGCTTAATTGAAGCCAGATTAACTAGTTCCGCCGATGTGCGAAATCGTTCGGTTTTGCCGTGGAACGTAACTCTGACTTTGCCTGAAGTAAGGTGATCAGTTCGAAATGCGCAAGTTAACTTGGTTTGCCAAGGCATAAAATAGTTCAGCTCGAAATGATCGAAAACTACGGAAATACCTCGGTTGGGGCCGAGGTTAGGCGGATAGTTCGGTCTATCCAAGGAAAGAAGTTGGCTTGCCCCCCGCCGAGGTAGATGAAATGGCTTTGCAATTTGCCAAAAGGTGCCTCATTTTTTTCTTAGGGTATTTATCCTATTGGCCTTTTCCAACGCAGGTCCCTTTAACGTACGCGTTAAGTACTCGATCGCCGTTGGACGGCATCGTTTTCGAAGGGGGATTTTTCAGGTCTATTCGTATCTCAAGGACCTGCAGACGGTTTTCGGCATTTAAGGCTCTTGATTCGAGATCAGAAGGAAATCTTTCTTCTTTCGTCATGACCTGGGAGGTGTGCTCGGCGCGCTTCGTAACGCACCCCCTTTTTCTTGGTCTTTCACGTGGTAGCAGGGCCATGGTGTTTCAAACCGGGGCTTTTTTCTTCAATGGTTGCTCCCAGTTTGTTTACCTATAAAAAGGGGAGAGCGGACTTCAATTGGGCATCTCCCGAAACCTCATCTTTCTGTGAGTGGTTCTTATGGCGCCTGTTTCATTGAGGTCAAGAGTAGAGAGATCAAGCTTCCCTTTTGAGAGCTGGTTCGTCCCAGATAGCTGGGGTGATGGAGGAGCTGCTAAAGAGCAAGTAGTCCTCAAGGGAGGAGTTTCGGGGGTCATACGGAGAGCGCACGGGATGCACACAGAGGTTATATGGAGAGCGCATGTATGCGCTCTCTGTATTGCCTTTGTCACCTGTCGTGGGGACCACAGGAAACGCAAAGCATATGCAGCCCCCATGGCTTACATGAACTTCGCCTCCTTTCTTGATTTGGATCTCTCAGTTCATCCGCTTGAGAGGTCTTTTCTTGAGTAAGGAGGGAGGCAAGTGGTGTTGGTCTGCTGGTCTCCTGTCTTTGTTCTTGAGCGGAGGCCAGCAGCCCAACACACCACTTGGGGAGGAGGCATCCTCAGCATCGGCATCCGCAGGTCTTCAGCCCAGTTTGAATCCCTAAGTTCATCTATCCGAGGGATCCACGGATGGCCGACTTTGTTCTTTGGCATTAACCAGTAACTCAATGGAGTTGTCTGGTTTCTCTAATTTCTTGGGTTAGATAGAAACATCGTTATCGACCGAAGCTGCTCGATCGAGCTTCTATTTTATTTTATTTCCTGTGCTATGATGCACTTATAATGCCTCTCAGGAGGTTGTAATTTTTGACTTTTGTCAATAAAGAAAGTTTTTACCCTTCCTTCTTCGAGTACTTATTTCCTTTTCCAGTGTGGCTGTGTTGAGAGTTGTTTTACTTGTATTATGCTTTCTGGATCGTAGCATAGTTTACAAGTCCAGCAGGGCTTTTGCCACTTCGTTTTTGTTAGGCATTTCAATGATATTTAGTCCTTTGCGGAGGAAGCGTTCATCTTTATTTAGGTCAAAGGGAGGCCTAGACGGCCTTGTTAACTTGTGATGTAGACATGATCCTACTTAAGGGACGGAGTAGGTTTTTCTTTGAAGGGAAATAGCTCGCATAATCTTGCTGGTGAGTAGAGAAAAGTTACTTACCTCCGCCGAGGTACGATAAGACGTCTTAGTCATGCTAGAGCGTCTGAGAAACCTCTCGACTCGACCTTAAATATTATTTAGAGACATCACTTGGTTCAGCTGAGGCTTCATATGTTATTCAGAGATATTACTCGGTTCGGCCGAGGCTTCATATGTTATTCAGAGATATCACTCGATTCGACCAAGGCTTCAGATGTTATTCGGAGAGATATCACTCGGTTCGGCCAAGGCTTTAGAGATTATTCGGAGATATATCACTCAGTTTGGCCGAGGCTTCAGAGATTATTCTGAAATATATCGCTCAGTTTGGTCGAGGCTTCAGAGATTATATTTTATTTGGCGTTGCCAAGGTACGAAGATATCACTCGGCTCGGCCAAGGCTTCAAAGATTATATTTTACTTGGCGCTGCCAAGGTACGGAGATATCACTCGGCTCAACCGAGGCTTCAAAGATTATATTTTACTTGGTGCTGCCAAGGTACGAAGACATCACTCGGCTCGGTCGAGGCTTCAAAGATTATATTTTACATGGCGCTGTCAAGGTATGGAGACATCACTTGGCTTGGTCGAGGCTTCAAAGATTATATTTTACTTGGCGCTGCCAAGGTACAGAGATATCACTCGGCTCGGCCGAGGCTTCAAAGATTATATTTTACTTGGCGCTGCCAGGGTACGAAGGTCTCTCGGCCCAGCCAAAGTTTGTCAAATATATTTTACTTGGCGCGGCCAAGGTACGGAGATCGCTCGGCCCTACCGAGATTTAAAAAGATTATATTTTACTTGGCGCTGTCAAGGTACGAAGGTCTCTCGGCCTAGCCAAGGTTTGTCAAATATATTTTACTTGGCGCGGCCAAGGTACGAAGATCGCTCGGCCCTGCCGAGGATTTAAAAAGATTATATTTTACTTGGCGCTGCAAAGGTTCGAAGGTCTCTCGGCCCAGCCGAGGTTTATCAAATATATTTTACTTGGCGCGGCCAAGGTACAGAGATCGCTCGGCCCCACCAAGGATTTAAAAAGATTATATTTTACTTGGCGCTGCCAAGGTACGAAGGTCTCTCGGCCCAGCCGAGGTTTGTCAAATATATTTTACTTGGCGCGGCCAAGGTACGGAGATCGCTCGGCCCTGCCGAGGATTTAATATGTAGCACAACCTGCTTCTCATTGCAGCTTTCAAGGAAGGTAATCAAAATAGAAATTTTGTGAATAATTGAAAGTTGAATTTAACTCAATGGATAGAGTAAGTTTAGTGAGGGCGTACTCTTACTGATGATAGGCGCGGAGATTATCCGAGTTCCACGTCTGGGGAATAGGTTTTCCATTTAGATCTTGGAGTTTATAGGTGCCGGGTCTGATTACCTCCGTCGTTTGATAAGGACCCTCCCAATTCGGGGATAGTTTCCCTTGCTTCAGTGGCTTCGAGACAGATGCCTTCCGAAGCACCAGATCACCTAGAAGGAAAGACTTTCCTCGGACCTTGGTGGAGTAATAGCGGGCCACTCTTTGTTGGTAGGCTGCCATTCGGATCTGGGCTTTCTCCCTGACTTCTTCTATTAAATCAAGATTAGTTCGGAGTTGCTCATCGTTGGATTCCTCCGAATAGCCTTCTGTGCGAGGGGAGGGAAGTCCGACTTCCACAGGGATGACAACTTCTGTGCCAAAAGCCATCTTAAATGGGGTTTGGCCTGTGGGTACCCTTTCAGTAGTTCGGTAGGCCCACAGCACGTGGTGGAGCTCTTCTGCCCACCTGCCTCGCGCCCGGTTGAGCCGAGCTTTAATTCCTTGCAGGAGAGTTCGGTTGGTTACCTTGGCCTTTCCATTGGCTTGAGGATGTCCGACTGATGTCAGGCGATGAAGAATGCCATGATCATCGCAGAATTCTCGGAATTTAGGATTGTCAAATTGCTACCCGTTGTCGGTAATAATAGTATGGGAAAGGCCGAAACGGCAGATGATGGACCTCCATACGAAGTCTTTAGCTTGAGTTTCGGTTATCTGGGCGACTGCTTCGGCTTCAACCCATTTGGTGAAATAATCAATCGCAACAAACAAGAACTTCCTTTGCTCCGTTGCGAGGGGGAAAGGCCAAGGATATCCATCCCCCATTTGGCGAAAGGCTAGGAGGATGATATGGAAGGCAAGTGCGCAGAGGGAGGCCTCTGGATATTTGAGTGTCGTTGGCACGAATTATAGGCTCGGACAAGGTCATCAACATCTCTTTGCATCGTCGGCCAATAATACCCCTGGCGCAGCACCTTATGGCAGAAGGCCCGTCTGCCAAGATGATTGCCACAGATGCCTTCATGAACTTTCCGAAGAGCATAATCAGCCTCCGACGGTCGGAGGCATTTGAGCAACGGTATAGAGAATGACCATTTGTACAGCCGGTCATCAATTAAGACATAATGGGATGATTGCATTTTTAGCTTCCTTGCTTCCTTTCTATCAGTGGGCAGCAACCCTTCTTTGAGATACTTGTGCAGGGGTCCATCCAGGATGGTTCGGAGTCAACCTGCATCATCTGATCAGCATCAGCGATGCTGGATTTCTCAAGGACTTCTAAGTGGAATCTCGTTCAAGGTCCATTGAGTCCGTAGTCGCCAGGCGGGACAAGAGGTCGGCGCGTGCATTTTCAGCCCTTAGGACCTGAATAATCTTAAATTCAGCAAAACAAGAAGATAGATCACGCACCTTTTGGAGATACCAAATCATGTTCGGCTCTCGAGCCTCGAATTCTCCTTGCACCTGGCCCGCCACTAACTGAGAGTCAGTGTAGGCATTTAGTTTTGCAACTTTAAGTTCGTGAGCGATGCGGAGTCCAGCGAGCAGGGCTTCATACTCTGCTTCATTGTTTGAGGCCGGAAAGAAGAAACGGATGCCATATTCAAAAGTTGCACCCTCCGGACTGGTGAGGATCAGACCGACACCAAAGCCGCTCGCGTTGGAGGATCCGTCAGCGTGAAGCAACCACGGGGCGCCGGGCTTTGGTTGTTCGGTGGTGTTCGAAGCGGAGCCATCTTCGGGTATGGTGCATTCAAAGAGGAAATCCGCCAAGACCTAGGCTTTAATGGCTGGACAAGGTTGGTATTGAATGTCATGTTCACTTAGCTCAACAGTCCACTTGGTCATTCTCCCTGATGCTTCTGGGCGATGGATAATCGCCTTGATGGGTTGGTCGGTCAAGATCGTGATGGTGTGTGCTTGGAAATACGGTCGCAGCTTTCAGACCGATGTTACCAGGGCCAGAACCATTTTCTCGACCCGAGTACCTTGTTTCGGTGTCTTTGAGTAATTTGCTGACATAATAAACAAGCTTTTGGACTTTGTTCTCTTCTCTGATCAGTACCGAACCAACAACGTTTTCAGAGACCGCAAAGTATAAACTCAGCGTTTCCTCAGGTTTTGGGTTGCTGAGGAGAGGTGGCGAGCCGAGGTATTTCTTGAGGTCTTCAAAGGACTTCTGGCAATCTGGGTTCCATTGAAAATTTTTGGCCGAGCGAAGCGCTTTGAAGAAGGGAAGGCATTTTTCGGCTGACCAAGCAATGAAGCGGCTGAGGGCCGCTATTCTTCTGGTAAGGCGCTGCACGTCTTTGATCGACCCCGGAGGGGTCATCTGCCGTAGAGCTTGGATCTTCTGGGGATTTGCTTCGATGCCTCGCTGAGAGACCATGAAGCCTAGGAACTTTCCGGAGTTAACTCCGAAAGCACATTTGGTAGGGTTGAGCTTCATTTGATACTTTCGAAGCGTGACAAAGCTTTCCGCGAGGTCCTCAACATGCTGGGATGCCTCCTTGCTCTTCACCAGCATATCATTAACATACACCTCCATGTTCCGGTCGATTTGTTCTTTGAAGACTTTATTGACCAGCCTTTGGTAGGTGGCATCTGCATTTTTTAAACCAAAGGGCATAACTTGGTAACAATAAATACCTTGGTCAGTGATGAAGGCAGTTTTTTCCTCGTCTTCGGGCGTCATCTGGATTTGGTTGTAGCCTGAATAGGCATCCATAAAAGTCATCATTTGGTGGCCCGAAGTCGAATCTACAAGCTGATCGATCCGAGGAAGAGGGAAGCTATCTTTTGGGCAAGCCTTGTTGAGGTCGGTGAAGTCAATGCAGATCCTCCATTTGCCATTTGATTTTTTCACCATGACCACGTTCGCCAGCCAGTCGGAATAATTGATTTCCTGGATGAAATTGGCTTTGATGAGCTTGTCCACCTCCTCTTCGATGGCTTTTTGGTGCTCGGAGGCAAAGCTCCTTTTCTTCTGTTTAATTGGCCGAAATGTCTTGTCCACGCTGAGGTGGTGGATCAGGACATCTGGGCTGATCCCGAGCATATCCGACGCGGATCAAGCGAAGACATCGTCTTTCTTCCGAAGGAATTCAATCAACTCTTGCCGAAGCTTTTCCTCCAGTGACCCAACCTTTATGGTTCGGTCAAGCCGAGCTTCATCGAGTGGCACTTCCTCTAATTCTTCGGCTGGCTCTCCTCGTTGCTCGGTGAAATCTTCTCGAGCATCTAGCCCGTCCACCTCTGGCCTTTTGGATTGAAGGTTGGCGACAAAGCAATGCTGAGCTATAATTTGATTTCCTCGAATAACCCCTACTTCCCATTCGGTGGGGAACTTCATGGTGAGATGGGGAACAGAAATGATGGCTTTGAGAGATATCTGTCCTGGTCTACCGAGGATGGCATTGTAAGGAGACCGAAGCTTGGTTACAAGGAAATCCATGAGCACAATAGCCACGCGAGGCCAAGTGCCGGCTCGGATTGTCAGAGTGATAACTCCCTCAGGGATTATGGAGTCACCTGTGAAGCCCACTAGGGTGGACTTTATGGCTCGGAGGCTTTCTGCTTGGAATTTCAATCTCACAAAGGTATCGAAATACAAAACATTAACGGAGCTTCCGCTATCGATTAAAATGCGGTGTACATCATAATTATTCATGTTCAAGGATACAACCAGAGCATCATCATGGGGGTACTGTACCTTCCAAAGATCTTCATTAGAAAAAGTGAGCTCATCGACCCGAGCTTTCTTCGGCGGGTTTTCCTCATCTGGCCAAGAGGTTGGGGAGTCGGCCGTCGTTATCATATTAACATTGCCAATGATCGAAGGATTCGGCGGAGGAAGTTGGCGAGGCTCGGGCTGGCGATTCTCTTCATTGTTTGGCTCAGGGGGTCCTTTGAATTAGTCTAGTCTGCCCCATCGAATTAACCGTTTGATCTCATTCTGGAGCTGCCAACAATCCTCGGTGTCGTGCCCATAATCCTGATGGAAGCGACAGTACTTGGTCGCGTCCCTCCGAGTTGCATTGCCTTGGAGAGGAGGAGGCCGAGGAATTTGGCGCTCGATCTCCATCAGGATTTGCGTTCTTGGCGCGGTGAGGGAAGTGTAGCGATCGAACCTTCGAGCTGGACTCCGGGTTCGGTCCTGAGGCGGCGATGGAAGAGCTCTCTGGTGGCGAGGTGGGCTTGCACGGCGGTAGGCTCGTTGCTTATCTGAGCCCTTTGCCTCCTTCTTCAGCTGCTCGGCACGAGCTGACCTCCTCGATTCTTCAACCCTGGCATACTTATCCACCAGGGACATCATGTTTGAGAGGCTCTTCGGATAGTTAACCTCTAGAGCCAGGTAGAAGTCTTCCTCCTTCGACACTCCTCCAGCTAAGGCAGACATGGTTACCTCGTGGTTGAGATGGTTGACTTCTAGGAGGGCCGTATTGAAACGGCCAAGATAGTTCTTCAGGGATTCTTTCTCTCTCTGCTTGACCTCAGAGAGGGAATCGGATCTCCGTCGCTGGCGACGGCTGTTGATGAACTGGCTGATGAGAAAACAGCTCAGCTCGTCAAAAGAATCAATGGAACCTGGCTTCAAACTGTTGAACCAGGTTCGGGCAGATCCCCTTAGGGTGGAGGGGAAGGCTCGGCATAGGATCGCATCCGATGCTCCATGGAACATCATGATGGATCTGAAGCTGCTCAGATGGTCGTCAGGATCGGTGGATCCGTGATATGGCTCGATGATGGGAAGTTTGACATGAGGGGGAATCACTTCCCTCATGATTCTTCCAGAGAAGGGAATAACCTGCTCCGCTTTTGGTTGGGACGGAGGGGCTTGTCTGGCGGCGTCTAGCTTCTGATGCCATTCCCGACGCATTTCCCGCATTTGTTGCCTGATCCCTTCATCCAGAGTGGTAGGAGGGATTGGGCGATGGGAAGACGGCGGCGGTGTCGAGTCCTGGGAAGACACCAGGGAAAGAGAATGAACCCGTCCAGATTTGAGCGGGCTCTTCCCTCTAGCCCGTTGTGGCGCTGGCTTTGCCTTCGCGGGCCGGAGATGATAATCCGCCGCTTTAGGCGGATTAAAAGAAGAGATTGCCGGCGGAACAGGGGCAACAACCTCTTCATGAAGCTGAGGAGCATGAACGGCTGGGCCGGGAACCGCTTGGAGTCCCTAGACCAGCTGGGTCAATGTATGGACCTGCTGGATCAGAGTAGCGAACTAGTCCAGCGTCACTATCATTGCTGGTGGCGAAGGAGTTTCAGCTGGGGGTGGTGGCGAAGGCGCCACACTGCTGATTGGGTCAGGCCTCTGAAAGGCGGTCTGGTTCTGAGCCTCGGATGTGGCTCTCTTCCGATTGGCCATTAGAAGGTGCTTCTTCTGGTTTTTGAGTCTTGTCTCATGGATTACAAGTTTATGGGACTTGAGGCCCTTCCTCTAGCGCCAATCTGTTGTCGCGGAAATCCGTTTTCCAACTCGGGTGCGCTCTGGCTCCGAGTCCAAACGCCGGTCTCGACGCCTGGGGTGGAACCTGCAAGACAGTCCGCATGCAGAGGATTCTTTTGGGGGTTGTCCTCTGTGGGGGACCCTCCGACACCCAAGTCAGTGGAGATTCACAGCAAGCAGATATGAGGAGAAGACTCTCGCAGAAGAGTTCCCCTATATGGGTTTTCTTCCGAGAGCTCCGAGCTCTGTAGGAGCTTCAATGAAGTTTTCAAGTATGAGAATCGGTAAATGAGTGCATACCTGAGAGATCTAAGGGTTGTGGTATTTACAGGTTATCACCTGGTTCCTTGAGCGCGTTGCGGGGGGTCTGAAAGCTGTTGAGATTCGAAACGGATTCGAATCAAGTTTGTTACGAGGCTAGTAGGATCTGTATCTTGTCGGTTAGAGGATCGACGGCCAGGAGAGCTGGTTAATGCCTTGAGATTCAGCGACCATGTAGGTTCTAGGCCACCCCTATGGCCCTTAGGCCATTTCTGGGCATGATTCTCCATTTGGAATCTTATTCAGTTATCGTGAATTCGAACTCTCCCACGCCGGATTCCGCAGAGGTATTCGAGTGCTTCGGTCCGGCTAAGGCAAGGGACAACTTGGTTTTCCGAGGTATAGGATGGCTCGGTCTGCCGAAATATGAAGATAGTTCGGTTCGCTGAGGTACGAGGATAGTTCGATTTGCCGAGGTACGAAGATACCTTGGGCTGCTGAAGTATGAAGATACCTCGGGCTGCCGAAGTACGAAGATAGCTCGAGCTGCCGAGGTATGAGGATAGTTCGGTTTGCCGAAGTACGAAGATACCTCGGGTTGCTGAAGTATGAAGATGGTTCGGATTGTCGGGGCGACCCGACTCTGCTGAGGGCGATTCGACTTCGCTGCCTAATGGATGTGACAGCTGATCGACAGGACGTTGGGATTGGACTTGACCCAATTGTCGACGTATGCGGATATTAATGCAATGATATTTTTATCCCTCATCAATATATATATACACACACATTTCTTCGAGCATTTTAGCATATTAGTCCATTGTAGTCCATTTTATTAAGTGCAAGAAAAATGAAATAAATCAACTAATCTTTGTCAGATTCGGCACTAGCAGATTTAATCTCCATGGATGGCATGCAGCCCATGTCGCCAATAATTAGGCATATTTGATTCACCAGCTGTAAGAGCTCACATTCACAAGCGTTCGGTTTCACATTGGTATGCAATAGGTAGATATTAGGTGCTTAGAAAGGATTAAGAAACTCAAATAATACCTTTTTAGTTAGTCTGTTTGAGTAAGATCCTAAGCTATTATAAATTGTATCACTCAACCATATTATAGCTTATGTGGACTAAAGGATACTCTAGAAGGGCTCATTATATTTGTAAATTGGATTGAATTTGGCTTTGGATTTGGACAGCTAGTCTGATAAAGACACTAATGCTTAAAACGAAAAAGTATGCGAGAGCTTGTCTTGGCATGTTTAGTTCTGTACTAGTTATATGATGAATAGATCTTGGATACTTATATAGGATTAAGGCCAAAATAATACCTTTTTGGATAATCATTTTGGATGATATCCTAAGTTGTTACATTTACCGTAGCCTGCTTGAGGAGTAGAGTAGTTAGATATTGGTGGTCATTTGTAACTGTCATGCATTACAATATTATACCAAAGAATTTCTGCAGGAAGAAAGCAATAAATTAATTCTGATGAACTTAGGCTTTAGGTTTCCATCTATATGCATAATAATGGAGGCCCATACTAACCTTTGATTTTTGTTGGAACCATTGGACAGTGCTGCTTTCCTCCCAATCTAGCAGGGCATACGTGCGAGCATAATTACAGGCACACTGAACATGGGACGGCAATCTCATGGGATGATGCATTGCACTCAAGCATGCAACATTTCCAGCATAAGTGCTACAACCCCTTCACCAGTAATTGCCACTCGTTTGTGGCAAACTGCCTGAACCGGCTTGCTTACAATGGGTCTCTGAGGTGGAACGTGGTAACCTTGGCTGCTCTAATCCTGTGGAGAGGAAGATGGGTGGATGGCATGTCAGTTGTCCGGTCATTCTTCCCCTTTGTTTCAGTATTGTGCATTGGGATTTTGATGGCAGGCTGGCCATTTCTCATTGGGATAACTGTTTTTCGTTTCTATTGGTTGGGTGGTTTCTTTTTGGGATATACTGTGTGAAAAATTTGATAGAGTAATTCCCTAGGTTGTTTAATTAGTGTGGGAGAAGTGAGGTGTATTATGAACAATTGTTCTGAATATTTAATTTACACTTACTTTCTTGCCAACCAGCATATGTTATCCTTGCTGCTCAGAGCTTAAAATTTTGGGAATGAGAAAAAGATGTTGACCTTTTTAAGCACACTGATGTTTATTTTTGCTGAGAAACAGAATCATAGCTTGGATTATTTGTTTTGTTGGTCTGATATATACTGGTTTGGTGCGAGGAGTGATATATATACATTTGTTTTTTCAATTGTGTAAGATGAGTGTCTCTTTGATACTGTCATGCTTCCTTTATTAGTATTGAAAAATCGTCCTTCTGGGGCCCACTCTATGCTAGCATTGACTTACTGAGCATGTGATGATGCCATATGTTCGGTGTTGGATTTCTGAATCCTTCTTGGGTGTTATTTCTTATCAATCTCACTGTTTTTTAAATCCTGGCTTACAACTTTCAGCATCATGAAAATGAAGAAATCTTGTTCAAGGCATCCAGGTTACATTTACGGATACTTGTCTGCCATTCCTTTTTAAAGTGAGTGGGAATTTTCCTATAATCCAGCATCTTGCATGCTTTGACATGTAATTAAACAGCTCGATCGCTTCATTTCTCTTAGACACCTGTACTTATTTCGGTGCTGTGATCCATTGTGGGGAATCCAAAACCTGTCACTGGAGAAGATTGGCGCTAGTTATCTCATTTTAATTGTTTCATATGATGTGGATTCAGTCAGATTTGTATATGTTCCAGTTGTGGTTGGAGATGCCTAAGAATATATGAATGAAATGCGGGGAACACGACACCATGTTGGCCAAGGAACAAAATCACAGGTAAGCAAGATTAAGGCTGGATGTTGAAGGGGACATCTTCAGAAAGTAATGCGAGAAAGTTAAAATTTCCCCAGACCATGGCAAAGTCTTTTCAATACATCCAAAGTTAAAATGTGGAGATTCTCTCTAAGATCGATTCACAACACATCCAAGGTTTATTGGATCACCTTTTGTAAATAAACAAGAAGGAATGCAGTTCTTTGGTAATGCTAGATTGGAAAGGATAATCCCTATTGGAACTTCACACTCAACCAGAATTTTAAAACCTTGAAACCAAATAAACAGAAGGCTGTTGAAGTAGCAAATGGTGAAAGCTCTTCTTTGGAATTGCTACATACTGCATGGTCCCATAATTCTAAGAACATAGATACTGTTCCAAAACCTGAAAGACTGAAAATGTGGTTAGCTTCTGTGGCTCTGCAAAACATATCGGTAGGAGGAGAAAGCCCATTTCTGATGAGAAGATGATAAATTCTTTTCCGAAAGAGGGTTATATTTTGGTTTCTTATTCTGAACAGAGAGAACCAGATGAAAGATCCTTAATTTATATGGTGAAAAACTGAAGGCTCTGGGTGCTAGAAAGAAACTTTTTAATACTGAACAGGCGGCCAGCCTGGGTGGATCTGTCAGTAATGTCACTGAGAGAGAGGATTCAAAGTTAGGAAAAGCACTTCAATTGTATTCAAGCACAGAAAGCCCAGTGCATTTGAGGAGAAAACAAAGATAAATAGTTTTCCCAAGGAAGCCCATAGTTTGGATGTGCATACTGCTTGTAGAACTACTCTGAAAATGTCCTCATCTCATAACGGTGTAGAGCTGGAGGCTTTAGGTGATAGTGACGATCCTACAAATGAGCAAACCCAAGGGAAGAAAAAACGATGGATGATAGGAGAACAACTAAGCAGAATGTTAGTGAATATCCTCATTCATATCATGAATTATAGTTTGAAGTTGTGCATAAGAACGACGAATCTCCAACTATGGATCAGCCTTGCAGTCTGTTCAGACAACCAAAGAAATGCTCTCAATGCACTTACAGATGACTGACTGGATATATTATAGAAGTCATTTGGAGAAGGGAATAATTTCTGAAACTTCAAATGAATTCCTGGAACTGTTAGTTTCTTACTGAGAAAAATGTTTATTTGGCATAGTTGGTGCCTAGGAGCCAAGTCATTTTTGCATAACTACTGGCAGTAGACAGTTGAGGAATCTTGTTGGGTGCTGTAGTTTATGCCTAGGAACACTGACCTTGGAGCAAAACTTATTCAGAGCAGGGCTAATAAAAAAGGTCTATATTTCTCTCTCCCAATGTTCTGTACTTTTTCTCACATGAATGACTCTCCTTGAAAGCTCTGTATGTAATAACTGAGATTGGCTATTTTTTGTTTTCAACCTAAAGTTTGGAGAAAAAGTAAAAAGTTAGGTTTGTTTGAAGTACAACTGGGAAAGCATAGGAGCCGCACCAACTGGGTTCAAAGTGACTGACCAGATTTGGGCATTTACAGTAGGGTTGCTAGTACTTTAGGAAGGTAAGCTCATACCTCAATCTGACATTATATTCGTGTCAGGTTGAGAGCTCGTTTGGTGTTGTGCTAATGGCTCAGGCAACCCAACTTATTCAAACCTAACTTATATTTGTATCATCTTAGCTCAACTAAAACAACCAAAAATGCTAGTGCACTAAACAAACCATACTTGACCCAGTAACCCAAGCCAAACTACTTGACATATGCACTTATGCATGCACACCACATACGACACACACAGTTAGCATGATCTATTTGCCTCTGTATCAATATCAAAAAAGGAGTAGATATGGAAGCTTGTACTGATAGAGGATGTTGTCCTTTATAGCAACGAATGGTGAAGAAGCTTCCATGAAACCGACCCTTTTACCTGGCTGGGATAAGGATTATTGCATGTGGTTTTTGGTTTTATTGTTAATAGGTCAGATTGCACAAGTTGGGAAAAGGCTTATATGAGTTGAGTTGAGTTGAGTCAGATTGCGCAAGTTTTGCAAAGAACTATTCATTTATTGCATGTTATTAGATAGTAATTCCTGGCTAAAATTATATATCTGCACCATGTGTTAGATAACCACTGCATAAAGAATCATTGATAGTCACCAACGGTTTTGAATGTTTCAAGGATTTTACATGCTTGTATCGTAAGAAACATAAGAATTTTTCCCCTCATATATTATTATGCTGGTATTAAATATAAACATGGAAAGACCAACAAAGGTTGTTTTTGTGGACTCCTTTATTGTTTTCTATATTTTTTCTAACCCATCCAAGTCTTTAGGAAAGAAATTTTTCTTCAAATCTCTTATCCTGCTTTGCATTCAAATCTTGCTTAATCTTCCCCACATCTCAGATTGGCTTTAAACAGACATAAACTCTTGCTTCCCAAGGATCTTCTTTGGTCCATGTCGCACAAAGTCCAGACATTCTCAAGTTGTTTTCTCGACATTACTTCTAGAATTTCTTCTGTGTACTCATTTCTATCATATTGTTCCTAATTTTAGCATAATTCAAGCCCAAAATTTCATTCCCATTGATTGTGGTTTGCACTGCCTCCATCACTGTTTGACCCCAGATGCATATGCTAAGGCTGGTCTGGTAATCATATTCTAATATTTTCATTCAAAATATCCATCTTATATGGCAAATCAGAAAGAATGAATCTAAAATGGTAAAATTATAATTCATCTAGTGCACATCCAAAAAAAAAGGCTTTTTCTGCCTCCACATCTGTAATTTCAGACCATTGTATATCTGTAGGAACAAATTCATTTTCACCTTTATAACTGAAAATTTCAAATCTGATAGTATTTTAGATGCAAGCTGCTGGTTTTTGCATTAATCCTCTGAGCACTAGCATACATTGCTAACATAAAGGGAAAAAAATGCAGCAGAAGATGCATGATGAATGACTAGAAATGAGAAGATCTCATGTAGTTCTGGAAAATTCAACCCTGAAACTAAGGCAATGCAAATTTGAACAGATTGTTGATTGAACATGTAGGTCTTTTCTTCTTGATCATGTTTTGATGGATGGTTTGGTTTCATATGTATGTTATATAATTTGTTCTTGCAAATAACTCAATTCTGCTCATACCATAAGCATGTAGGTTGATGACAAAGAAACAATCAATTGCTCATTTTTTGTCATATATGCTAAACTCATCATTAATCGTAATGGTGTTGGCATTTGTTAAAGTTGTCGCTGATAGGATTAGGGAAAGTCGGTCTCAGTCATTCAAAATGGTCTCTCCATCTCTGCATGCAAATGCTTTAATTAATTGTAACATGTAGACATTGCATGTCTGTATTACAGTCTACTGGGACAAATTAAGTGATGTGTCATGGTATTGTTTCTTAACTGCTACTTAACTTGCTCTGGATTCCCTTTTTGCATGGTTAAGGCATCATCAAATCCCGGTAAGAGGCATGTTTGTTTAGGAATGCATTTCCACTTTTTGTTCTTCTGTTTCTAGCTCCATAAAATGTTTAATATGTTTTATCCATTTTCTTCTATTGATATAGCTAGTTTCAAGTCACAGTTACTTAATGGATGGCATCCATGTAATTTGGTGCCTTTTGGCACCATGGATGGCTGATATCTCACAAGCAAGCAGAGCTCAGTGAACTTAATTGCCACTTTGTCCGCTATCTTGAAGTAGACACTTATTCTTATGCACTTATTAATTATTATTCAGCTTGCCGATTCCTTCATGAGGTCCCTAGCAAGGGAGTCCAACATCATGTTGGATTGTATCTTATATGTGGTGTTTTTACTGCATTTTGTATCCTGGATCTAGGAGTAGAATATATTAATCTCATCATTGATTTCATCGGCTACGTAGATGTTTACATAAATTCAGCTGAAATCTAGTTGGATTTATTACTTGGGATCAATTATCCAACAAGAAGGTAAAATAGGTGAAGATATGAATTATAGAGTTAAAGCAGGATGGGTTAAGTGGAGGAGTGCTTCAGAAGTATTGTATGATTGACGTATTCCATTAAAATTTAAAAAAAAATTATAAAATCATTATTAGGCTAGCTATGCTATATGGAACAGAGTATTAGGCAATACTGAAAAATATATGAATAAATTAAGTGTAATAAAAATGCGCATGTTAAGATGGATATGTGGCAAAACTTTAAAAAATAGAATTGAAAATAAACATATAAGAAATCGATTATTGTGGTTTGGATATATACAACGAAGACCTTTAAATGCTCCAGTTAGAAAGAGTGATTTTTTAACAATTCATAGTTAGGATAGAGGTAGAGGTAGACCTAAACTAATATGGATAAAAATAATTAAAAAAGATATAACTATTTATAATTTGAATATCGATTTAGTCCTAAATAAAGCAGAGTGGAGAAAGCAAATTCATGTAGCCGACCCCATCTAGTTGGGAAAAGGCTTAGATGAATTGAGTTGAGTTGAGCTGTAGTTGTATTCTCCCATCATTCTTTTTAAGTTTGAATTAGTGATCTTCGGCCGTGGATTAGTAACAACACGATAACCCAATGCTATAATTTTTTGTTTCCCCCTCCAGTTATAGGGGATGCGAATTATTATCTTAATAGTGGCTTGTAGACCACTTCTTAATATCAGATAAAAAATATCCAGACTCACATATTAACTGCTACAGCTTTATGTCTCACCATGTCAAAGTTCTCTCTCAGAATTATTTTATAATGCTAACTTAAGTATGCAGATTTGCAGATGTGGTGCTTCATGTCTGGTACTTCTAACTCTCTAACTCTCCTCTTACCTCTAGGCATCTGTTGAGGCAGTGAAAATAGCATACAAATTTGAGCTAATTTCTTGGTGTATTGCAGATAATAAATATCAGGAATCCAGTCTACATGAAACTCTTCTCTCTATTTAATTCTTCACTCACCAATCATGGACCAATAACTGAAGTTTTTGTAATCAACTAAAATATAACGAGCTTGTAGAACTTTGTTCTGAGTTTATTTACCATCTCATTTTTTAAGTGAAATCTCTCTCCTAATGGGAATGGAGATATGGTTGTAAAGAACTCCCGGGTGTTGACAGATCACATAAGACAAGACTTAGGATCAGAGATTAAGGTCAAGGACCCATGCATCAAAAAGGGTTTTGGGTGAAGGATCTTTTTCTTCTGGAGTGAATTACTTAAAGAGTTAACAACAGCAGAACTAGTCCAAGGTCTATGATAATTCTTTTGTTTTCTCTTTCTTCTTCTGTTCTCCATTTTGTCTCCTCCTGTACAGAGATTTTGAGCTTTTGAGCTGCTTGTGACTGGCACTGTATATTAAGTTATAGTGTTTACTGTCATGAGCAAAATGGATGAGCTCAGAGAGAAATATAGTGAGCTGTTTTTCCAAGTAAAGGACCTTCCATGTCTTTCATGGAAAAAAAAAAATGCAATGCAAGTACATAAATTAGATTTGCTCTTTTCACACAAGAGTGCTGTTATAAAACGAAATCCAGAGAATGTCTCAGTGGAAGCATGAAAATAAGATTAATGACAAGAGAATACAGAATTCATTAAGATTAATGACAGAAGCAAGAGAGGATTCTTTTTGTCTGGTTGCAAGAGAGTGAATAAAAGTCACGCAAACCACTTTGTAGTGTGTAAAAGTTTGCAATGCTTTCTTGGATATGATCTTTTGTACAAGATCCAGGCCAATTCAAGTTGTAATTGAGGTCTTTAAAAGAACCCGAGCCCAGATATCTTTCAAGTGAGTGTGTGTGTGTATATATATATATTTCAACTTTAAAGTAAGGTTAGCTGGCTGTTGAATCTCTCTTGGCTGATCCACTTGCACTGCAACAATCTCTTAAATTTGATTTTGTTTATTTTCTTTTGCGTTGTTTTCACTGTTTGTTCCCCCAGTTCACGATCCAAATCCAGTGAGTTTTGTTGTTTGAAGTGTGAAAACATGACCCAGCACTTAAAATGAAATGAATAAAAATCTTTTGAAGAGGGGTGATACGGTGGAGATCTAGCAAAGTTTTCAGGTTGGCAATACCCAACCTGAATCCTACTTCATCACCATCATGGGGCCAGCTGATTTCTAGGGCCTCATCATGTACCATATCTCTCTACTTCTTTAATGCAGGTTGCCCTGCGATATCTTCTGGATTCCATCAGCAAGGTGCTCAGTGAATATTCTTCTTTTATTAAAGATATTTCTTTCCAACTGTACCAGCTAAAATGAAGCTGTAAATAATTGTAGCTGTATGCTTCAATACTTTCTATAATATAATGCAGCTGTCGATACTTCATTACTTGCAATATAGTCGGAACCATTTGTACTCTCTAATCTCTTTCATGTGCATCGTATGTGCAGAGTTACATCACTGTATGACACATGATGAGAATTGTTGCTTCACCATGATCCGTATGGTATATAAACTTAGTTTTGGCGGTGATGTCTGATGTGGTTGATGAAGTTACGTGGATAACCATGGTAAAATTAACTACGTGACATGGATACATCGGCTGTCGGCCCCGGCCTCTCAGCCAAGCTGAAATGGCTTCGACTTCTCCAAGTCGGTCCCGCATCTGCCCTGTCTCCTCCGTGTTGGCCTCGACGGCCCCGTTGGCTCCGGCCTCTCCAGCCAAGCTGAGGCAGTCCCGACTTCTCCAAATCAGCCCCGCATCTATCCCGGCTCTTCGTGTCGGCCTTGGCGGTCTCTGTCGGCCCCGGCCTCTCTAGCTAAGCCGAGGCAGCCCTCGACTTCTCCAAATCAGCCTTGGTCGTCAACCTGGCCAACTTTCTGGCTCTGCGCAGCCTGACACAGCTAGGCCCATCTATCGCCTGGCCACGTCGTCGATGGAACCAGGCCACACAGCTAGGCCCATCTATCGCCTGGCCACGTCGTCGATGGAACCAGGCCTACCAACTGACTCCGTCGATCGATGGGACCTGGCCCATCAACCGCTGACTTTTTCTCTTCGACGGGATAAAACCTATCGATCAGCTCAAATTTATGTAACTTCCATGTATTCTGTAGACATCTCTCTCACGGAACTTCATGTGGCTAATCCTCATACGGATGTTAAATGCCTATAAAAAAGTAAGTCAACTGAAAATTAGGTATGTGAAGACAAGTGTTCACTTGCTTTACAATCCAAAAAAACTTTAATTTTCAAAATACTTTAAGTTCCTAAGGAGCTATCTCAAACTCCTCTTTGATTGTAATCTCAATTGCTAAAGGGTCTCATTAAAGCTTCCTTCGATCTTGAAACTTTTTACAGGTCATCCCCTATGGCAAGGATTCCATCAACAAACAGACTCATCTTTCTTACGCTCAAGTGCGTCATCAATCTCCATCTTTTTGTGTGACCTAATAGTGTATTGAGACCCAGTCTTGGCGACAGCTGGAACCGACCAGGTGCCCGACAAAGATAAGAAGAGAGCGAGAGCGAGCATTTCCTCACCAAGGTTCCGCTTTCTAAATTCTAACACAATCTGATCTAAACTACTCCAATGATCCGCGCCGCTCCCACCCCCCACTCGACCCACTTCTCCACGTATCCAATTCCGCCTATAAATTCCAGGCACCGCGATCCTACTCCTCTCTCTCTCTCTCTCTCTCTGCCTTTCTCCCAAGGCCATCGCTCGTTGGCTAGGGTTCCTCTCCCTCCTTCTGCGCTCTCCTGCGAACGGTAGGGTAGAGGCGAAGACCATGAGCGAGAAGAAGGACGCCATCGATCTCTCTGATCTCGCTTCCGCCCTCCCTTCCAACGCACCTGGTATGCACGCATCTTCCTCGCTTTATATATATATATATATATATATATATATATATATATATATATATATATATATATATATATATATATATATATATATATATATATATATGCTTCGCTATCTGATGTCTTCAAGTGTTTGAAGCTCTGAGCGCGGAGGATAGAGAGGGTCTTGTTAACGCTCTCAAGGTGCCATCTCTGGTCTTCTCCCGTTTTGTCTTTTCGATCAGTTTTGTATGTTTTGTGAGAGTGATTTTTTTTTTTGGTTTTTGGTTGCGATATAATGATATGGATGGCTTATGGGGTTGTAGAACAAGCTTCAGAGCCTGGCGGGGCAGCATTCGGATGTGCTGGAGACCCTGACCCCCAAGGTTCGGAAGCGCGTCGTAGTGCTGAGGGAGCTCCAGGTCTGCCGCTCTTTCTTATTCTTCCTCTGGATATCGATCTCTTTTATGGATGTCCTTTTTAGGGTTTCATTTTACTAGTTAAAGTTATCTTATTTGGCAATTCTTGCGAGCTTTATGGTGCTTACCTTTTCGTACTTGCTATTTTTTAGGAAATGTTCACGATAGAGTTTCTTGTTCTTGATGTTCTTTAATATGTTAGGGTTGAAATTATGATAGTTTTTCGTGAATTCCCAATTAGTAACAGAGTCTTTGATCTACGAATCAATCATTTATGCTATAAAGTTTAAGTCTCTCTGTTATTCTTTATTATTATATTATTATTTGGCCGCTTGCATTGATGGGGATATGGTTGTATCACTCCATAATTAACATCAGCTGTACTATGCATAGAAGACTGAAATTTCTGAATTTTATGTCTTCCTCTGCTAGCTCTCCCGCTACTTCTGCCATTTTCTTATGATTGTAGTAAATGTTTTCTGTAAATGATCATTAAATGCCAAAAATATGATGCTGATTATTTGATATTATTCCTAGAATTAGTGGTATGATCCATGATACATCCGTTTGTTGTGATCTATAAGTGGGAGGTTTGCAGTCCATCAAGGGGTTGTGTGGTCTCTGGAGGATGAGAGTACCAAGGAAAATTGAGTCGGGAGGAATGCGGTGTTGAGGCAAGGTCGCTTTGGATTTCACTGAAAGTCTGTCAGGACTTTGAGACCATGGTGTGGTTGCATATAGATCTTAAACTCTACTATTATCCAAATCTTTCAAGGTTGCTATTGAATTGGGATTTGTGTAAACATGGTGCGAGTATCTATCTCTTAGGTCTGTACTTTCTGGGTTGCTCCTTGATGGTGAATTGAAACCTTCTTGGTCTTGTTGCTCAATAGGAAATGCCACTTACTGCTAGCATGCTAATGGTTATTTTATATGCTTACCTCAGATTACAAAGTTATGTTGCCCTAGAGTTCTTAAACATACAGTTTATGTTATTTATGCTTTTCTTCTCTTTGTTAAGGGCCTGACACACTTATCTGTGATAATAAACTCTATACAATTAACAAAGAATATTTATATCTACTTAGAATGAAAATGGTGGATGTTTCTCCCACCTGTTGTATATTTCTAGTGCAGGGTACCAATGTAAAACAGATTGTGCTGCATTACAATCGTGGTTATTTACTACCAAGTGTTGTCTGGTTCAAATTGTAATCCATTTGAGATACATGTTCAGAAATGATACTGATTCATCATCCATTGGCTGTGGGAATAGAATAATCAAATTGGTTGGAGTGGATTTTTGAATAGCAATAATATATTATGGGCTCTGTTTGATATATTTGGTGGTTTTTGCAGTATTGGTGTCTTGTTATAGTTTTTTTTGTGATCAGGGACATAACCAAGTTTTGAAGGAAAAAGGTCTTATGATAGAAATAAAGAGTGAATTGGCAAAATTAAAATGCTGGGTTCTATAGTGAAATTTTTAAGAGGGATGCGTATGAACAATAAGTGACACATTGCAGTAAATATGCTTACAAGTCTGACAACAAATGTCTAAATTTTAGGTTCAATGGCATTCAAAGAACTGTCAATACAGTCAATTAGATCTTGGGATCCCCATGTTCATGTGGAAATCTTGGATAATAAGTATGGATAGAGACATTCACATGGTTATGAAGAAGTGCCCTTTATTTTGGTTGTGTTAGGGTGATTGTATGCTTCTTGATTAGATTTAGAAATTCTGGGTCATAAGATGAGCTATAATGTGTAGAGAATAATTGCATTATATTCTGATTTGCATCCCGATTATAAAATTTTAGGGCAACATGAAACTTCAAAAGACAAGCTCCTTATATCAAGGGATTATAGAGATTTCTATGTTTCAACTCAATTATTCCTTAATTTTAAAACACAAGATGAGCTACATGAATCTTTTTCCTCTGTTCCAACTTAGTTTAAGGTCATACTTTCTAAAAGACATCAAGATATCAAGTTCTTTGTTACTGCTTTATCCTATGTGATTTTCGATATATCTCTACATCTCTTTATTTCTTCTTTGCATCATATCACTCCAGGTGTTTGTATTATACATGTTCAAATCATTTAAATTATCATTCTCTCAATATCCCTCAATTGGTACTATCTCCACCATTTTAGGAATGAATTCATTTATTATTTTTATATTTTCTCTCAATTTGTATTCAATTGATATTTTCTCTTAGTGTTTCATCAATTAGTACTACCTTCACTTTTATATGGATGAATTTATATTTTATTTTATCTTAATCTTATATTATTATGCATTCATATTAATATTTCTCATTTTGGCTATATTCATCCTACGAACATATTTTCTATAATATTGATGGCATATGACAATTCTATAAATTTGTTTCTTCTACTTGTCAAATATCCTATGATCATATAATATTTGGATGCACTTTTATTTTATCCAACCTGGTTGAATCTTATAAATAACATCTTTTCCTTTTAAATCTTTCATCTCTTATAAATAATTGATTCTAAATATTGAAATTGATCACTCTTAGGAATGCCATGACTCTTAATTTTCAACCCAATTTCATCTCTATTTTTGTTTTTATTAAAATTGCATCATTTGCTTTGTCTTGGTCCTATTTAATGAAAATTCCTTGGATTTTAATACAACCTTTCATAATTTTAACTTATGATTAACTTTGATATTAGTTTTATCTATTAACATTACAGCATCCGCAAAAAAACATATATTAAATAATATAGTCTTAAATATGCCTATTAAGCTTATTCATAATTGATACAAAAAGGAGATGATTTAGAATAGATTATTAGAGTAAACCTATTGTGATTAAAAACTAACTTGTATTATCATCAGTAATTTTCATACTAATAACCGCTCCACTGTATGTCTTTAATCATATTGATATATCTAACAAAAATTCTTTCCTTTTTAACATGTACAATTAAACTTTTCTAATGACAGTCATTTACTTTCTCTAAATCAGTATAAAATATATGAAGATCTTATTTATTTTCTTTAAACTTTGCTATTAATATCTGAAGGAGAGATGATTTCCATAATTGATTTTTTTGGTATATAACTAAATTGATTTTCCAATATTTTTATCACACTTTAATGCATGCTCAATCATCCTCTCCTAAATTTCATTGTTTGGATTAAGAGTTACTAGTATAGTTAGAACCAAGGTTTTAAATCTCATGGGATGGGGTTGTCTTAATTTTTTTCATGGAATAAAATACACCGTTATCTCATCTTTCTCCTGACACTTGAGATAGGGGGTGTTTCAAGACGCATCGATTGAAACACTAAGATGGTTCGATCTTGACACTTGGAATGGCAACCCATGTTGCATGGAATGCATTGTGGGGACCTAAAACCCTTGTTAGAATAATTTTGAATATTATCTTTCTTCTTATAAATTGATATTATTAGCATTCTTTGGTTGATGTGGTATTTTGTTAGTCTTTAAAATTTTATTGAAAAAAAATTAGTCAAGCAAGGGTAAAGAATTGGCAAGAATAAGGATTTTGAGGTGGATGTATGGTAAACCTAGGATGTTGCGAAATTACTTGATTTGTTTGTTCAGATTCAGTTTTATGTTTGTAATTCACAATTTACTTTTTCTTAGTGAATTGATTTTGCCATAGTGTTATATGAGAATTTATTTTTTATGTCAAACTTCATGTTTATTAAGAGATCAGGTTACAAGAGAGAAGATAAGAGGCTTTAGCATTTTTAGGAATTAATTGAATTGGCCTTCATTTAGAATCATACTTTGCTGAACCTTTTGTATGACGTAAGATCATATTACTAACCGATTTGATTTGTACTAATTTGCAAATTGCTTGAGTTAACAAACAAGGAACCACGAATTAGAAATCATTGGGATTGCCACTAACAAAGGATGACCTTTTGAGGGAAGGTTGTTAAGTACAAGGAGTTGAAAGTGGAGGCGCAAGGGTAAGGGAAAATTGGATGGGAATTGCAAAAATGACTTGAAAAACTATAGTTTAAAAGAGTTTCTCAAAGAAATGCTCTTCCCCCCTCCCCTCTTTATTCCCTTTTTGTGTGTGTATATATGTATGTACATGTATATTTTGTGCGTGTGCCTGTGCATGTGCGTGTATGTATATATGTGTATATGTGTATACGTAAGTATCTATATACATACGTATATAAGTATATATGTATGTGTGTGTATAACTATATATGTAAACATCTATATATATATATATATATATATATATGCATGTATGTATATGTATGTGTGTGTCTCCAACTGTATATATCATGTGTGTATGCACACACACTCAGCTTTTCTAAAGCCTTTTGCATTGGTAGTATAGCAAACTGCAAATACAACTCATTCTTACACAGTCATGCTAGAAATGCGACATCCATCTTCTCAAGTTTCAAGAGGAAATGAATCCAAGCAATAAAAGACCTCATTTGAGTCATTTTTAGGAACATACCCTTGTCATTAGCTTTCACATATGTGCATACCTTCTGTGTCTGGATCTGACAAGTATCATGCATCTTGGAAACTAGAGACTTATTACTCATTCCTTAGTTCAAGTAAATAGAGATCTATTACTGAAACTGCAATTAACCCATTGCCAACTAGAGTATCCTAATCTTTCCTTTTTAATCTTTCCCCTTGGCTAGGTTAGTTCATGTTTTTTTCTCATCATATCTTCTTTGATGCAAGTGAAAACTCTTTTGATATTGATTTCTGATATTAGTACTGACTAAGGGTTTTAAACTGCCTCACCATAACACTCTTGTTAGTATAGATTGATTAGCGCCAAAATTTGCCACTCACCACTTGTATCATTAATTATAGTTGTTCTGATAATTTTCATGAGGTTTCATGATTTTGATTGTAATACTTCCCCTCTTTATATTCAAAGTATACTTTCAACTGGAGCTTAGATGGGTATAGGAATATATGACAATTGAAGCAATACAGAGAACTTGCTAATTCAGAAAAAGGAGTCCATAGAAAGTTTATAATTGCAGAATAGGAAGGGTGATTTCAGTTTGTTTGAATGGTTTGGTGTAGTTGATAGAAAGGTTTCTTGTTATCTAGAGTCAACATGATGAGCTAGAGGCAAATACTTCGAGGAAAGAGCAGTTCTTGAAGCCAAATATCAGAAGCTCTATGAACCATTATTTGTCAAGGTACCCTTTTGTTATTGATCGGTCTGATTTATATTATTGTTTTCCTCCCAAGTCACTTTGTGAAAATATCAAAGTGCATTTGAAATTTAAATATTAATATTTGAGGCTGCCTGTCTCTGGACATGCGCATATGCTGAATGCAGCAGCATCAGATCACATTACACCTCTCTAATACAATTTTTTATGCATGTCATGCAGCGTTTTGAGATTGTGAATGGTGTGGTTGAAGTTGAGGGTGTTACAAATGAAGCTGCAGAAGGGAACCCTGCAGAGGATAAAGCCAGTGAAGGTGTTTGTCAAAACTAGCGTGAGTTGTTATTTGGTTCATAGTTGGTGTTATAAATTCTTACTTCTTGCTCTTTTGCTTCAGAAAAAGGTGTGCCTGATTTCTGGCTCAATGCAATGAAAACTAATGAAGTGCTGGCTGAGGAGGTAAGCAGGACCACAAGACGTATATCTTGTTACCTTCACTTTGTTAAAGAAATAGGTTCAGGTGGCGAAACCTTTTTCTCTTTGGTGCTCATGTTCAGATCACAGAGCGTGATGAAGGAGCATTGAAGTACCTCAAAGATATCAAATGGTGCAGAATTGATAATCCAAAGGGATTTAAGCTTGAATTTTTCTTTGATACCAATCCATTTTTCAAGAACTCTGTCCTGACAAAAACCTACCACATGATCGATGAGGATGACCCAGTTCTAGAGAAAGCAATAGGGTAAACTTGTTCACCATATGCTAGATGCCAGTTGATGTTTACTTTTTAGGTGCAGGTACTAATCAGATGGTTTTGTTGTAGGACTGAAATTGAATGGTATCCAGGGAAGTGCCTGACTCAGAAGGTTTTGAAAAAGAAACCAAGAAAGGGATCAAGGAACACCAAGCCCATAACTAAAACAGAAGTTTGTGATAGTTTTTTTAACTTTTTTTCTCCACCTCAAATCCCTGAAGATGATGATGAAATTGATGAAGATGCTGTAAGCAAACTTCTTTTTTATTATTTGCATTGGAAAAAAAGAAAGGAAAGCTAAATAATCATATACTCTTTAGAAGCCTTTCTTATTTTTCCCGTTCTTCTTAACAGGCTGAACAACTGCAGAATCAAATGGAGCAAGATTATGATATTGGGTAAGTCACTGTTGTAGCTGTTGATGATGCTTTTCTGCATCATGTTGGTCCCATTTTGCCATTGTCTTCTTCATTTATCTAGAAATGATGAAAAAATGCTTTGAATTTGTTTATCCCATTGAAAGGCCATATATTTGTTAATTTTATTGGATATTATAGATTCAAGAGCTTAAAATTTATCTGGTTTATCTGTATTTGGTTCGAGTGTAACATTTGTAGTCATGTTGCATTTTCTTTAATAAGATACTTAGCATGCAGCTTTGATTTGCAGATCCACTATAAGAGACAAGATAATTCCTCATGCTGTTTCATGGTTTACGGGAGAGGCTGTTCAGGTGGATGGTTTTGAAGGCCTGGAAGATGAGGATGATGAGGATGAAGATGGAGAAGATGATGATGAGGATGAGGATGAAGATGAATATGAAGACGAGGAGGATGATCATGAAGAGGAAGAGGAACACAAAGTCAGAACGAAGGTATGATGACCTCTCAAATGTTCCTTCCCTGTTAATAATTGTTGTCGATGGCATCTGACTTTTCACTTCCCGTTTTGAAATGCCTCAAGCAGTCGACGAGTGGACAGAAGGTGCGCAATTTAATTTAATTAATTAATTTATTTTGAGTTTTAGCATACGTATTTGTAATGTACTCTCCTTTTAAGTGATTTCTGTTGCTTGTTCTCTGGAACCGCAGAAGACTGGAGCTCCTGCTGGGGAAGGTCAGCAGGTGGAGCGTCCAGCTGAGTGCAAGCAGCAGTAATATTTTCAAAATTGGAGATGGTGTGGAGCGAGAATTCCTCTGAGTGTAGTGTTTAGGATCTGTTTGAGATGATGACCAAGCAGAACTCTTCTGTTCTGATTCCCTCTTGTGCGTTTTATTGCCAATCTAGAGGAATTGGAATGGTTCTTCGAAATCTGATGTGCGTATCATATATCACAATCTTTTAAGTTCTTTGCATCATTGGTTCTGTTCATTATTCCTTTTTTTTTTTCTGGGTTCTGTGGACATGTCAGAGTTTGATAGCCTCTCAGACTGTTTAATACCTTTTTTGACTTTGGGAAGGATCAGCATCCCCATCGCTGGTCGCCTGTGAATTATGGATATGGATTTTTTTCTCATGATAGCTAATGATTTGGGATTGAGAAAGATTTTGGCAATGTTTTGCCTGACTAGGTGGACTCTGAGAGTTTTGATTGTTTCGCAGGACAGATGCACTAACTTGGTACGGTTTTCCTGTGATTTGTGGTAGGAGTTGGATAGGTCAGCCTGGCTAGCATTGTAGCCCTCGTTGCATTCAAATCATGCTTTCAAATCCTTATCGCGCTACAGATCCAAAATCACACCGATGGTAGGTACCCCATCCCCTCAATCTTGAATTGAAGTGGACGCTTATAAATCACCGTAGCTAAAGCAAGTCTTTTGAAGTCGTGCCTTTTGGCACCAATTTTAAAGAAAAAGGATGAAAATGAAAGATATTACAGGAATGATGTTAAAGTGAAAAACATCATTTGAAATGGTAGTTTTTACTTTCACATCATCCTTCTGGGCTTTGTACTGTTAGCGGAGGTGCTGATGGGATGAGTAGAAATCATAACTTGGAGTGGTGATTTCAGGCTAAAAATTGTCACTTCATATGCAATTTCAATCTCGGGATTTTGTTGAGATTGAAATCGTCATTTCAAGTATTGATTTCTAGTCTGAAATTATCATTTCAAGCGGCGATTTTATTTGGATTGAAATCGCCGCTTCGCCATTGAAATGATGATTTTTTCAGTTTACTAGCAACCCGATAGTGAGTTGCTGGGAAGTCCAAGCTGGTGTCTATGGATCAGTCTATGGATCAGCATTGGGTTTTTTTCAATGGCTACAGGTGTTTTAATCTAAATTTCAGTTCGAAAGCGTTCATTAAAAAAGAGTGTTCACAAAAATCACCACTTGGAATGGCGATATCATTGAAATTCACCTCTTGAGGGGAACTGGTTCAGCCAATAAGTTATATTCTGCAGCGCTACAAAGGCAAGGCCCCAAGCATATCTGGTAATCATTTAACATTATCAATTACTGCTATTGCTTTTGTCAAGAATGTTCTTTGCAAAATGAGTTTCAAAGCCAACAATGAATCATGAATCAGTTGCAGGTTTATGTTTCCAGTATGAGAACTAAGTAATTGCTTTCATTTGTGGAATATTTATTTGCTTCAGTGCTAATTATAAAATAGAAAGATAACTAAAGTCACAAAAACAAGTAAATGAAAAAGATTAAAGGAGCTAAGCTTATGTAAATTAAGAAGTTCAACTTTGAAAATTGAAACTGGACCGAAACTCAGTCGAAACTTGATCAAAACTTAGTTAAACTATATCGAAACTCACGCCATCCAAAATTATATCATCTCACAAGCATCAAATATCATCACATCAACAGAATAATACATACTCATAAAAATTTAATATATCTGATATATGAAAAAAATGAATTTTTACAACAGTTGGTTTGAGTACAACAATCTAGGCAACCTAGGTTCCACATCCGCGTCTAGGAGGTCGACGAATACGTCCAGTCGTCGCCTATAGGTCACCAACGGTGGAGGGCCCTCTTCAACCACTTGAGATACCCCTTCTGCGTGGGGATCATGGTAGGATAGGAAACATCAAGCATAGTAGCGTCCAAATGTGATCGGGAGACATCCTCACTGATCTCGGCGATATCCGCATCAGCAATGTCATCAATGCGATATGCAGTGTGATCTCGACTGTCCAATGTACCCTCTTCGGTATCCCTCCTATGTGAATACTCGTGTGCTAATAGGGACCGCATGTAAGAAGGTGATGGGGTATAATGAAATGTCTCCATCGTCGGATCAAGATTAGCTCGTGTAGACTTTGGCCCCTCCAGGTGCCGCTGCAGGTGTGTTCCAAACGTGCTGATGGTCGATGATAGACAATGTACCATAAGCCATTGCCATCGTGTCCTTAAAATCTGTAGCCGCTCATCATTTACTGGGACAGCTATAGCCCACTCGACCTCCATAGTCAACTATTGAAACCTCTCATGTTGCATATAAAATGACAACAAAAATTCATATGAAAACTTATGAAGTTGAAAGAAAAAGATACTCCTATCAAAATAATATCAGAAACTCATATGAAGTTCCTTCCCTTTCGTAGCCCCTTGTACTATACTCAGAACGGCCTACACATATTCGGGTGATGCTCCTAAACCAGGCCATATAATCGGGTGTGCATGAGACTCCGGCTACTATAGGCTCTCCTATAATAATATGCTGATGCCGTGCATTTCATGTTGCAATATAAGTCCCGTGCACGGTGTCCCATGCATCATTTGTCCTCTTCCATCGATTAATCTGATGAAGATGTACCGATGTATCGCATGGACATGGTATGGACTGACGACATCCAAATTGACGAAGCACTCGGTCCAGCAAATGCCACTCGACTACATCAAAACATGTTAGCGGGGTTTGTGCCATCCAAATATCCGAACTGAACAAGCAGCTCGGATGTAAAATAGAGATAACTGTCGGTGAGTAAGGACATCATATGAACTGCATAGAAAAAAATTAATTAATCTATAATCAACATAAACTTAGAACTATTCTATCTAATTGAATTTCATATTGCAACATGATATACCTGTTGTTCACTATCATCCAACACGTCCAACTGGTCCCTATAAGCACGTAGTGTATGGGTTGAAATATTTTTCAAGTTATATCTTACATGCCATCTATACCCCCATGGTGCACTTAAGCGTCAATCATCATCGGCATCTGAAGGTCTAGCATCCGGATTCTCGAGTCTCGTGGATGAAAAATGGGACCAGTACAGAAGAACTTGCTTCATTGTAGAAATCCCAACATTCAACTGTTCAGGATTTGCATTCTGTAGTGCAAGCATGTATCTAGGAAGCTTTGCATATGACGGTTCCCATTCACCAAATATATCAATCAATGCCTTCTGCTTTTCATGCCATGCTTTGGAATATGATACCGTATAGTGAAATTGTTCTGCAATGGTTGCTATAATAGCTTCAATATTCATACTTGGATCTTTCTCCATAATGTGTCAAATGTTGGGAATTGTATCCTAAAGCCAATCATTTGATGATTGTGCTAATATAAATTATATAAAATTGATATATTAATAAAAGTTATTTGGCAGTTTATTCATTACAAGAACATCTTCTTAATACTCCTGATTGTAATGAAGCCCTCAGGATCTTCCTTCACGATAAAGAGGATTTATCTTTGAAGGTCCTTAAAAGAGTTCGCGACCAAATGATATACTATGACAGGGCCATAGTACTATCAATTATAGGACGTTGTATATCATATTTGTTGGTTGTCCTCTTAACCAAGGAGTGTAGAGACACTAGTATGACATACAGGTAAGTGTAGGAGTACATTTCACCGAACGTGACTCATTTTCGGATACTCTACTGTCAAGAGTTAATCCGAGAAGATATAGGTATAAGTATCCTTCAGACCTGAAGATCACAACCAGTGGCTTACAAGCAACTCATTGTACTTAGGTGCCGGACCACCTGGATTTCTAATCCAGCTACGAAAGGTTACTGGGTGCAGTCAAGTACTTGTGGTAGTCAGTTGTGGATCAAGATGGAATTTGACCTATCCCGTTAAAAGGAGAAATGCTTGTGTTTCAATTTAGCAAGACCTTGGCCAAGGCACTTCATGTGAAAGTCACATGATCACTAAAGTTGAAATCACTTTATGGATTTGCTATTTAGAGTTGACAGGCTCTTAAGCCATCCTTAGCATTT
>UESW01003852.1:1728043-1738995 GCA_900491605.1 Calamus simplicifolius | reverse complement strand
TAATCCAGCTACGAAAGGTTACTGGGTGCAGTCAAGTACTTAAGGTAGTCAGTTGTGGATCAAGATGGAATTTGACCTATCCCGTTAAAAGGAGAAATGCTTGTGTTTCAATTTAGCAAGACCTTGGCCAAGGAACTTCATGTGAAAGTCACATGATCACTAAAATTGAAATCACTTTATGGATTTGCTGTTTAGAGTTGACAGGCTCTTAACCCATCATTAGCATTTGTGGTCAAGAGGATGAATTATATGATAACTATTTCTTAGGGTTCTTGGAGTTTGCTCGGCAACTCTTCGACCTATCCGGATGTCGGGTTCCATTGCTAGATGGGTACATCGATTAGTATAGAAAATTATTTCTATGCTACCGGCTTAGGTTCGAACCTAGAGAGTCACACGCATAGAAGTTTCCTAGGATGATCTATTTGCTGATCAACAATTGAGAATTGTATATGATTTAATTAATCAATTTGATTGATTGAATTATCTCAATTGGATTAAGTACAAGTGAATAAGATTCAATTTGGTTTAAGTCTACTAGAAGGACTAATCAATTTCAAATATTGATTTGAAATTAGATTTGATTTGGATTTAAATATTCAGGATTAGCCAAATTTGATTTGGGCTAGGACCATGATCTATATTGGTTTAATCCAATAAATTCAAATTAGCTTAAAACCAAAAATCCAAACCCCATGTATGAAAAAGGTTTTCTCGCATGATGAGATAACTAAAATCTCATCTCATGAAAAATTAAATTCTCATGCAGAATTTAATTTATAACTTTTAGTCTTCTTCAAATGATTCCCAAGTTCAAGAAAAATAAATTTTGCTAAAATGTGCCTCTTTGGAAGAGCACTCCACACAACTCTCTGTGCATTGACAAATGTGTGAATTAATGTGCCTCTTTGGAAGAGCACTCCACATAACTCTCTGCGCATTGACAAGTGTATGAATTAATGTGCCTCTTTGGAAGAGCACTCCACATAACTCTTCATGCATTTATAAGTGTGTGAATTTAATATATCTCTTTAGTTTTACAAAAACAGTGGAATTCAAAATGTTAGAATTCAATAGGCTGGCTAATATGAAACTATAAATAGAGGACATCCCTCACCAGATAAAAAAAACACAAGATCAAAAGAGATCAAAAAATTCTAAACAGTTAGAACCAAGTGTTATATTCTAAGAGTTAGAACAGAAAATTATGGTGTGATTTTAGTGTTAGCAAAAGCTTGATGGATCTTGGAGAAAGATTCAAGTGGAAGAATTCAAGATCAGCAAAATTATTTTTTCACGAGTTAGCACTCCCGTGAATCCGATCATTCGGGCGCTTCGCGTGGACAATACTAGAGGCCAGACGATTGAACGACTGCAAAGCACAAAGGATTTACCTATTGTTCTTAAGGTGAGTGATTTGATCCTTAGATCTTAAGGCAGGCTTAAAGATGAGTAGTATGACTTCTCATCTTGAAGATTAAGATATGATCTTATTTAATTTATATGCAATACTTAGATGAAACGATCTTATAATATAAGCAAAGATATGATCTTGATGCATGTTAGAAAGATTAATATGTAATCTTTAAATTTCTGCATTGATAATTGTTATCAAATTTTAAAATATGCATGCCTCGGGGATTAACTCTTCCAACAGATTGTACATGATCGAGAAGATAGAACACTTAAGCAAACTTGGATTTCCCCTACATGAGCTGTTGGAAAAAGATGCGATCCTGAATTCCTTGCCTCCATCCTTCCGACCTTTCCTTACTCATTTTCGAATGACAAAGCCTACAGTCAACTACCACGGTTTGTTGGGATTGTTACAGAATTTTGAGAAGGATAACCGCTCTCTAAGGGTTTGGTTAATGTAGTTGAAGGATCTAAGGTAGGGCGTCAATCCTTTGGGAAAGGTAAGAAGAAAAAGAATAAGAAAAAGTGCAACATGCTAGGACATCTATAAGAGGTCAGATGCAGAAGAAGAAAGTTGATAAAAGTCAAGCTGAATGCTTCATTGCAAGATGCCAGGGCACTGGAAGAGGAACTGTCCTCTTTACATTGCTACACTTGATCCAAACAGGCCAAAGAAGAAAAAGGGGCAAGATGTTGCTCAACAAGATATTTATATGATAATACCTTATAATTTTTCTGTATATGATAATAGACCTGGGTATTGGATACCGGGAGTCCTTTTAACATTTGTAATTCATTGTAGGGACTACATGTCACTAGAAGATTTGATGACAATGAAAGATTCATTAATGTCGGCGATGGAAGATTAGTTCCAATTCTGGCATTAGGAGTTCTTGAAATAGTTTTCAATAGAAATGTCATTGTACTAAATGATTGTCATTTTTGCCCAACGTTCTTGTTGAACATAATTTCTGCAGGCCTTCTGACCAAAAGTCATTATGAAATTTCAATAAAGGATGTTACTTTGAATATCATTATGAATGGAGTCACTGTAATGACTAGGCATTTATCTAATTGCATTTGTATATTATCACAGCCTGTGAATGTAGTGTACAAATCAAGTAAGCACCCTAGAACAACTGATGTCACAATATTATCTTTGGCACCATTGGCTGGGTCATATCAATAAGAACAGATTAAACAGGTTAACTCAGGAGGGCATCCTTCGAGTTGATGATTGTGAATCATTAACTACCTATGAATCCTATCTTCTTGGTAAAATGACCATGTCATCTTTTACTGAAAAAGATGAAAGAGCTAAAGAGCTATTGGGTCTAGTACATACTGATGTATGTAGACCAATGAGCACTTGTGCCAAAGGTGGATATTACTACTTCATTATTTTACAGACGACATTTCTAGGTTCGGTTATGTCTATCTTATGAGACATAAATCTGAGTCATTGGAAATGTTCAAACTATATCATAAAGAAGTAGAAAAACAAACAGAAAAATGTATTAAGACCCTTCGATCAGATCAAGGAGGCGAATACCTTTCAAATAACTTTGTGGCATATTTAAGGGAGAATGAGATTCTCTCCCAATGGACTCCTCCAGAACACCGCAGCATAATGGTGTGTCAGAAAGAAGGAATCGAACTCTGTTAGACATGGTTCGGTCCATGATTGGTTTTCAAGCTTGCCAATATCATTTTGGGATATACATTAGAATCAGCTTGTCATATTCTCAATAAGGTTCCAAGTAAGTCTGTTTCTAAAACTCCACATGAGATGTGGTATGGAATAAACCAGTTATCACCTATGTGAGAGTCTGGGGGTGTCCGGCTTATGTGAAATGTGCAAAATCAGACAAACTTAAACCCAAATCTGACAAATATTTTTTTATCGGCTATCCGAAAGAAACCAAAGGATATTACTTCTACAATACTAAAGAACAAAAGTTGTTCATAAGTAATAGAGCAATTTTTCTTGAAAAGGAGTTCCTTAGTGAAGGAACAAATAGGTCTAATGTTGAACTTGAGGAAGTTCATCAAGTAAAAAGAACAACACAAACCTTTGAACCCTTAGAATTCGAGTTGATTAGATCAAACTTAAAACCCATTTTAGATGCACCATTAAGGCGATCTGGTAGAGTACCACATCAACCGAACAGATACTTAGATTTCTTGGCCCAGAATGAAGATCCTGTTGAGCTCGATAAGAACAACGAGGATCCGATCACCTATATGGATGCTATGCAAAGGACTGACTCTAATAAATGGTTTGATGCCATGAAATCTGAACTTGATTCCATGAAGGACAATAATGTATGGACATTAGTTGACCCACCCGAAGGGATAAAACCCATAGGGTGTAAGTGAGTTTTCAAGAGGAAAAGAGGTGCATACGGAAAGGTAGAGACCTATAAAGCACGTCTGGTTGCAAAGGGGTATCATCAATGTTATGGTATTGATTATGACGAAACGTTTTCTCCTGTGGCAATGCTGAAATCCATTCGGATTATGCTAGCTATAGCAGCACACTTAGATTATAAGATTTGGCAGATGGATGTTAAAACCGCTTTTCTAAATGGTAATTTAGAAGAATAGGTGTATATGATACAGCCTGAAGGTTTTATATCTAAAGACGAGTCTAAAGTGTGCAGGCTACAGAAGTCCATTTATGGACTTAAGCAAGCTTCTAGGAGTTGGAACATATGATTTGATAATGTGATCAAATCTTATGGCTTTGTTAAGAATAAAGAAGAACATTGCATTTATAAATGGGCTAACGGTTTCGTTATTGTATTTCTTGTATTATATGTGGATGATATTCTCTTAATCGGGAATGATATCCCTGCATTACAAGGAATAAAGACATGGTTATTATCACAATTCTCTATGAAAGATCTGGAAGAAGCCTCCTACATCCTAGGAAAGAAGATCTATATAGATAGATCTAAGATGATGCTTGGTCTATCCCAATCTACGTACATTGACACCGTGCTAAAGAGGTTTAGCATGGAGAATTCCAAGAAAGGCTATCTTCTGATAGGCCATGAAATTCATCTTTCTAAGAAGGATTGTCCGACAACTCCTAATGAAAGAGAACGTATGAGTTGAATTCCATATGCTTTAGTAGTGGGATCGATTATGTACACCATGACATGTACAAGACCAGATGTGGCATACTAACTAGGAGTAGTGAGTAGATACCAATCTGATCCAGAAGAAAAATATTGGCAAGTTGTTAAGACAATCCTTAAGTATTTGAGAAATACTAAGGACCAGTGGTTAGTCTATGGAGAGTCTAATTTGAAACTTATTGGATATACTGATTCCAGTTTCCAATCAGATCATGATGATAGCAAAAGTGTGTCGGGTTTCGTATTTATCCTAAATGATGGAGTTGTTTGATGGAAAAGTTTCAAGCAACATACAGTGGAAGATTCAGTATGCGAGGCAGAGTACATCGCTGCATCAGATGCCGCAAAAGAAGCTGCGTGGCTACGAAAGTTCATCTCCAAGCTTGGACTGACACCTTTAATAGATGGACTAGTCTTGTTGTATAGTGACAGCACTGGTGCCATAGCTCAAGCAAAGGAACCACGAGCACATCAGTGTACCAAGCACATACTACACCGGTTTCATCTTATTCGAGAGATTGTAGACCGAGGTAACATAAATCTTCAGAAGATTGACGGAAAGAAAAACCTAGGTGACCCATTTACTAAAGCACTCAGCATCAAGGAGTTTGACAACTATAAGTTGAAGATGGGTATTAGATACTGTAATGAGTGGCTTTAGGCTAAGTGGGAGTTTGTTGGGAATTGTATCTTAAAGCCAATCATTTGATGACTGTGCTAATGTAAATTACATATAAATTGATATATTAATAAAAGTTATTTGGCATTTTATTCATTACAAGATTATCTTCTTAAAACTCCTAATAGTAATGAAGCCCTCAGGATCTTCCTCATGATAAAGGAGGATTTATCTTTGAAGGTCCTCAAAAGAGTTCGCGACCAAATGATATACTATGAAAGGGCTATAGTACTATCAATTATAGGACATTGTATATCATATTTGTTGGTTGTCCTCTTAACCAAGGAGTGTAGAGACACTGGTATGACATACAGGTGAAAGTGTAGGAGTACATTTCACTGAACGTGACTCATTTCCGGATACTCTACTGTCAAGAGTTAATCCGAGAAGATATGGGTATAAGTATCCTTTAGACCTGAAGATCACAACCGGTGACTTGCAAGCAACTTATTATACTTGAGTGCTGGACCACCTAGATTTCTAATCCAGCTATGAAAGGTTACTGAGTGCAGTCAAGTACTGTGGTAGTCAGTTGTGGATCAAGATGGAATTTGACCTATCCTGTTGAAAGGAGAAATGCTTGTGTTTCAACTTAGCAAGACCTTGGCCAAGACACTTCATGTGAAGGTCACATGATCACTAAAGCTGAAATTACTTTATGAATTTGCTGTTTAGAGTTGACAGGCTCTTAAGCCATCCTTAGCATTTATGGTCAAAAGGATGAATTATATGGTAACTATTTCTTAGGGTTCTTGGAGTTTGCTTGGTAACTCTTCGACCTATCCGGACGTCGGGTTCCATTGCTAGATGGGCACATCGATTAGTATAGAAAGTTGTTTCTATGCTACCGGCTTAGGTTCGAACCTAGAGAGTCACATGCATAGAAGTTTCCTAGGATGATCTATTTGTTGATCAACGATTGAGAATCGTATATGATTTAATTAATCAATTTGATTGATTGAATTATCTCAATTGGGTTAAGTACAAGTGAATAAGATTCAATTTGGTTTAAGTCTATTAGAAGGACTAATCAATTTCAAATATTGATTTGAAATTAGACTTGATTTGGATTTAAATAGATTCAGGACTAGACAAATTTGATTTGGACTAGGACCATGATCTATGTAGGTTCAGTCCAATAAATTTAAATCAGCTTAAACCAAAACCCAAACCCAAACCCCTCGCAAAAGGGTCTCACATGATGAGATAACTTGATTAAATTCTCATATAGAATTTAATATATTAATTTAATCTTCTCCAAACCATTTCTGTTGGAATTCTAAGTGTTAGAATTCATGTGGAATTAATGTACCTCTTTGAATTAACCAAATGCTGCATCTCTTTGGTTTTTACTGAACGTTGAAATTAACCAAACGCTACGTCTCTTTGGTTTTCACCGAATGTCAGAATTATCGTCTCTTTGGTTTTCATCGAACGATAGAATTCTAAGTGTTAGAATTGAGCCTATAAATTAGAGGACATTCTTCACCAGAATATAGAACAATAATGAAATGTTATGGATTGAATTTCTAAAGAGTTAGAATAGAAAATTCTGGTGTGATTCTGGTGTTAGCCAGTGTTTTTCTCCTAGATCAGATTGGTATCTACTCACTACTCCTAGTGAGTATGCCATATATGGTCTTGTGCATATCATGGTGTACATAATCGATCCCACTGCCGAAGCATATGGAATTCGACTCATACGTTCTCTTTCATTAGGAATTGTCGGACAATCTTTCTTAGAAAGATGAATTTCATGGCCTATCGAAAGATAGCCTTTCTTGGAATTCTCGATGCTAAACCTCTTTAGCACTGTGTCAATGTACGTAGATTGGGATAGACCAAGCATCCTCTTAGATCTATTTCTATAGATCTTCATCCCTAGGATGTAGGAGGCTTCTTCCAGATCTTTCATGAAGAATTATGATGATAACCATGTCTTTATTCCTTGTAATGGAGGGATATCATTCCCGATTAAGAGAATATCATCCACATATAATACAAGAAATACAATAACGAACCGTTAGCCCATTTATAAATGCAAGGTTCTTCTTTATTCTTAATAAAGCCATAAGATTTGATCACATTATCAAATTGTATGTTCCAACCCCTAGATGCTTGCTTAAGGTCCATAAATGGACTTCTGTAGCCTGCACACTTTAGACTCGTCTTCAGATATGAAACCTTCAGGCTGTATCATATACATCTGTTCTTCTAAATTACCATTTAGAAAAGCAGTTTTAACATCCATCTGCCAAATCTCATAATCGAAGTGTGCTGCTATAGCTAGCATAATCCGAATGGATTTCAGTATTGCCACAGGAGAAAACGTTTCGTCATAGTCAATACCATAATGTTGACGATACCCCTTGGCAACCAAATGTGCTTTGTGGGTCTCTATCTTTCCGTCTGCGCCTCTTTTTCCTCTTGAAAACCCACTTACACCCTATGGGTTTTATCCCTTCGGGTGGATCAACTAATGTCCATACATTATTTTCCTTCATGGAATCAAGTTCAAATTTCATGGCATCAAGCCATTTATCAGAGTCAGTCCTTTGCATAGCATCCATATAGGTGATCAGATCCTCGTTGTTCTCATCGAGCTCAATAGGATCCTCGTTCTGGACCAAGAAACCTAAGTATCTGTCCGTTGATGTGGTACTCTACCAGATCACCTTAATGGTGCATCTAAAATGGGTTTTGAGTTTGATCTAATCAACTCAGATTCTAAGGGTTCACTGGTTTGTGTTGTTCCTTCTACTTGATGAACTTCCTCAAGTTCAATATTAGAGCTATTTGTTCCTTCACTAAGGAACTCCTTTTCAAGAAAAACTGCTCTATTACTAATGAACAACTTTTGTTCTTCAGTATTGTAGAAGTAATATCCTTTGGTTTCTTTCGGATAGCCGATAAAAAAATATTTATCAGATTTGGGTTCAAGTTTGTCTGATTTTGCACATTTCACATAAGCCGGACACCCCCAGACTCTCAGATAGGTGATAACCGGTTTATGTCCATACCACATCTCATGTGGAGTTTTAGAAACAGACTTACTTGGAACCTTATTGAGAATATGACAAGCTGATTCTAATGTATATCCCAAAATGATATTGGCAAGCTTGCAAAACCCATCATGGACCGAACCATATCTAACAGAGTTCGATTCCTTCTTTTTGACACACCGTTATGCTGCAGTGTTCCTGAAGGAGTCCATTGGGAGAGAATCTCATTCTCCCTTAGATATGTCACAAAGTCATTTGAAAGGTATTCGCCTCCTCGATCTGATCGAAGGGTCTTAATACATTTTCCTGTTTGTTTTTCTACTTCTTTATGATATAGTTTGAACATTTCAAATGACTCAGATTTATGTCGCATAAGATAGACATAACCGAACCTAGAAAGGTCGTCTGTAAAAGTAATGAAGTAGTAATATCCACCTTTGGCACAAGTGCTCATTGGTCCACATACATCAGTATGTACTAGACCCAATAGCTCTTTGGCTCTTTCACCTTTTCCAGTAAAAGATGACTTGGTCATTTTACCAAGAAGACAGGATTCACAGGTAGTTAATGATTCACAATCATCAACTCGAAGGATGCCCTCCTGAGTTAACATGTTTAATCTGTTCTTATTGATATGACCCAGCCGATGGTGCCAAAGATAAATATCTATGACATCAGTTATTCTAGGGCGCTTACTTGATTTGTACACTACATTCACAGGCTGTGATAATATATAAATGCCATTAGATAAATGCCCAGTCATTACAGTGACTCCATTCATAATGATATTCAAAGTAACATCCTTTATTGAAATTTCATAATGACTTTTGGCCAGAAGGCCTACAGAAATTACGTTCAATAAGAACGTTGGCAAAAATGACAATCATTTAGTACAATGACATTTCTATTGAAAACTATTTCAAGAACTCCTAATGCCAGAACTGGAACTAATCTTCCATCGCCGACATTAAGGAATCTTTCATTGTCCTCAAATCTTCTAGTGACCTGTAGTCCCTGCAATGAATTGCAAATGTTAAAAGGACTCTCGGTATCCAATACCCAGGTCTGATTATCATATACAGAAAAATTACAAGGTGTTATCATATAAATACCTTGTTGAGCAACATCTTGCCCTTTTTCTTCTTTGGCCTGTTTGGATCAAGTGTGACAATGTAAAGAGGACAGTTCCTCTTCCAGTGCCCTTGCATCTTGCAATGAAAGCATTCAGCTTGACTTTTATCAACTTTCTTCTTCTGCATCTGACCCTTATAGATGTCCTAGCATGTTGCACCTTTTTCTTATTCTTTTTCTTCTTTCCTTTCCCAAAGGGTTGACGCCCTACCTTAGATCCTTCAACCACATTAACCAAACCCTTAGAGAGCTGGTTATCCTTCTCAAAGTTCTGTAACAACCCAACAAACCGTGGTAGTTGACTGCAGGCTTTGTCATTCGAAAATGAGTAAGAAAAGGTCGGAAGGATGGAGGCAAGGAATTCAGGATCACATCTTTTTCCAACTGCTCATGTAGGGGAAAGCCGAGCTTGTTTAGGAGTTCTATCTTCTCGATCATGTACAATACATGATCAGTGACAGGAGATCCATCCCTCATTTGAGCATTAAAAATAGCACAACTAGTCTTGTGCCTTTCAACGTCGTCGGGTGTGCCGAAAGATTCATTCAACGCTTGAATGATTTCTTCTGGTTGAGCATTCTCAAACCGGCGACCAAATTCATCGTTCATTGCTGCTAGCATGATGCAACGCACGCTAGTTCTATCATGAGCCACTTCTGATAAGTGTCTTTCTCAGAACTTTGGTGTTTGCATCAGGTATCTTTGGTGCAGGATTATTCAGAATATATAGAATCCTCTCATGCTCAAGGACATCTTAAGTTTTCTAAACCAGCTATTGAAATTTAAACCATTCAACTTGTCACTATCCAATAGGGACCTTAATGATAAATTAGTGGCCATTTTCTGCATAAGGAAAAACTAAAGTTTAGTAGTATATAAATTGATTCAGTCTAAAGACTTGGACTTTAGTCTAAAGATTTTCCACTATTTTGTTCAAATTGGCAGCCTCTACACCCCAATTCGAAGAATTATTCTTAATTCTTTAGTGGGCACTAAGATCTACATAGACTACATACAGGCCCAAGTGAAGCTTGGCCAACCCATATGCATCTAAGAGTAGGTTCAAAACCAATTGTTTCCCAAAACAATTCTTAGTGTTCAGTTTTGCCCCATGTTCCTCTTCAGCAGGCATGGAGTGCCTCCACTAAAAGTTCTGGTTAGGTCCAACCATTAAATGATATAATCAGTGTAACCTATCAATAGACAACCAAGCTCGAGTGAAGCGGCCCACCTGACTGTCTATTTAATAGTTACGCTGACTTATCATATAATGAATGATAATTCCGATGGTTGACAAGCACCAGGCATGGAGTGCCTCCAATGATTATCAAGACATCGGACTCATTATCACCCACCTTAATGGGAGGCTATGATCTAGTTATCATATAACTATTTCATTTTAAGGACCTAATAATTTTAGAGGATTTAATAATCTGAAGATAAATTGACTAATCAAGTTCTCCCACTGAATCTATGAAGTCATTAATGAACAAGATTAAGTCAGGTTAAGTGGCACCTAAATCAGTCAGACTGATTTCCTTACAGGCATGGGTCAACCCGAATCAGGTAAATGATCTGAAT
>UESW01003852.1:1594554-1720107 GCA_900491605.1 Calamus simplicifolius | reverse complement strand
AAAAACAAAAAAAGATAAATTTATATTAAATTGAAAACAAAATTAATTTTTAAAAAGGAAATTAAAAAAAAATTAAAAACACAATTAATTAATTTAATATTTTTAAAAAAAACAATTAAAAAATTAATTTTAAAAAATAAAAAAATTTTTTAAAATAATTTTAAAAAAAAAAAATTTTTAAAAAAAAAAAAAAAATTAAATAAAAAAATAAAAAAATAAGTAATTTTTTAATTAATCTAATAAAATTAAAAATTTAATTTTTTTAAAAAAATTAAATTAATTAAAATAAAAAATATTTTTAAAATTAAAATTTATAATTAATTTAATAATTTATATTTAAAAATAAAAAATTAAAAAGTAATTTAAAAAATTAAAACATTATTTTAAAATTTTAAAAAATAATTTTTTAAATTAATTAATTATTTAGAGGAAGGAATAATTTTATTTTTACATAAGAGGCCGAGGTAATTTTATCAAAAAAACTTATTAGATTACAATATAGCCGATAATATGGATAACCACCTCCCTTGAGGTAATTTGGATTACCACTGCAAGATAGATTATATTCAAAAAACATATCAAACATGATAATCTGATGAAACCTTTTTAAATTACTGATAATCTGGATAATTACCTCTTATCAAACGCCCCTAGAGTTTAAAAACAGACTGCCCTGTTACAACGGCCCTTCTAAAACCGCCATCGGTTGTTAACGGTTGTTATTGTCATTATTTATCTAACAAATAACTTTTTCAAAATTTTAATATTAAATTAATTATTAATATAATATTTGTTAACAATAACATTATAAAGAAAATTTTAAAAATGATAACAGAAAAACAATAGTATTATTTTTTATTTTTTTTTTTAGTAGATAAATTTTTTTTGACTGTACGGCTCTCTAGAAGAGAAATGCAGTGAAATGATTATTATATACATATTATTGAAAAGAAAATACAGTGAATATGGTTATTATTATTTGAATATAGTTATTATTATTCATATTATAATGCTCCGTTAGAGGAAATAACAAAGATATGATATATATTTTAATATGAGATGATTAAAACCATTATAATGATTATAATATTATTATTTAAAGCCTTAGAGTTGAAATACATTTAGTCCGTGCTTCTTGTTCAAAGAATCAAGATAAAATATCATACATGAAGATAAACGTGTCAAAAAGTGAGGACAAAAAACAATAAAAAATAAAAGAGAAAAAGTAAGATGCTTACGTTAGTGTTTTACCGATGATTATATTCGGCATCTTCCTTGTTAGCAGTCTCAAAGCGGACAGCAAACATCCTATGCCTGCCGCCAGAGGGGGGAATCACCTCGACGACGAGCCTGCAAGTCCAGTTCGCTGCCACGTGACAATAAAGATTTTACTAAAATATCTAAATTAAATTTCTTATACCGGTTCTCGCTTGCATCGTTACCGGCCTGTCGGAAGGGGAATCACCCCGATGCCAAATGCCATCCACCAAGCCGAGGCACAAGAGAGACCGGGCGATACGCGGCGTGAGGCACACAGGAAGGGCAATAAGCCCTGGTCTTACTCTAGCAGACTAGAATAATCATGCAAACAGATAGCTAATTAATTAAATAATCAATCAGAAGCTAAGCATCGGCACACATGAGGCACATCATGGACCGCAGGTCCTTGGAATGGTTTTTTATCCATATGACGATGACCAGCTAAAATAGAGATGATACATCTCCAAGTCAACTACAAATACACAAAATTGTAATGAATAATCTTCTTACCACCCCCACCAAGTTGCAGAAATACACAAACTGTTCAAAAGCTACATATCCCTTAAGCTTATACAAAAGCTGCAAAGCTGATTATTATTATTCTGACGACCCATGCGGTGCATGAAGGAATCATATGCACTAATAAACCAGAAGTATTACACACTGATTCATGCTGCACCTGTAATACATCAGTACGGGTGGAACCTGCGCCCGCGGTTATTATCATTGCTTTTCCGACCCCCACTAGAGTTGGCACTCCGATTACCACCTTGCTGAGGTGCAGTTACAGGTGCTCCAGGTTGTTGCCTGCAAAAATATATGGGCTATCTAGGAATCAAACAAGACAGATTTTACTTTTGAGACTACAATACAAAATCTAGCAGCTCACAGTCACAACTATGGCATTCAGAATTTAGTACACTAGATGGAAAGGCTTAGATTTTCCCAAACCAGTTGGTGTAGCCAATATAGGTCCAAATTTCTTTGCTAACATTTTAAAAATATAACAAAAAGATAAAAGGGACGTAAAATTAGATACATCGGTGCACAGACCAATGTAAAGACAATAAATATGGTTGACATAACAACAAACTTCAAAGAGACGCCACTAACAAAAACAAACGGAGATGAATTTGGAATCCAGACATTGGATAATATATTCTGTAAAATTTATGTTTTTCTTCGATTCCTTTAAATTTAAATTTGTTATGGAATAGTTGAGGCTTCAGAGAATAATTCAGGAATTTCTCAACAGTTCACTGAATAGTATTACTAAGGTCTGGAAGGCAGACAACAGAGCACAGAATCTCTAGCTCAATGATTGAGCAGGGAGGTGAAACAAAAATGTCTTCATCTTGAGGAATGATAGATGCACGAAACAATGTAGACGAAAATACCAACAAGAAGCAATAAGAACAAAAAGTACTCTGCATTGTGTAGTCCCTGCCAGACAGGCTAGGCAACCCACTGGTTCTTAGTGGGGGCCTTTCATAGCAGTCAGTCTAGCATAGCAGTTTCACGCCTACAAGGTCAAATTAGTCCAAGTTTCTAGAGTTCCTCCTCTTTTCCTTATTTGTTTAAGAAGTCTTTTTAGCATAAGGAAGTTTCTGAAACATTAATGAAACAAAGCCTAGCATCTTTACTGTACTTACAAAACATATCCCAGGCGCCCATCAGGTAAGATCATTGGAACCATAGCCATGCCAGCAGGGGTCTGCCCCCTTCCAAAGATCATTGGCTGCAAGATAACAACCATAACTGTCTGAGTACAACAACAGAACTAGCAGAATCATGTAGGCCAGTATAAAATTAACATGCAGAAGATATCCAAAGCTGCCTTAAAAGAAGCCTACCATACCTGTGCAAAACCAGGCGCTAAAGCACCATAAGGCCCCATTACACCATATCCCACACGAGGTGGATAATTTGGCAGCAGAGGACCTTTTTGAGCATTGGAAGCTGTTTCACCTTTCTTATCAGCTGGAGGCTTTGCTAGAGAGCACTCAAGAACATCACCTATTTATGAAGAGGCACAAGGAGGATAGAATGAGCCATGAAGGAAAATTTAAAGTCAGATATAACAAAGCATGTAAAATAACTAGCATTAATAATCACCATCAATTTCGTATCTTTCAGTGTTCTTAAGTGCCTTCATGGCCATTGACCTCTCTTTAAAATGCACAAAACCAAACCTCTTCTCCTGTCCAGGCTTTGCAGGAGGCAGCACCACCTTTGTAATTTCACCATGGTGTTCAAAGAGCTTTTTCAACTGATCTTGGCCGACATTCTTTGGCAGATTTTTTACATAAACTGCCTTTACCTGTAAAAATTTTGATCAGAAGAGACATGTGATGGTGCTGAATAAAGGTAGCCTGGGACAACAAAAGAAAGGAACAGCTGAGTTGAAAAAACTTAACAGGAGGAACTAAAACCTGAGAAATAGAAGATGGATCCCCACCCCTAGGGTCAGCCCAGCTCACTGTAGGGGCATTGGAATCAAGCTTGAATTTTGGGGTGGACATCTTTTTTCTCGAATATTCCGCACATGCATGGTTATAGTACTCAATGAAAGCAAAACCCCGATTACGACTAGAATTTTGTGGATCCTGTGATAGTAGACATGTATCATACACCAAGACAAATCATCCATTTTAATCACATAGACAAGCATGTGCAAACAACACTAAAAGATCACTGCAATACTTTTAAGTGATACAAATAGTCATCAACAAAGTTGCATATTGTGTAAACATTGTCAGCAGAAAATCTAAAAACATTGTTCTGATGCAAGTGTGAGAAGAGAGAGCAATTACCTTCATCAGCTCCACAGTAGTGACCCCAGGGCCAACCTTCGTCACAGCCTCCTTCAAATCGTCCTCCACCCAGTTTCTAGGAATGTTTCCAATGAATAATCTATGTTTTGCTTGAGATGTCGAGCACTTTACCTTCTTCCCCTGCAATACATTGCATGCCCATAACAGCATTCAGTAAAGAATGCTACACAGGAATCTGGTAGATTGACTGCTTAACTTTTAGTTTTTTTTAAAAAAAAATCCACTCTTTATTCTGACTCTTGCTGAAGGACCAAATGGTGCATGAAAGCATTGCCTTTGACCTGTCTCAAATATTCTTTTCTGAAATCCTAGTTTAGATTTTTTTTCTTGATTTATCCTATATATTGCATAAACCAGCTGGTCAAATAAACATCCAATGAGGTAGAATCATCTTGATCGAGATGACAGGCACATTTTCTGTATTATCAATGGAATCAATTATAACTAGTTGCACTCAAATTCCAGAAATACCAAAACAAATAAATCAAACAGTCTAACTACTAGAATAATCTAGAAATTCGAATCTTAAGGGTTTTTTTTGCGGAAAACCCCATAACCGGTGTAGTTCCCTAGCCTGGCTACATGATCATATCCAGATTCAATGGTTTCAATAAGTCCAATATAGTATTTTGTCTTGTCCAAACAACCCTCAACAATTTGTAGAGCCATAGATACTATTTGTTGGTTGATATCTATTGACTTTGTATATCATTCCATGGTAGTTGTAAATAAATGATTTTCTTATAGAACTATTGTGATTTTGAAATTATCTAAAGATGGAAACAACTCAGTCACATCTCCAAATATGGTTGACTTGTAAGTTTTACTGGGTACACTTCCATACTTTATTTGGGCAACCCTTTCAACCGGTGATTTAAGTCTCGGCAGAACACGAGCCATCTCAGCTGTCCCATCCCATTTTAAAGAGATTCCGAGATTAATCTCGATCATCCCATTTCATACTATCTCAAATCAATCATAGTATATTATAATGTCAATTTTAAATAAATCTAATCTATAAAAGTATAACTTTTAAAATTCAAATATGTTTAAAAATCAAATAAAACACTCAAGCTTCACAAATTTTTTTTTAAGAAAAATGCATCCTAAGTAAGTACTATGATGCTTGACCAAGTCGAGGATCAAGATGGGACACAAAGTGTCTCGTTCCATGAAAAAAAATCAAGATACCTCCATCCCACAGGATTTAAAACCTTTCTTTCAACATCCATTCAAAGAACATGGGAGCTAGAGAAATAACAATTCTCCCATTATTTTAACATAGTTTAAGTTTTTTTTAAAAAAAATCAGAATCTGCTTCAAAATTTAAGAAAGAAGTCATATTGTCATCTTTAAAAAAAAACAAAAAACAAAAGTTACAAATAGTTAAATGGTAAATAGCATTGCTCTTGATTTTGTTTCCATACTTAAATTATATTGTGACTTATAGGATCAAAGTGAGCTTCACGAGGTTAATACATCCTTTTAATCTAACCCTCTTTGGTAATCATCCTATGAAGTCACTAGTGCATAAGATATCATGCCATTTTCTCCAATAGAATCCTTACATCTCCAAGAAACATATTGAGAAATCATGGAATTAAGAAAAGATGCAGCTATATAAACAGCGATGGATCCACCTGAAATTCAGTATTATTCAGATCTTCAATAGCCTTTGTAGCCAATTCTTTGGTTCTGAAGGTAACAAAGGCATAACCTTTGTTCTCTGATGAATCCTTGCCCTTCATCACCCTAACCTGTCATTGTCCAGACTTATATAAATATGATTTGCATTATCTGCAACAGCAAAATAAGATGGGGAGAATAAACTGACCTCAGTAACCTCTCCTACCGACTCACAGAAGCTTCTTAAATCTTCTTCTGATGCATCATGAGGTATGCCACCAACATAAACCTCAGACCCATGAGGAGGAAGTGCAAGGAGTTCAGCATGTTCTCTGCTTTCATCCTCATCCTTCTCATCATCTTTCATCGCACTAACTTCTGTAACATCAACAGCACCACCAGAAGCATCTGCATTGGTTCCATTAGCAGCTTCATCCCCTTCTTCCTCTTCAAGCTCCTCTTCCTCCTCTTCCTCCACTTCCTCCTCCACCTCCTCCTCTACTACTTCCTCTTCTTCCTCCTCCACTTCCTCGTCTTCCTCCTCAACTTCTTCATACTCAACCTCTTCATCCATCATTTCCTCGGGTTCATCAAGATCAACCTGCTGCTCTGGCTCTGGTGGCTTTACAGGCTCAGCTGACTTAGCAGCTGCAGCACTTGCTCTCGTCCTCGGCATCTTATGTATCTAAAAGAAGCTTGCAAGGCAACTGTGAATGCAGCACAGGTTCCGGAAGCATTTGCAAGAGGAAGAATACAGATGCAGAAAGGAGGAAAAAAAATAGAAAGGCCAACAGGAGTTGCAGAGTAAGAACTAAATTCAAACCAAGCCATGGTATGGCTCAAAGGAGTTTCAATGTGAAAGAATTTCATTATGGGATGACAACAATAGCAGTAATAATAGAGAAACAGGAGAAAGTATCACAACGATAAGCAAAAGGATGATGCTCAATAGATGCAAAACTGATGAAAAGAATTCCTTGCAAATCAGATACCAAGCTGAAGCCCAAAATAAACTCGCTTGTTTAAGTGCATAACTAATTATGTTCCCATGCAAGAAATAAAGGGAAAAAAGAGGGGAAAAAAAAACAACAACGTGAGAATTCAGCACATGAAGTTGGCACATATAAGTAAAATGAAGAATAAATACTGCAACCATATTTTTCATAGTTTTCAAAGAAGCAGCAATTGATTCACCTCCAGTCAAACCAATATGAGTTGCTTGAAATAATTAGCATCAAAACAATTAACAAGAAATAAGATTTTCAAAAGCAAAGATTATCGGCATACTAACTGTCACCAGCAATAAAGTTACCTATTGCCATGTAACATCATTAATATTCCTCGAATTGCAAAGTAGTTTTTGAAGAATGCAAAATAACTTAACAAGGGACCATAATTATGCTGCAGTAAGTTAACAACAAGAAAGACTTAGGCCCAAACTAAATGGAAGCACTATACCCAACTCAACTCATCTAAGCCTTTTCTCGACTACATGGGGTCGGCTACATGAATATGCTTCCTCCACTCTGCTCTATTCAGGACCAAGTCGGCATTCAAATTACAAATAGTTATATTTTTTTAATTATTTCTATCCATATTAATTTATGTTTACCTTTTACCTCTATCCTTACCATGGATTGTTAAAAGATCACTCTTTCTAACTGGAGCATCTAAATAGAAGCACTATATGAATACTTTTTCTTCATTATGCTCAATTTAGAATTATATTCTTTATAAATTGCAATGATGTTAAACTTTTCTTTATTACTTTCTCCTATATAGTTTTTAATCTATATCTACCTATTTTGTCTTTTACATGTATCAAATCATTCCTTTGCACCTAAGTCTACATTGCAAATGTTCAAATTATCTAAGTCATCTTTCTCTCAACTTTCTAACTCAGAACAAAGCTAAATAGAGAAAAAGGATTCATGTAATCGACCCTAACTAGTTTGAAATTAAGGCTTTTTGTGTTGTTACATCTTTCTCTCAATTTATCCTTAATTGGTGCTACCTCCACTTTCTTACAAATAATTGCATTTCTTATTTTATTTTTTTTATATTACCAAACATTCATCTCAACATTTTTATTTTAGTTATATTAATATTGTGTGCATGAATTTTCTAACCACCCAACATTTCATACCATAAAACATGACAATCTTATAAATATCTTATAATTTTTTTCAACTTAGCACATATTCTCTATTCACATAATATTCTAGTGGCACTTCTCCATGTTACCCAACCTGCTTTAATTCTAAGAACAATATCATCTTCAACATCTCCTTATGAATAATCGGTCCCAATTATCAAAATAATTTCTATTAAAAACCTTCATATTCTTCAATTTTTACTTTACATTTATTTTTGTTTCGAAGTACTAAAACTGCATTCCATGTATTTTATATTTATTCTATTTAACTTAAATCCTTTAGATTATCATGCATTTCTCTATAATTTGAACTTATGATTAACCCTAGCCTTAGTTTCATCCTCAAATATTATATCGTATACAAATAACATATACCATAAAATATCATCCTGAATATCTAGAAAGCTCATCACAACTAAAGCAAAAAAGATAAATTAAAGCAAATCCCTAATAAAAACTTACTATAATTAAAATTTTCTAATATTACCATCAGTAGTTCCTAAACAAGCAATTGTTCCATCATACATGTCCTTTATTACATTAATATATCTAAGAGATACTTCTTTATTTTCTAACACCTACCGTAAGACATTTCTAAGGACTCTATCATATGCTTTTTTTTTTAATCAATAAAAATAATATGAAAATCTCATCTCCTTTTTTAATAATCTTTTAAGAAAAAATAGCTTCTATAGTCTACTTTTCTAATACTCAACTCAACTCATCTAAGCCTTTTCCCAACTACATGGGGTCGACTACGTGAATCTGCTTCCTCCACTCTGCTCTATTCAGGATCGTCTATTTTTCTAATACAAAACTGATGAGGGATAAAATTATCATTGCGTTAATATTCATGCATACGACTAAAAGGTCGAGATCATCTTTGATTTTTGATCCGCTAGCTATTACATTCAGAAAAGAACAAAGCAGATACACCTCGGCAAGACCGAGCTATTCTCGTGCCTCGACAAGACCGAGCTATTCTCGTACCTTAGCCAGACCGAGCTATTCTTGTGCCTTGACGGGACCGAGCTATCCTCATATCTCGGTCAGACCGAGGTACCCCTGAACCTCTGCAAAACCAAGCGCAGAAGAATTCAAATCCATGATAATTCGGCAAGATTCCAACCACGTAGGTCTTCGACTGCCCTAAGAAAGGAAAAAGCCGGATCATGCCAAATGTGACCTAGAGCCTCTAAGTCACCGAATCTCAAAGCACCAACGAACCTCCCTAACCGTTGATTCTCTAACTAACCAGACTCGAAAGCTATCGATCTCGTAACAAACTTGATTCGAATCAAATTCGAATCACAATGGTTTTGGACCCCCGATGACACGCCCAAGGAGTCAGGTAGTTGTCTACCATCACCTTAGCAACCTATATATATATATATATATATATATATATGCTCTATCTTGAAGTCTTCCAGGTATGCTCACTTTTTCACCGAGAAAAAACTCAATTGAAGCTCGAGCAGAGCTCCCGAGGCTCCCAAAAAAGTCATTCTTGAGGGACTCTTCTGCGAAAGCATTCTTCTCATATCTGCTTGCTGTGAATCTCCACTAACTTAGGCATCGAAAGGTCTTCCGCAGAGGGCCATCCCGTGAGAACTGCCTTGCAGGTTCCATCCGGATAAGAGATCGACGTTCAGATCCGAAGTCGAACCGCACCCGAGTTGGAGAGCGGATTTCTGCAATAACAGATTGGCGCTAGAGGAAGAGCCTCAAGTCCCATAAACTTGTAATCAACGAGACAATGTTTAGATCCAGCATAATAACCCTTCAATGACTAATCGAAGGAAAACTACCTTTGATATACAGGATCAGACCGCCTCCCAGAGGCCTGATCCTTCAAACAATGCGGCGTCTCCACTACCGCCACTAGCCGAGACTCCCTCACCACCGGCGGCCATAGTGACCCAAGATCAGTTTGCTGTGTTGGTACAGCAAGTGCAAGCTCTTGCACAGCTGGTCCAAGGGCTCTAGGGGGCTCCCCGTTCGGCCGCTCCTACTCCGCAACTCCTTGTGGAGCTACCGCCCCTGCTCCGCCGGCAATCTCTTCTTTCAACCCATCTAAGGTCGCGGGCCATCTTCAACGACCCAAGAGAACTGAGCCAGCGCTGCAGAAAGCCGAGAGGAAGAGCCCGCCTAGATCTCGGCGAGTTTGCTCTCTCTCCCCTGTGTCATCCCGCCACGACTCGACACCGTTGCCGTATTCTTTTCGGCCAATTTTTCCTACCGCCCGAGATGAGAGGATCCTGCGACAGATGTAGGAGATGCGTCGGGAGTGACGCCAGGAGCTGAACGCCGTCAGGCAGGTCCCTCCTCCCCAATCGAAGGCGGAGCATGCATCCCCTTCTCCGAGAAGATCATGCGGGAAGTGATCCATCATCATGTTAAGCTTTCCACCATCAAACCATACCATGGGTCCACCGACCCCGACGACCATTTAAGCAACTTTCGATCTATCATGATGTTCCACGGAGCGTCGGATACGATCCTATACAGAGCCTTTCCCTCTACACTTAAGGGGTCCGCCAGAACATGGTTCAACAATCTGAAGCCAAGTTCCATCAATTCATTTGACGAACTGAGCAACCTATTCATCAGCCAGTTCATCAGCAGCCATCGTCATCGGCGAAGATCTGATTTCCTCTTCGAGATCAAGCAGAGGAAGGGGGAATCCTTGAAGAATTATCTCGGCCGATTCAACCCGACCATGCTGGAAGTAAATCACCTTAATAATGAGGTGGCAATGTCTACCTTGGCAGGCAGAGTGTCGAAGGAGGATAACTTCTATTTGGCCTTGAAGGTCAATTTTCCGAAGAGCCTCTCCAACATGATGGCGCTGGCAGACAAGTATGCCAGAATTGAGGAGTCATGGAGGTCAGCCCGGACTGAGCAATCAAGGAGGAAAGAGGCCAAGGGTTCGGAGAAGAATCGATCCCTCCGCCATGCCAGCCCGTCTCGCCGTCAGAGAGTTCCTCCGCAATTGCCCAAAGATCATAGCCGGAGCTCGGCCCAGAGGTTCAATCAGTCTACCCCATTCACTGCACCAAGGGCACAAATCCTGATAGAGATCGAGCGCCAGATCCCTCGATCGCCACCTCTTCAAAGGAACGGGGCCAGAGGGATATGACTAAGTATTGTCGATTCCACCGGAACCACGGGCACGACACCGAGGAGTGCTGGCAACTTCGGAATGAGATTGAGCAACTCATCCGATAGGGTAGACTAGACCGGTGTAGAAGAGCCCCCGAGCCGAACAACGGAGGAGACCGTCAGCCTGAGCCTCGCCAACCTCCATCGAACCCGCCGATTGCTCACAATGTTAATATGATAGCAACAATCGGCTCCTCATCGGCTTGGCAGGATGAAGAAGGTCCACCAAAGAAGGCTTGGGTTGATGAGCTTTCTTTCTCTGACGAGGACTTCCGAGAGATACAGTATCCGCACGATGATGCTTTGGTTGTATCTCTTAACATGAATGACTATGATGTACACCATATTTTGATTGATAGTAGAAGCTTTGTTAATGTTTTGTATTTTGATGCCTTTGTGAGGATGAAATTGCCAGTGAAAAACCTCCGAACTATAGACTCCATTATCCCCGAGGGGGTCGTCACCTTGGTAGTCCGAGCAGGCACTTGGCCCAACATAGCCACTGTTCACACGGACTTCCTGGTGACCAAGCTTCGGTTCCCCTACAACGCCATCCTCAGCAGACCCGAACAGATATCCCTCAAAGTTGTAATCTCTATTCCTTATCTCACCATGAAGTTCCCTAGTGAATGGGGAGTGAGAGTTGTTCGAGGAAATTAGGCTGTGGCTCGATACTGCTTCGTTGCCGACCTTCAGTCTAGAAGGCCCGAAGTTGACGAAAGAACCAGCCGAGGAACTTGAAGAGGTGCCACTTGATGAGGCTCGGCCCAACCGAACCATAAGGATCGGATCACAACTGAAAGGAAAGCCTCGGCAGGATTTGGTCAAATTCCTTCGAAGAAATGCTAATGTCTTCGCTTAGTCTGCTTCGAACATGCCAGGGATCAGCCCAGATGTCCTCGTCCATCGCCTCAATATGGACGAGACGTTTCGACCAATCAAGCAGAAGAAGAAAAGCTTTGCCATTGAGCATCAGAAAGCTATTGAAGAGAAGATGGATAAGCTCGTTAAAGCCAACTTCATTCGGAACGTGAACTATCCTGACTGACTAGCGAATATTGTCATGGTGAAAAAGTCGAATGACAAATGAAGAATCTGCATCGACTTCACAGACCTTAACAAGGCTTGCCCGAAGGACAATTTTCCTCTGCCTCGGATTGATAAACTTATGGAAGCTACTTTGGGCCACCAGATGCTGGCCTTCATAGATGCCTATTCGGGCTATAATCAAATTCGCATGGCATTCGAGGATGAGGAAAAGACCATCTTCATAACCGATCGAGGTATCTACTGTTACCGAGTTATGCCTTTTGGTTTAAAAAATACAGGTGCAACATACCAGAGGCTGGTTAATAAAGTTTTTAAAAAACAAATTGGTCAGAGCATAGAGGTTTATGTTGATGACATGCTGGTTAAAAGCAAGGAGGCATTCCGGCATATTGATGATCTTACAGAAAGCTTCGCCACACTCCAAAAGTATCAAATGAAGCTTAATCCAACCAAATGTGCATTCGAAGTCAACTCGGAGAAATTCTTGGGCTTCATGGTCTCTCAACGAGGCATTGAGGCAAATCCATAGAAAATTCAAGCTCTGTAGCAAATGGCACCCCCAGGATCGGTTAAGGAGGTACAACGCCTTACTGGAAGGATAGCAGCCCTCAACCGCTTTGTTGCTCGGTCAGCTGAGAGATGTTTGCCCTTCTTCAAGCACTTCGGTCGGCTAAAAACTTTTAGTAAACTTCGGACTGCCAGAAATCGTTCGAGAATCTCAAAAGATACCTCGGTTCACCACCTTTCCTCAGCAGTCCGAGGCCCGGAGAGATGTTATATCTGTATCTGGCAGTATCAGAATGTGTTATCGGGTCTGTGCTAAACCGAGAGGAGGCCAAAATCCAAAAGCCGATTTACTATGTCAGCAAAATACTTCGGGATGCTAAGACGAGGCATGCCCGAATTGAAAAGATGGTGTTCTCTCATAATATCTATTCGGAAGATGCGACCTTACTTTCAAGCACACACTGTGATGGTCCTGACTGACCAACCCATCAAGCCAATCCTCCACCATCCGGAGATGTCCGAAAAAATGACTAAATGGGCTGTTGAACTAAGTGAGCATGATATCCAGTATCAGCCACGCCCGACCATTAAAGCTCAAATTTTGACAGATTTTTTCCTTGAGTACACCATTCATGAGAATGGTTCCACTCCGGATACCTCCGAACAACCAAAGACCGATGCTCTGTGGCTGCTTCATGTAGACGGATCGTTTAACGCAAATGGCTCGGGTACCGACTTGGTTCTTACCAGTCCGGAGGGTGCAACCTGAGTATGGCATCCGCTTCTCCTTTCCAGCCTCCAACAATGAGGCAGAGTATGAGGCTTTACTCGCTGGACTCCGCATCGCCCGTGATCTAAATGCTTATACTGACTCTCATTGGTGGCTAGACATGTGCGAGGAGAATTCAAAGCTCGAGAGCTGAACATGATTTGGTATCTCCAAAATGTGCGTAATCTATCCTTTTGCTTTTCCAAATTCGAAGTCATTCAGGTCACAGGGTCGAGAATGTGCGCGCCAACTTTTTATCCCGCCTGACAACCACGAATTCGATGGATCTTGAGCGGAAGTTCCACTTATAAGTCCTAAAAGAGTCCAGCATTGCCGATGTTAATCGAGTGATGCAGATTGATGCCGAACCGTCCTGGCTGAACCCAATCCTTAAATATCTCAAAGAAGGGTTACTCCCAACTGACAGAAAGGATGCAAAGAAATTAAAGATGCAAGCATCACATTATGTCCTACTTGATGATCAACTGTACAAGAGATTCTTCTCTATGCCATTGCTCAAATGCCTTCGTCCATCGGAAGCTGATTATACCCTTTGAAAGGTCCATGAAGGCATCTATGGCAACCACCTTGGTGATCGAGCTCTATGTCACAAAGTGCTGCGCCAGGGATGATACTACTGGCCAACTATACAGAAAGATGCCGACGATCTTGTCCAAGCCTGTGACTCATGCCAGCGACATTCAAACATGCAGAAACTCCCCTCTAGGATCTGGACGAAAAATTTATTCCTCGAACGTAGAATTCGAACATCCTTCGAAAATATCATCAATAAAGCATGCTCTAACCAAACTCACCCTATTTACAATAATGAGATTTTACACTGTTTATGCTTCAAACAATCTCTCCCAAAGTCTGTGATAAGAGACAGGTTTCATCCGACTATTGACCTACGGGTCCCCCAACAAAGACTCGGTATGTCCGAGCACTCTCGGTATGTCCGAAGGCCGAGCTAAATAGCAACAAAAACTTAGTATGTCCGACGGCCGAGCTAAATATCAACAAAGACTCGGTATGTCCGAGCACTCTCGGTATGTCCGAGGGCCGAGCTAAATCTCAACAAAGACTCGGTACGTCCGAGCACTCTCGGTATGTCCAGGGCCAAGCTAAATTCCAACAAAGACTCGGTATGTCCGAGGGCCAAGCTAAATATCAACAAAGACTCAGTATATCCGAGCACTCTCGGTATGTCCGAGGGCCGAGCCAAATATCAATAAAGACTCGATATGTCCGAGCACTCTCGGTATGTCCGAAAGCCGAGCCAAATGTCAACAAAGACTCGGTATGTCCGAGCACCCTCGGCAGGTCCGAGGGCTGAACGATTTCTCCGTACCTTGGCAGCACCAAGTAAAATACAATTTTTCTTCAAGCCTCGGCAGCACCGAGTGATCTTTCTCCGAACCTTGACGGGACCGAGCGATTTCTCTGTACCTTAGCAGCACCAAGTAAAATATAATCTTTTTTCATGCCTCAACAAGACCGAGCGACTTTTTCAGGCCTCAGCATGACCAAGCTGTGCCGACAAACTAAGAACTTTTGGAGATACTCAGCACAACCGAACTCCCATCAGAAGTTAGCAAGGCCGCCCAGTCCTTGCCCCAACCTAAGATAAATCATGCGATATACCCTTAAAGAACCAATGTGTTCTGATACGCATTGGCAGGCTTAAACCGAACCATCTGACGAAGGGTTAAACCTCTAAAATGCCTCTGACTTGCAAATATCGAATGCGGCTATTTTCCTTAGCAAAGGGATGCCCTAATGGCTGTTCGCATATCTCGGCAAGACTGAGTCTTCACCCCGCATCCTCCGATCCAACGTATACGAGAGATTTGCGCATCGAAAAAAATGCAAAAACGATACAATGGGAAAAACTTGCGCTTTGCAAAATAGAAGCAATACAACAAAAATAGCTACATGTACAAAGAAAAAAAGTTCTTTCATTTCATTGCAAAAAAAATTTTTCAGCCTTTCAAGGCATTACAAGTGCATTGCAGCACAAGAAATATACAAAAAGCAAAAGAAAATGCTCAAACAAGTGAACTCAGCACACGATGCTGCTTCAACGTAACTTTTGCCTATGATTCAAGGAAATCAAAAAAGACCACTCTGCCAAGTAGTCTGAGTTGCTAGGCAACGTTACAAAAGAAAACAGCCTAATACTGCTTACCTTCTTCCTCAATGGAAGCCCTCTAGCAAGTCTTCAGTCAGATGAACAGAGAGACCCAAAATGGCACCCATTTAAGGATTGAAAATGAAGGAAAGCCTGTGGAAGCCATGGCCCATAAAAAATTGCATTTCCAGTGGTCTCCGCGGCCCCACGACGAGCGGATAGAGCCAAACAGAAAGCACCAGTGTGCGCTTTCTATATGACCTCTACCCTTCTTTTGCGCTTTGCATATGACCTCCATAACCTCTTCATCGAGGATGACTTGCTCCTTAGCAGCTTCCTCATCAACCCAACCATTGGAGCTAAGCCAAGCTCCGAGGAGAAAGCTCAACCCCGCAATGCTTAATCTCAGCGTGAGAAGAGCCATAAGAGTTTCTCTCTGCTCGAAGACTTTCCCGGGTGTGCTCAAGCCCCTTCTGCTCTCCCCTTTTTATATGCACTAAACGGAAAACAGCCATTAATGAAAGGAGGAGCTTTGGAACCCAGGACGCCATAATCACGCCCCAATCAAGGCTGCGTGGCAACACCTTAACGAGACTCGATACTTCCCGAGGTATACTGAAGATATTCCTCATGCCGCAATAAAAGACAGAATATTTCCTCTCAATCTCGGATCAGAGGCTTTAAATGCAAAGAGTTACGAATTCTCAAGGTACGAATAAGTCTGAGAAACTCTTCACAAAAAATAACGCGATCCAATAGCAATCGAATGCTTGGCGTATACGAAAAGAAAACTTGTATCAAAAAGGACAAAGCATTAAATGTGAAACACCTGGGGAAGATAAGATATACTTCGGCAAAGCCGAACCATATTTTACTTCGGCAAGAGCCGAACTATAATTTAACTTCGGCAAGGCCGAACCATTTTTACTTCGGCAAGAGCTGAACTATTATCCTACTTTGGCAAAACCGAACAATGGTCCCCCCCGATGGGCCGGGCCAGGTCAACCTCGACAGGATCTAGTAACTTTTTCAACTTCAGCAAAATTTCCGAAAAGCTGGACCATTTTTTACTTCGGCAAGGCCGAACCATTTTTACTTCGGCAAGAGTTGAACTGTTATCCTACTTCGGCAAAATCGAACAATGGTCCCCCCCCCAATGGGCCGGGCCAGGTCAACCTCGATAGGATCAAGTAACTCTTTTGACTTCAGCAAAATTTCCTAAAAGCTGGTTCGTTTGCCCAGCCTTATAATAAGCTAAGTTTAAGTAAAGCTACGAGCGAACTCAATGACTAGTTTAGCATAAAGCTTAGACAAAGGAAAAGCATGAAAATGAAAATCTATTCATAGCGACACGGCCAAACGAGGATTTATTAAGTCTTCCTCAATTACAAGAAAAAGAAAAATTACAAAGGCAGTCCTCAAAGATCAGGATTAGCCTCGGAGACACAACTCTAGCAGCGCTTGAGGATGACTGACTTGGCTCACCTACTTCAAATGTAGCCGGAGGTGGAGCTTCGGATTCCTCGACAGCATGCTGATGGCCTACTTCCCCTCGGCTATACACTTCAGGATTCGCGACTCGATTGGTACCAAAAACGGCTTCAAGATCAACATCCGGGATCTCTTCATTCTCAGATAGCTCGGCCCCTGGTGTCTGAGCATCATACCAGTCAAATTCCAAAAATGAGAGATCCAACTCCGGATATTTCTAAAAAAATTTTGTTTGTGTTTCTTCCTCTCCGTACCGGAATGCATCGGCACAAGCCGCCTGATGCTCATCCAAAAACCGAGTCGAATTCTTATATTCCTCCGCAGCCAGAGCAGCCTGTCCTTTAGCTTCGGCCACCGACCCTCCAACTTAGAGCATCTCTGATGGCTCGAGTCCAGCTCCTCTCTCAAAGCCTTCAATTGCTTCTGAACTTCAGAACCTATTCTACTCACCTGGGAATACAAAATCGATCAGAGTAATGAAAATTGACGAAGAAAAAGAACATGAAAAGAAATAGGAGAGTACCATACCTCCTCTTTCCGCCGAGATATTCTCGTATTCAGCTCCTGGAGTTTATCAATGGCCTTCAACTTATCATCTCTATACTGGTGCATTCTCTCCTTGAGATTGTTAACCCTCGACTGCCTCTCTTCTATCTCTAGCTGAGACTGAGCGAGGTCAGAGGTGAGTTTGGCAATTTGATCATTATGCCATATGGATCTGCTCGCCTCCTCGGCAAGCCTTTGATTCAAGCCGGCAATCTGATCTTGCTGACGCTGATATCTGCTCTCCTCGTCGAGCCTGTAATTGAAGCTGCTTCTCTCGTTAGCAAAACACCTATGGGCATCATCCCATTTCTCATTAAAAAGCTTCTCCAGGGATTCCATCTCCTGAGCATGCTCGGATTTGCATTGCGATAATTCCGATCGAGCCTTGTCGGCTAGATCGCGAGCCCCTCTAAGCTCACTGGCCTCAGCCTAAAATCTGAATGCTCGCTCCAAAGCAGTTCACTGGTCGTGCTCTAATTTTTCTATGTTTCCTTGAGCTATACTCAAGGCTTTGGAAAGTTTGTCAGTCGACCTTACTCTTTCTTGAAGATCGGCAATCTCCCTCCTAGCTTGGGCACAAGCCCCCGAAACCAGCTTCAAACGATGGCATAGTGACCCCGTTATGATAGCGCTCTGTAAGTGAAATTCCAGTAGTAAGGTCGGATCGAACTACTTTTTAAAACGGAATGCCTAAAGGCTTCTACTTACCCAGAGGTGTATGTCGACGCTATCTTGGTAAGCGTGTGGTTATCGACTTCGACAGAAACTCGATGTTGCTCGGCAGGCTGTCGCGTCCAAATGCAGCATAAATGATGTTCTCCTCGGTAGAGGAGTCATCCTTCTCATACAAAACGGACCACATCAGCACGACCATTGTCTCTTCAACATCCGGGTTAAGCAAACTTAACCCCGGAAAGTTGGCTTGTGAGGTTTTGATCCGAGAAACCCCAATTCGTCTCGCCTCCTTGGCCAGGGCTTCAATGTGGGAGGCTTCAGCTCGAGAAATCTTGACTTGCTTACTTTTTTCTCCTGATACCTCGGTTGGAAACTCTCGCTTCTGGTTTCTTCCTCCTCTAAAAGCCCTTCTTGATCTACGAGCCCCTGCTCTACTTCCTCTATCCTCGTCGATACCTCAGCCTCGACCTCCCCCGATCCTTCAGAAGGATATCCTTCAACAGGAGGCTCCTTTTGCGCCTCGACATTTGCGATCGCTCCCCTCACCTCCTCAATCGGAACTGACGGCAATCCCGTGTGAGCGAACGGTGACCTAGGGCTGCTAGCCCCCTCCGAGCGTGATTCTCCACCTTCGGGCAGTGGAGCTATCGACCCGATTGGTGGTGATCCATCCGAGTCATCCAGTATCACCATTATTGGTGAACATAGTGCTTCGATGATTTTCTCCTCAACTCCCAGCTCAGCCTCAACCATCTGTCCCTCCTCTCTCATTGGTTCCCCCTCTAATGGGAGAGTCTTGTCCTCCACCGTCTCCACTGCCGCCGGTGTTGCCATCCCCAGTGCCGTCGGTGCCGCCATCTCCACCATTGCGCTATCGGCAATGTTGTATCCTTCTCCTTCAGCACAGAGGATTGCCGGCCAGTCTCGACTCGTTTCGCCTCCTTTGAGTGCAATTTGGAAAGGCGAGGTTTCTTTTCAGACTTGCGCCTTTCGAAACCAGATCCCCTCCGTCGCTTGCCTAGCTCCCCCCTCATTTGGCTCATGAACTCCGACCTTTCGGTTGCAGACCCAACAGAGGATAATTTAGTCTATGACTAGATCGCCAAGACATAACTAATGTGCAGAAAGGACAAAAGCCTACCTTGAGGATCAACCGGACTAAGCCCGACGGCAAAAAGAATATCCTCTGCCAAGAGATCATTGGCCGAAAACGCCGGGCCACTGCGAAGGGTGAGCAAATCCTTCTTTTCCTGCTCGAACAGCTCCAGGCGAGCCTCCAAGTCCTTGGCATAATCCGTTCGTATTCTGGAAAAATCAGAACCAATGTTCCATTTAGCAATAAAGAATCGGGATTTCTATTCCTTTATGAATGATGGATTATCCGTTATCATCTTGAACGACTTTCAAGGCCCGATGTAGGGCCACTCAAAGCTCCTCCCAGAGACCAAGCTGTAACAGACCCTGAACATGGAGAGCATTGCTGTCACCCTAACACGTCTGCAATCGATATGAACCCGGCGATGTTGCGCCAACTGTTCGGAGCCGCCATTGTCGGACATATGTTATAAAATATCGTTATTTCCTTCACCAACGGATAGAGAGAGAACCGAAGACCTACCCTCAGGCTCTCTTCATAGAGGAAAACTCCACGCCTTGGCTGCTCCGAGACTCTCTGCTCAGATTTTGGTAGCCACAGAGCGACATCCTGAGGAACTCAGTACCACATCCCGAGGAACTCGGTACCTCCGGCGAACCCTATCCAAATCCTCCACGGTCATTACAGAAGCTACGTCATTTGGGCCCTTCATATTTTTGAGTTGGGAGGGGCAAGTTTCGAATCGAATCGCAAGAATCAGAAAAGGCGAACCTTTGAAGGGGAAGAAAAAAGATAGTGTGGTGGGGAGACCTCCCTCAACCCTCCTTTTAAACTACCTTGGCAGAAGGGCAACGCATCATTGTCGAGAATCCCCAAATCTCCGAATCACCAATTTGGATGCCTTAAACACCAGGATTTGCCATGTGTTACTCCTCTAATCGTCGTTCGCAAGAAACGAGGGGTTTTTCCGCCTCATCCACCGAGAAAAATGGAATGGCGATGCGGCACTTATGAAACCATCATTGCATGCCTCTTCGAGTCCTCCCATCTGAATGAAGCTATCTAAGACTCTACTCTCTATGCCCGAACTTACACTTCGACTAGGGAGTGGGAGGCATGTGATGTGAGGTAAAATTGTCATTGCATCAATATTCGTGCATACAACGAAAAGGTCGAGATCACCTTTGATTTTTGATCCGCCAGCTGTTACATGCAGAAAAGAACAAAGCAGATATACCTCGGCAAAACCGAGCTATTCTCGTGCCTCGGCAAAACCGAGCTATTCTCGTGCCTCGGCAAGACCGAGCCATTCTCATGCCTCGGCAAGACCGAGCCATCCTCATACCTCGATCAGACCGAGCTATTCTTGTGCCTCGGTAGGACCGAGCTATCCTCATACCTCGACCAAATCAAGATACCCTTGAACATCTGCGGAACCAAGCGCAGAAGAATTCAAATCCATGATAATTCGGCAAGATTCCAACCATGTGGGTCTCCGACTGCCCTAAGAAAAGAAAAAAGCCAGATAATGCCAAATGTGACCTAGAGCCCCTAAGTCACCAAATCTCAAAGCACTAGCTAACCTTCCTAACCGTTAATTCTCTAACTAACCAGATTTGAAAGCTACTAATCTCGTAACAAACTTGATTCGAATCAAATTCAAATCACAACGGTTTTGGACCCCCGATGACACGCCCAAGGAGTCAAGTAGTTGTCTGCCACCACCTTGGCAACCTATATATATGCTCTATTTTAAAGTCTTCCAGGTATACTCACTCTTTCACTGAGAAAAAACTCCATTGAACCTCAAGCAGAGCTCCTGGGGCTCCTAGAGAAGCCATTCTTAAGGAACTCTTCTACGAGAGCCTTCTCATATATGCTTGCTGTGAATCTCCACTGACTTGAACGTCGGAGGATCTTCCATAGAGGGCCATCCCCGATACTCTTTGCGTGAGGACTGTCTTGCAGGTTCTATCCGGACAAAAGATCAATGTCCAGATCCGGAGCCGGACCGCACCCAAGTTGAAGAGCGAATTTCTGCAACAACAAAAACTAAATTGATTATCTAATATTTTTATATTACATCTCAACCTATGTTCAATTATTCTCTCAAAATACCATAGTATGGCTCATGATTTTAATACCATAATAGTTAGAGCAGTTTTGAATATAATTTATATTCTTATAAATCAATACTATAATGCTCTTCATTCATTAGGCATCCTCTTAATTTCTAAAATTTATTAAATAAATTTCTTATCCACCTTACTCCTACATCACCTAAATATTTTAAACCTTAATATGAATTGTTAGATCCCACTGTTCTTCCTATTTTATCTTCTTAACCTCTTTTACCTCATATCTTAACTCTATAAGTATACCTAATATTTCTATCCTCTATGAAACTAATAAGATATCTTAAATTATTTATATAATTTTCATTTAATAATTTACTAAAATATCTTCTCTATCTATCTTTGATCATGTCCTTAACCAAAACTTTTTGGCCTCCAACTTTAATGCATTTAACCTTAATAAGATCTCTAATTTTTTTCTCTTATTCTTGCAATTCTTCTCAATCTTTGTTTTACCTTGCGATATAACTCTTCAAATGCCTTGAATCTAGCATCTCATACCATCTTTTAACTTCTTTCTTAGCCATCTTATAACTTTCATATGCTTTTCTATTTTTACACTTAGGTAGTTTTATATGGTACTTTCTTTTAATCTAAACCACTAATTAAATCATTTTATTTCATCACCAAGCTTTTTATCACATGGCCATTTTTCTTTTGATTCTCTTAGCACCTCTATAGCTACATTCCTAATACTATACCATAACCATCAAAATCTATGTCATGTGGTTAAACTCTCGCCTAATATAACCTTACAATCTTTACAAAAAAATAAAAAAATAATCAATCCTTTTAATAAGAAAAAATCTATTTCGCTAGCACTATATTTACTTTTAAAAGTTATTAAATAAAAGTCCTTTTTAAAATATAAGCTCACTTAAACTAAATCATACGCCATTGTAAAATCTAAAATGGCATCTCTTCTTCATTTCTATCTTCGAAATCATAATCTTCATGTACACATTCAAATTTATATTATATTTTTTTATGTCTATTCAAAACTCCTATGAAAAAATTTTTTTTTTTGCTAGAAATCTTTGAATTATTACATTCATGTCCTCCTTATATTATTGCTTCATAGTATTATCTAAACCTATTTGAAGAGCATAAGCACTATAATATCAATGGCTCCTCTCTCTCAATATTAATTAAAATTATTTTATATCCGATTCTCTTAATATTTACAACCTCATCCTTTGAACTTTTATACACAATACTCCCGACCCTATCTATATACCAAAGCTAAGAACCATTAATCTCTTTTGCCTTTTGTCTTATCCACTTAGTCTCTTATAGGTAAGCTATGTTAACTCTTATTCTAAAAATTGTATTTATGGGTTCCAATAATTTTCTTATTAAGGATTCCATATTTGAAATTGTTAAACATATTTTTCGTTCTTAGACTAACTTCCATATCCACACTCGACCATAAAAGTGTAAGAATCCTTACTTTCCATCACACCTAAACACCATGTTGCTTATGAGGAACATACTAGATAATCCATACAAACTTTCCACTATACCTGAGGTTCATTGTAGTATATCGCAAATAGGAGAAGCCCCAATGATTGTTTTCTATTAAATTTATATTTATAAGGTATGATTATAGTTTTATGCTGGCTACCAACCTACCATTACCCTTCCTTTTATCTAAGCTTGGGACTAGCTATGTACAAAACTCATATTTTGTACATAAACGAAATTTGATGCTACAAGTTGACTACCACAAATATCAACAGAAGCATGAAGCTATGCTCATGACATCAACCATAATTATGCATAATCTCACCCTAATCCCACAAATATACTGTTATCAAGAAAATGTAAAAATACAAGTTTAGAAAACAAAAGTTCACGTGCAAATCAATGAGACAATGGCTTATAGTGAAAATTTTTTTTTTGCAATAATTGCATTTCAAGACACTATTCAACATCATAGGGCAACAATTCTACATAGCACAAAGCAATACCAAGTGAATACACCAGCAGCAAGAATAAACCTAAAGTTCCTAGAATTTACATAATTTCGCACATAGCCAATTAATTGCTGCATTACACAATAGAAATGCGACGAATTGGAGTGGTGGGTATATCCAAGTGGATCATAAGCAAATCCAGTAGGCAGTATGTAAAGTTCACTTCAAGACTCCATGCATTTAAAATAGATTTACTTTATAAATAAGCAACAAATACTTCAAAGAAGAGGAACACTTTTACTGCATGGGCGGATTTCACCTAGCTATAGCCTACATGAAACATTTTGAAATCCATAGTATCCAGACAAGTTGTGAATGTTCTTCTTATGATGTCAGTATTTTCCCATTGCTTCAAATTAAACATAAACCAGGAGAGATTCCTTATGAAGCCATAACCATGTGGACACAAACTCAAACATACTAAGAATCACCCCTTCCTGAGTTCTCAAACTAGCCAGGCCTTGCGAAAGAAGATGACTAAATCACACTCAAATGTTGGCGGCAAAGAGTGGAAACTGAATGGCAACCGTTTACAGTGACACAAATCAAAACAAAAGGCGTGTCCTATGAAGCAACGAGTCTAAGACCATATCACTTAGGACTAACAGGCTTGAAGAAAACAAGAACAGCAAACATTTTGAGTTTCCAAACCATCTGAGTCTCACTGGGGCGGACTGTTTAAACCGCAAGTAAGCTGGCAATAAATAGCGGAGACTAAAACATACTCCAAGGCAGGATGAATGATTTAAGTACGCCTGGAGTCAGGAACAGACGACCAAAATTGAGACAACGAACCATTCGCCATGAAGAATGGACTGGAGAAAACAGAAGCTACAATATTTCAGCTCCTAAACCGTCCAAGGCTGCTAATTGAATCACAAGAATCGGGACTAGACACACAACAACGATAATAAAGATGACTGAACATTATTCAGTCAGTTACGAATTGATTGTAAATATTTCCTCCAATTAATGGTTGAATTAATGAAATCATGCGTAAATAATGTATTTCAGATTCTACTCCAACATTTTTAATTCCTAAAACCAACTCTAGGCTCACGGTAGAATAACCCTAAATTTCCCCGAGATCAAAGCATCTTCGCGCAAGGTACCACCTAAACCTTCCCAGGTCGCATAAATCTAGGCAGAGATCGCCTTTTCGAGGTTAAACGCCCACAGAAATCGAAAAGAAAGACAGGAACAAAGAAACTCAGCAAAGCCTTTTTCAGAGAAGAAATCTCAGATGACAAAGCAGGAAGAGGAGGAGAGTGGAAGCAGGACTCACCAGAGAAGAGATTGAGAGAGAGAGAGAAAGAGAGAGGGGTCGAAGATTTGGAGCAGCAGAAGCCAGCCCACTTTTCAAGAGGAACCCTAGAACGGATGCGGGCGTGGAACCGGGGCTCGCGAGTCACGAGATGTGAAATTATCGGAAGCGGGCCTGCCCCATCTTCCGTCCGACAACTGGGATTTGCCCACACGGCATCGAATGCGGGCCAGGGAAAACCCTCGCTCTCCACGTAACGTCCGATTAAACTTCGGTTCTGATCTCATGTTGAGAAAATATACTAGGTAATCCAGGTCGCAACGTACATGATGGATTGGATGGCTCTGATCTCCTACCACGCATGATACAGGCTAGCTTTGCTTTTTCTATTTATAAATTTTTTGCCCGAAAATCTCAGCCAGTGATTCTTCCTACAGAGCCGGTTCAGTTGTCGAAATTGTCAGCAGCCCATTAAGATAAAATTTGTCGGTAGTTAGTAACATAGAAACAGGCGCCATGCGGCAAATCTGGATGAAAAAATAAAAAAAAAAGAAAAAAAAAAAGAAAAAGAGGAAGAGAAATAGAAAGAAAAGAAAAAAAGTGAAGAAATTTTTTTTTTTTTTGAACGAAAAAAAATAAAAAAGTTGATAATTCATAATGATAATAATATTTTTATTATAAATAATTAAATAATACATCGATTTTTTTTAAAAGAATCAATATCGAAATGAAAATAATAATAATAAAAAAAAGTACTTTTGAGTTTTCTCAAAAAAATTTATTCGATTTTGAAGAGAAAAACTTTTATGTGGGGCTCATCATTTTTTCCCACTATTTTCTCTTAGGGTCTATTTTGATTGGAGTGAATGAAAGGAGAAGAATGAAACAAAAGAAAAGATTATAAGTTACTTTATTTAGAAGAAAGGTAAAAGATATAAGAAAAAGGGAATGTGAATAACTGGTTTCTCATGTTTCTTCCATAACAAAGATAAATTTATTAATCCCCAGATTGAGGATAAGCTTGAGAGGGAAAAAATGTTTGAGTTATATTTTTTTAAAAAAAATCAAATATCCCTCATTTTCTATTCTTTATTCTTTCATTCTCATGGTTCATTTCCTATTCTGAAGGGTTATAATTGTCATATAACTCTTTCCCTTCCTTTCTCTCCTCTCAATCGAACCTTTCTTTTCTCTCCATCCAAATAAAATAATTGATATTACATTTCTTTTTTCTTCCATCCTTTTCAAATAAGAGTAAAAGAACAACACTTTCTTTCCCTTCCATTCCGTTACTTCTTTTTACTTTTCCCTTCCTTCCCCTTCAAAGGTCCAAACATAGCCTTAAGATTTGTTTGTTCTTTTTACTTTTCCCTTCTTTCCCCTCCAAAGATCCAAACATAGCCTTAAAATTTGTTTGTTGGATGTTTGCTATCAATTTTTTTTTTTTTGACCAAGAGATAAGCGTATAATTTTACATTTTATATTTTATAAGATACTTAAATTCTGTTAAGCCAAGAGAGTCTGATGCTAAACGTGTGTTACTTGTTACCAATGCGATGGTTGAACATGCTACTTGTTATTACTTGTTAAGCCAAGAGAGTCTGATGCTAAGGTAGTATTTGAAATAGAGAATAAGAGGGAATATCTAGGGATAGCATAGAATAAAATTAATCAAAGGGATAATTCATGGTTAACCATGAAATATCCCCTCAATTTATTCCCTAAAAAATGTAGGAATAGCTGGTTATCCATCCAAATAAGAGTAAAAAAAGGTTATCCTATGGATTTACCTTTTTGCATTTGATATGATCAATGGAATAGCCAAAGGATATCCCTAAGGATAACCAAGGGATAAACTCTATCCTATATATTATTCATGAATAATATTTTTTTATCAAACACTACCTAAAGAAAACCGGTGAGCCATGGCATTTGACAGCTTTCAGAGCCGTAAGAGCACCTGCGGCTACGCATGACGCGAGGCGGGTCCCCTCCCCTTTGAACCAAACTCCTTGCAACACAAAAGGGCTCGGCTGTTGAAGGTTCCGACACTGCCAGTGCCGCAGTCGTTGCCAGAGATGGCTTAGCATAGCCATTTCTTTCATCAAAAAAATAAAGGCCTTTAGACTGCAAGTCAATGAAGCTGATAAAGTTGCGGAGAGTTGGCACCAATGACCTGAGTTCAAGCCCTATAAAATAATTGCTACCATTATTTTGTTATGAATGGAACTTACATACGGTGTGGTAAATGCTTGCAATTCTCTCTCCCTCTTACTTTTTTTTCAACGGCATTAGTCTTCACCAAAGATAAAAGAGAACTGCAGCGCTCATGCAGTCATGCCTGATGTAATGCATTTAAGTTCCATCCTTTTGTTATTCATGTAAAAATCATGCTCTGACCTTCTGTTAACATGCTCTTTTGTTGCTTTCCAAGATAAATAGAACTCTTTCAAAGGTGGAGAAGCACATGAATGGCTTCATGCTTGGATGTAGGGTATTGATCTATAAATTATTGCAGGGATGCAACGGCTCTAGACCGTTTAGTACATTTACAATTGTATGTTTAGTACATCTACTAATCCACTTCTCATCTAACAGATCCCACTTTAGCATGAATTGCTATCACTCATTTGGTTATTGGCCAACACAGCAAAAGTTTTTTGAGTTCAAAACTTGAAGTCACTGATCAAGGTTCAAGCAGTAACAGTAATGTTTTCCAAACCTACAGCTAAATTAATAGCAACCAAACTGGGATCTACCATCAAGAATGAAGCTACTCATGGTGCATTATTCTCTTGCACAAGTCCCATGGATTTAGATGTCTCTCACTGCCGTGGAACCTTCCACCTGTATTAATTGAACTCCTTGTCACAACAGAACATGCCTTAAAAACATGATAACAAATCTCAGCTTAAAAGAATATTGTGCAAGCAGCTCCTCATCCAGGAAAAAAAAAAATTCCACTAGACTTATAAATCTTTTCTTACAATATATTGCCTTATGTAACTATATATTATTCTGAGATTGCTGAATTGCTGCTGTAACTAAAAAACCCCCATCTATACTTTCAATGCATGAAACTCATAGTCGAGAAATCACAATTCTATTTCCATTTGGACCTATGAATACCTGATCAAATTTTACGAAGTCCAGTACAACTGAAACCAGCACTTCCTGATGTGCAGTATAGCAATGGTTGGCACCTTCAATAATTCGTAGCTTGTGATTAGGTATGAGCTTTGCAAACTCTAAGGCATCTTCTGCTGGTACAATTTCATCTTCTGAACCCTGAACTGTCAAGACCCTGAAAAGCCACAGAATTGATTTTTATTATCAACAGTACAGCCGGCTATCCCATTTATCCTATCAATGCATTAGTGAATGTCACAAAGAAAACAGACAGAAATTGCTGGCTAAGGAAAAATAGGATGCTACAGACACTGCAATACAGATGTACCTAACCTGCACTCTTTGTCAATGCAGAGGCATGCTGTGCGCATATCTGTATTTAATCGATCTATTAGACTTTCTTCAGTCACCCGATACTCGACCTTTCCTGCAACAAAATCAGATATTAATCAACCATTTGGTACAAAAAAAAAAAAAAAACTTTTTCCTGCATAAGTTGAGATCATTGATGAATGAAGCAGAATACAAGAAACAAAATGAAAAACAATAAGGGAAAAGTTGGTACGATGAGTTTCAAAAGAGCATCATCCATGGCGCACAGAAATTTCTTTGATGATTTTCCCATTATATATTTTTAGGAAAACCTACATCACAGGGGCCAATCTTCACAGGCATAACTGAGGCTTAACTACTCTTCACATCATCAGATCAACATGGGTAAGTCAATCCTGTTTCCCCCTGCCATGAGCATCACATGGGTGGTATATTTATCTCATAGGCAACTAACATGTGCCTGGCACTGCAGATGTAGCAGACACATAGCTATGCATGAAAATATGCATGTGCATAGGGGTGGTGACAAGTCAGATCAAATCAATAGAACTCCTGATTTATGATATATCTAATATGAAACAGATATGTTTATTCTAATAATTAGTATTAATACTATATCTAACAATAACAGTCATGGTTATTACCTCTCATATCTTTACCTAAGTCTCTTCACTCATTGAATCTATGAAAACATAAGTACATGGTGGCTAGTTATGTATGGATGTTTCATGGATGTATACTCGGTTACAAATGCCCGCGCTACCCTGCACCAGTTTATATCTGTTTTATAAGAAAACTGTGTTACTGAAGAGTAGAACAGTTTTACATACAAACTGTATGTTCATTTCTGGTGTCATTTGTTTTCATATCATGACCTAATATCCTTACTTTGAAACTAAAGATCGAAGGCAAAAGTTTCTTGTCATCATCTTAAAAAAATCATGTTACAGAAACATATTGAAGGATGTAAGGTGTCCAAAAGCCAAATGACAGAATGAACACAAGTTAGGGTCACAAATTGATAGAAACAGGAAGACTTCTGACAAAGTTATATAGATGATATCTGTAATAGCAAGATCAAGTTATAGCAAGTTCAAGTTAAAGCTCCATTTTATTGCTATAGTGTATACCTGTTCTGTCCTTCACATCAATAAAACCATCTTTCTTGATTCTCCGCATGAACTCTTTGCCTAAGCGACCTTGAATGCCTCTATCTAAGGCAAAGCGACCAGAGAGATTGACGACTATAGGAACATCTTGATACATGGAAGCATATAAAAGCACCACATTTCCTCCTGCAAAGACCATTTTGTAAATAGTGAATACTTCACATTAATAAAGAGGCATTAAATGTTTTGCGATGGTATGCACTCTAGATACTTTCAGTAGAAGCACATAGGAGAACCACGTTTCCTCCTATAGGAACCATTTTGAGTAAATCTACTCAACTCATTTTGAATAAATGTTTCACAAAAATAGAAGCACTGATTTTTATGCCACAGTATGCAACCCTGCGTAGTAGATTATAGTTTTCATTATGCCTGACAGTGAATGCAGTGTTATAAGGACTGCTGACTGCTGCATGGAAATGAATAATCTGAAGGCTTAGGGCCTGTTTGGGATAGCTGTTGGCCAACAGCTACCTTACATAGCTGCTGAGAAACAGATATCTTAAAGGCACCCTAGCAGCTAATCCAAATATGGTTTTAGTGTTTACTAGAACAACACAAGTTTCAAGTTTAGTTCAAAGAAAAATATGAACATCTTGGCCAGGAGATTATAGTGTTCATCATGTCTGACAGCAAATGCAGTATTATGGGGACTGCTATAATGGAACAGATAATCTGAAGCTTAGTCTATCAGAACACAACCGGGTTCCAAAGTAAGTATGGCTGACATGATAATAAGAAGTAAAGACCACTATATGCCAAATAGATTGCCTACCTTTACTGTGTCCAAGAATAGCACTTATTTCATATTTTTGTTCAGACCAATATAAGACTACAGCACGTAAGTCATCAGCCTCTCTTCTATAGTTACCATACTGGAAAACACCTTCACTTTCCCTGGAAATTGAATGGGCATTAGCATATTACTAGATCAACATAGAACTATTCCTGTGGTTATTATTTCTGGTGAATGACATTTCAATCCATCTGACAAAAGAAAACAAATCCGACACTAAAAGCAATCAACAACATGGGATATTAAGTCCTATTGGATATAGGAGCTATAAGAGCAGTGCCATCTATTTGATATAGAGCTTGCTATTCATGTTTATGCTTAAGCTAGCTAGTAAACATGATAACATCAAGAATTACGCTACATATGTGGGGGGGAAAGCGGGACACACTATTATAGATATCTGGAAAGCTACATACAAAAGAATAGATATACTCACATAGAAATTCGAGATAAATTAGATGCTGCACCTCATTTGAAGAAGAACACACCATTATTAAAATCACTAAAAAAAACCTCATTCAATCTAATTTTGCCAAGTCTGAATGAATTAAAGAATAAATAGCAGGTTATTTGTTTCTTTAAAGAGTAGAAAAGGAAAATGCCAAACAAATGGCAAGATATCAAGTAGATGTTCTGCTAAAGAGTCAAGATTAGAAAAAATGACAAACTAATTGATCTAAATTAATTGACTTAGAGGCTCCAATGTAGTGGTCAGCAAAGAAGATAATCAAAAGCCACCTAAACTCCAGATATATAAAAATCAGAAAAATGGAAATCTGCAGAATATTACAAAGTCACATCATTGTTCAGTTTCAATATGGAAAAGTTATCCCTAATCAATTACTGAAACACATCCTTAATTGGATAATTTTTATTTTCGACCAAGATTAACCTGTCCCCACTAATTTACACCAAAAATAAAACTGTCCGATCATTTGATGGAAAAAGAGGAAGTTCTGACAATAAACATGTACAAAATAGTTAACTATTTAGTTTATAGCATTTAGGGTGAAAAGGGGAAAAAATCAACATCTTAATTTGAAAGTATGTACCAATTAGCATGTGGTTTTTTCTCCTTCAGTATTGGAATCCATGCACTAGTAAACAAGATATTGAAATAGAGCACAGACAGAAACTTTAATAATATAATTCCATATGGATGTGATGCAGTTCTAGCATATGTTGCAAAGCAGTGCAACTAGCGATTGTACCAATTCATTGCTCCTTGCAATTCTAGAAACATTGTTGCAAAAGTTTTTTGAGATGAAGAAGACATCAAATCTAGCATTTCTGCTGATTTTTTTTCTGTATTTTCTTTTGTTCGATCTAACATTAGCAACTTCAGATTGAAGATCCAACCCCCATGGCAAAATGCATCTCTGAGTGTACAAGCATACTTTTCTATTTGGATCCTCACTTAATTGATGACAGCATATGAAGACTTGCAATCAAGATAAATGATAACTTAAGTCATGCTTTGACAAAAACACGTGAGAAAAGATGAAATTATGGAAAAATAGTTCCAATATGCCATGAATAAGCATGAATATCCAGGCATTCATGTAACCAGCTTACCCATTTCCAGCAAAATCAAAGCGAAAGGCAGTGATCCCTTGTTTTGTTAATGCAGCACTTAGGTTAAGTAAAGTATTGTCATCCTGCAAAGAGCAGCATTTACCACTGTAAGATAATCAGAAGGAGCTACCCAAATCCATCATTCAGTAAAGAAATGTCTAGCTTTTCGATACAATTTAAGTAGTACAGTTGTTGCATGTACTGAAATTGGTACAGTTTGATACAACTAAAGATGACCAAACTGTATGGAACTGGATAGTTTGAGGCAAAATGTACTGAAATTGGTACAGTTTGATGGTTTGATTCTGTATACAACCAAACTAATCCATATGGCTTTGAAGCGCTCCATACCAATCTGAAATTACATCAAACTGCTCTGTTCCTTATGAAACTGTCCAATTCAGCTTGGTATGGGCAGTTCATAAGTTGGGGCCATCTGACTGGTAGACCGCTGGTTCAATTTAATACATCCCGCACCGATCCCAGTGCGGCCAACCTTGGTCCAAACAATGTGTCCCTTGTTGTTAGAGAAATTTTTAAGTTACAAAGCAGGCAATTAGATCTTGAATTTATGAAATTTTCCATCAAAATGGTAAATAATTTGAGTAAAAAGCATCTACAATTGACAATTAATTCCAAGATATCCAACGCTTTATCTTAAATTTAATGGTTGAATGACTTGCACTATCTGTGATAAGAAAAGCTTGCGTTCAACTTGCAGTTCAGACATTTTAATTTTACAGCAAGCTACCTTTGAAGCTCGGAATCCATGGCATAAGATTGCAAGCTTTTTAGAGCCAGTTTCATGTAGCAAACCAACAAGCTTCTCTCCATGTTTGTTTGGTATTACAACTATTTGTTGAGAAACGCCTGTAGCATGAATATCACGATATTTCATTGAACTGTAAACAAAAATTGACAAACAAAAGACCTCTCGATTCTTTCCTCTTTCTTTTTTTTTTCCAACCTGGGCGGGGATCGGGCCCCAAGACCCGCCCGCGCTCTCCCTCCCCCTCTTCCGTTGTCTACGTTCCTTCCCTGTCACCGGCCGATCCCGCCGGATCCGAAAAGGCCCTAATTTTCTTCATTTTTTTGGTTGCCAAGACGATGGCTTCAAATCAGGACTTCGCAATGAAGCAGAGGGGGCAATATTCGATCAAGCAAGCTTACCGGAAACCTCTTCCGCCTTGTCGGAGGGGAGCGGGTGCGCCATAATATCCCTAATCAAGCGACCACCGACGGCTTACGGGAAACGAGAAATAACGGGCTGGCCCCCTCAATCCATCCGCCTCCCGAGCCTCAAGTCTCAGCCACTTGCACAAGGGAGAAAAGTATTTGTACGCTGCCTCCGGTGCGTGAACACCGTTGCAACCTTTTATATGACTTGATATGATGAAACAAAATGAAATAGCAGATATATCGTTTGATATGCATTAATATATATTTAATTTTTTTTAATTTATATATATATAAAAATAGTGCATTAAATTTTTTTGAATAAATATCATAATTTTGTAACTATATTATCATAAATTTATAACTAAGATGTCATAGTTTTTTTATTGAAATATCATAAAGCTGTCTTAACATTTTTGAATGGATGTCGTAATTTTATAACTACGATGTCGTAATTTTACAACTGAAATATTTAAATTTTTTTTGAAAGACGAACCGTCCCATCCCGTTGCATCAGAAACAGTATACTACTTACAAATTTGTAATCATAATCCATGCTATCATATTTCATCGCGTTAAGCTCTATAGAATACATGTAGACCAATAAAAGGAGACGGTACAACCCATGTAAGATTTGATGATGTGTACAAAGTCTTTTTCGGTAGTAAATCGCGTGCAAGCTTTCGCTGTCAGATGAGTTCCATGTTTCACCGCAGGGCACCACATCTCGCAACCCATAATAAAACCCAGTGGATTCGGGTCCGCTCTCATAAGGTCGTTTAACATAACAAGGAAGTTTTATGACCTACGTAATTGCAAGTTAAATTAATAACTCTTTACTATGGTTTAAAGACATCCTATGCTTTAAACCATCTAGTCAAAAATTCTATGAACCATTCTCTGCTCTGAACCATTCTTTAAGATTCGCATACTCCTTTCTTCTTGACGGTTCTTCGGCGAACCTCACCGTTCACTATGATCGAACCTTACTGGAAGATGGCGAAAGTTGTCCCCCTTGCATCTAGAGGTGCAGATGCTGCCAAGGATGGAAGGATGTCTTGGCGAAGCGCTGTGGGAAGCTACTTCGTGTGGGTTGCTCCATCCCCATCTCCGACGGAGGTGGTGGAGCTGGAACCAGCTTTTAGAAATCATTCAAGTTCCCTCTCAAGCCTTGGATGAGGAAGAAAGATGCTGAGAGATGAAAGCCATACTTGCGAGAAGCATAAACCGATGGGTTCCATCGGAAGTCATCATCTGAGAGTTCTAGCGATTTGGTGTCTTCGATGAGGTTGATACCATAACCCTTGCTCACCGGTGCTACATCTTCCGTTTTTCTGATCCTCATGCCAAGAATTTGTTGCTGGGACGGCCTCGGATTGCTAACGGTCAACTGATCGCCACCGAGGAATGGAGACTAAAGTTCATCTCGGCAGTCTATTCAGTGACAACTACCCTTCTCTAGGTACGGTTGCCTAATTTACCGCTGGAATTTTGATAGGAAAACATCCTGCGTTCAATCCTCTCGCCGACAGGAGAGTTCGTTTCTTTTGATTCTTCAATGAAGGATAAGAGCAGGGGAGGCTTTGCCAGGGCATGTCTGTGAGTTGACCTGAGAAGGCCTCTCTGATCGGGTGTTCGAGTTTGGGGAAACCGCTCCCCCTTCTAGCAACGGTTTGCCTACAAGCACCTTAAAGGGATATGTCCCAGTTGTGGTTCCCTGCACTTCGGTGATTCATGCTCGACTTTGCCGGTACCTGAGACTTCATTGGCTGGAGTCAAATATGGCCCTTAGATGGCTGCCCTTCGGTAGAGGAGGACTCCCCAAGGACCAGATCAGGAGCTGAGGCGGAAGAATCTGACTGCTTCGAAGACTGCTGCAACTAAACCACGTACAGTCCCAGCGGAGGGCTGGCAAACACCGGTGAAGGCAGCTCATAGGCGTCTCCACAAAACCAGTTATGCGATGCTTTCTCCTGACTCTAATTCGGGTCAGCTGTCAGCTGGCAAGGGAGTGGTGAACCAGGCTGAAGGGGGGAGCACTGATACCATGTCTGATACAATGGCTGAGACTAAAACTCAACTGGTCTTTGATACTGTGGCTGAAGTTGAAACTATGTCTAAAACTCATTCAAAGTTAAGGGGTCCCTAGGAAGCTATGAAAGTTAACTTGGTGTTTGAGAATCCCTTTGCCATTCTTGGCATAGATAAATGGGCTGGTCGGCCCAAGGGACGCAAGGATGCTTAGCCTAGCAAATCAAAGAGGGCCAGACCTACGGAATCTCTCACTCAGTGAGTGATATCCAAAAATGCAAAAGGGAAAGGGAAAGCAATCCCACCTAGCTCTAATATCATGCAAGATCAATTTACCTTTTTAGTAGCCCCGGGCTCACTTTAGGGCCCTGGCACTCTGGTAGGCGCGGGGCCAAGTCTACTCGCAAGGATGCGCCCCATGTTGGGCAGAAGGATGCGGCCTCTCTCCCATTTCATCAGGAGGGATGACAACACGAATCAATTGTCTCTTGCCTTAAGGATGCCCTTCTGGGGAAGGGCCACATCACCCAGACTACGGCCTTGTCCCTTCAGGTGAGAGAGACTGAAGCAAAAATGGAGACTACTCAACTGATGGATTGTGCTAGACAGAGTCTTGAGGGTGGTACTGCACTTAATGAATGCCCTTCTGATGATGACATGCTGGAGGACCAGGCTGGATCCAAAAACCCTCCAACCAGCAAATGAAGATTCTTATATGGAATGTCAGAGGAGCCCAGAAATCATCGTTTTGCTCCTCCTTTGGGAGACTTATGCAGCTTCATAGCTTTGTTATCTGTGTTTTATTGGAAACCCGATTGTTGGATGATAGTCTAGCCCGCTTCAGGAGATAGGTTTCCAGATCTTGGGCCTCTTATGCAGTGGGCTAGGGGTCTGTCAGGAGGTATTTTGGCTCTTTGGTGCAACACTTCTATTAGAGTGGATGCTTTTCATTGTTGCAATCAGCGGGTTGCACTAGTCATCTCTGAGGGAACATCTGACCCATGGCTCCTCTCGAGTGTCTATGCCAGTACTGACCTTCAAGAGAGACGTGTCCTATGGAATGAGATTCGCCCTCTTCTGAATCAGGGTATTCCATCCCTCATAGCAGGAGACTTCAACTGTATCGTTGGGGCCAATAAAAAGAAAGTGGACAGATTGCCTACTAGTTCTGTGGACATTTTGAAGTTCAGGGCCTTCATCTCTTCTGATGGGTTGCTAGATTTGGGGTTCTTGGGTCCCCAATTCACCTGGTATAATAACCGTCATGAGTCAGCTCGTGTTTGGAAGAGACTAGAAAGGGCTATGGCCACGGACATGTGGATTCAGAATTATCCTTCTGCCGCCATTACTTTGAAAGAATTGTGCCCTGAAAGCCAATCACAGTTGTTGTATCAATGGCAAAATTTGTAATTTCTTTCAACTCAAAAATGATAATAAAGGCAATTTTATATTTCATCATATGCTGTGTCTTATATTTTTTATGATGAATCCCATAAAATAAGGCAATGTTTTTAGGGTTACAGAGATAACAGTGAGACCTAAAACCTATAAACCCTAATCTAGAATATTCCTAGTCATAGGATCATAGATTTGGGGATCGATGAATCGAGATAGACTAGCACATCTTATGTATGCTCGATAGTGAGGGTGGTTGGTCTCATGACTACTTGTGTAGGGACACTAATACAAAGATGCGGGTGCTCATTAGATTATGAGTTCACTAAATTGATCCGATAGAAGAACATCAAATGAAAGTTTTACTTACTTGTCATAATAGATTGTTCTCTAAGTGGGAGTTGTGTAAGTAATCCTTAGACCTGAGACCACCATAGTATCTTGTGCACATGAATCCATATTTTGGTTCATATTCATTCATAACAAAAGGTCATGTACGGGGTGATGCTGGATATAAAGAATTGTGTATGAAGGTAATAAGTAGGTCAACAAGGAATCGATAACTCCTAGTAAGAGGAGTATTTATCCCAAGTAATATCATCAAATGTTGACTCAAAAAATCTTTGATCAAAGTATGATGAAATTAGAAAAGGTTTTCTAATTTATCATCGGTTGAGTCTTCATTAATGATTAGAGATTCAAATGGATTAAGTGTGAGGGTTTGACATTTATCCATGCCCATCACTTAATCGGGTTAAAGAAATATCGAAGGATTGAATTGCACGGTAACTTGCCACTAAAGGATATTTTGGTAATTTTTACCAAATTCCTCATCTTCTGGGTAGGCATGACATATTGCTAGACGTCAATCTTGTCTTATAGGTTTTTATGAATCAATTAGATTGATTTCATAAGTCAAGGTTAGTCTAGATTGACAGTTTAAGTTAGCCCGATTTGACTTGTTTAGATAGTCAGATATATAATCGGGCTAAACCAAAAACCTACTGCTGGCTAGATGAGGAACCCAGAGGGTCACACACAATAGGGAATTGATTGAAGAAGTTAAAAATATTTTTATTAGGATTTTTGGATCCTAATTGGTTGGCCAAGATCGCATACTAGCATATGTGGGCTAACCCGAGCTTCTGACTTAATCTGTTTAGGTCAATTTGCTTACTGATTGGGCTAATAAATTTAAGTTGGACTTAAATTAATATTAGCCACGTGTTGGGCAGCCTATCTAGAGTTTAATCTAAATTTATGAGATTTTTTTAGATTTTTATGATGATTAAATTTGAATTGGATTCAAATTTTAGCCTGATTTGGTTAATTTGGGTTGACTTGGTTAGTTTAGGTTGACCTAAGGCCTTAGTCCTTTTTTGAACCATTTTATTTCGAATTTAAATAAATTTAATTTATTAAATATCATTTAAATTTATTAATAAAATGATTTAATAAATTAATATTAGAGTGTGTAGAGGCTTGTTGGAAAGCTTTTGAAGAGGAGAAAGTCCAAAGAGACATTAGAAGGCTGCATATGATCAAAAGGCTGCCAGGAAGGTTCTAGCAAGCAAATAGGAGTACTTCTTCGAATCGATTTTCATGTGGATCACCTTTGGAGGGCATACACTTGTGTGCCTCTTGGAGATTATTGGATTTAGAAATTCAAGTATTTTTCTTAGTCATTTATTTTAGATTTTAATTGATTTACTTTTTGAACTGCATAAAGGTGATCAATCTTGAAAATTAAGATTTTTGCGATGTTTGTTTTCAAAATGATTAAAGTTTTTGAAAAGCATGCCTCTAAGCATCCCAAAATTTCCATCAATGGTATCAAAGCCTTCTTCATGCATTCAAAAAGAAATCAAATTAATCTATTATGAATGATTAAATTGATAGATCATTATATGTTTATAGCAAAATAGTAAGTTGTGTTTAACTTAATTGGCATGATATGCATAATGTAATGATATGACTATATTACATTCATAAAATGGTTATTATTATGATTGTTAAAGTAAGTAAATCATTATGTTCTAATGCATAATTAGCAATATATGTTATACATAATTGACTATTATGCTTTATATAATGCAATGTCCTAATAACTACTTCGGATTGGGTTAGTCACCATGGCCATTTGATCATAAGAGACAAGTTGGTTTTTTAAAGGCCCTCTCTTCCCATTCAATGGGATCTCCTATGATGTGTTGGGGTGCCGATGTGATCTTATCCCATGAACAAGTAATGAGAATGGATGATTGCTTTTAATCATATGCTTTTGTGATGCATATTAGGACTAATATACGTATTAGTTGAAATGATGAGATGAAGCATGTATTGATTGATTGTATGCCATAAGATTAGGGTTTCACTATAACCCTAATCAATTTAGAGATATATTTAGAAGTATTAGTTGTCATTATGTTGTAAGATTAATGACACACTATGTACATAAATGGATATATGATACTTAGAAACATAAGGATGTGCTCGAGATGGTAAAAGCCCTCCTAAAATTATATTTAGTTGTAGTGTTATATTATTATGAAGCAAATCCTTTTTAAGGATTAATTGATCGATTGGTGTCTAAGAAAAGTAGTTCTGGGAAGGTAAAGAGAATATGGTTTTTTAATTAGTTCCATTATTTACCTGGCTAAATTTATTTGGTGTCTAAGGCAAGAACGGGGGACTCCCACACCTCTTCCACTTACCTGGCCAATTCAATTAATTTAAACCTTAGAATTGAAAATGCTAATTGGTTATAAATGCACTACAAAATGCCTTCTTTCACGCCAAGCCAAAATTATATCAAAATTATAGTAGACTTGTTAAGCAAACTCAAGGCTTACTATTAGGGTTTGATGTAAAATTTGACTTGGTGCATATTATGCTTTATAGTATACTTGTTAATGTTACTTTGTTGAGCAAACTCAAGGGTGATATTATTCAATCATGACTATATAGAATGAAGGGTCTGACTAAACTTATAATTTGTTGTGCAAACACAAGGCTATAAGACATTATAATTTGTTGTGCAAACATAAGGCTATAAGTGTCTTAGAGGCAAGTGTAATGTTGATGAAATTGGAAAGGAATTTTCTATCCTTGAACTTATAAATGTTTGTTGAGCAAACTCAAGGCATTTATAAGGAATTGGGATCTTAACCCCACTAAAGAAATCGGATATTGGTTTCTCGTTTAACATAGTAGAGGGTTATGGTATTCGAAGAAAATAGTGGGAGACACAATTAGATTCAAAGTCCTTATCTAATTGTGATTATCATTTTGGGTGGTCTACTTATGTATTGTTCTTGTTTGTTTGTAGATAATTAATGACTTCATCATTATCACTACGGGGCATTTTAGATGCCAATAAATTGATCGGACCAAATTATATCGATTGGTTAAGGAACCTGAGGATTGTATTAGCTCAGGAGAAAATTTCCTACATTCTTGATTCTATGAATCTAGATCCGATCGGAGAAGATGCTTCTGAGGAGGAAAGGGCCACATATAGGATGTGGCAGAATGATAGTATGACTGTTAAGTGCATCATGTTGGCCTCAATGAGCAATGAGCTCCAGAGGCAACATGAGAAGATGGAACCTCAGTCTATACTTCTTAACTTAAAAGAGTTGTATGAAGAGCATAGTAGGACTGCAAGATATGAGATATCTAAGCAGTTGTTCCATGCACATATGAGTGACAGCTCGTTGTTCAGGTTCATGTCCTGAAGATGATTGACTTAATCATCCAATTAGGTCAATTAGGCTTCGTCATGGACGAGCAGTTAAATCAGGATCTGATCCTGTAGTCACTCCCAAATTCCTTCTTACAATTTGTCATAAACTACCATATGAACAAATTGAATCTTACATTACCAGAGCTGCTTAACATGCTTAAGACTGCTAAGAGTCATTTTAAGGGAGAAAAGGCTCATCTTTTTCTGATCGATGGGAAGAAGAAAAAAGTAATGAAGAAGGGTTTAAAAAGAAATTTAAACCACAAAAGGAGCATCAAGAAGAAGAAGAAGGCAAAGAAGTCTTCAGATGATGGAACTTGTTTCTTCTGCGGTAAGAAGGGACATTGGAAGAAGAATTGTAAGAAGTGCCTAGCAAGTTTGAAGCAGGATACCGATAAAGCATCAAAAGGTTTGTTAATGATACAAACAAACTTATCATTGAGTTTTTTAACTTATGATTCATGGGTATTGAATACCGCATGTGGGGCTCATATATGCAAATCTTTGCAGGGGCTTCACAAAATTAGAAGGTTGGAGAAAGGTGACTTCAAGCTTTATGGCGCGAGTGGAGAGGCTATTCATGCAGAAGCTGTTGGAACCTACTTGTTATTATTGCCTACAGGCAAAATACTTGAATTAAAAGATTATTATTTTATTCCAAATGTAATCAGAAATATTATTTCTATTATTGTTATTAAAACAAGGTTATGAAATAAAAGTTGAGAGCAATGGATGCTCTATATCTTATTCAAATGACTTCTTTGGAATGAAAAAATTTGTGAATGGTCTTTTAACTATATCACTCAATGATAATGTGTTGCTTATTGAAAATAAAAGGAGAAAGAGAGATGATACCAATGAAACATTCCTTTGGCATTGCCGATTAGGTCATATAAGTGAGTCAAGAATTAACAAGTTATACAAAAAAGATTTCTTTGAACCTTATGATTTTCAACCATTAGGAACTTGTGAATCTTGCCTCATGGGAAAAAGGACCAAATCTTCATTTACTGGACATGGAGAAAGGGCAACTGAGTTATTAGGGTTAATACATTCAGATGTATGTGGACCCATGTCAACTCAAGCTATAGGAGGATACTCTTATTTCATCACATTTATAGATGATTTATCAAGATTCGGATATGTGTATCTTATGAAACATAAATCTGAAGCCTTTGAAAAGTTTAAAGAGTATCAAAATATGGTTGAGAAATAAACTGAAAAATGTATTAAAATCCTTCGATCTAATCGAGGAAGTGAATACTTATCCAGTGAGTTTCTTAATCATCTTAAGGATAATGGTATTCTCTCTGAATGTACACCTCCATATACACCACAATTAAATGGTGTAGCAAAAAGGAGGAACCGTTCCTTGTTTGACATGGTACAGTCCATGATGTGCTTCACGGATCTTTCAATATCCTTCTGGGGTTATGCCCTAGAAACTGCTGCATATGTAATAAACAGGGTATCATCAAAATTAGTTTCTAGTACTCCATATGAATTATGGAATGGCAAGAAGCCAAGTCTTAAACATCTTAAAATTTGAGGTTGCCCAGCTTATGTTAAAAAGGAATTTGTACATAAGCTAAATGCTAGGACTGAAAAATATAGGTTCATCGGTTATTCTCAAAAAGGTATTGGATACCTTTTCTATCATCCTACTGAACAAAACGTATTTGTTAATAGGCATGCTGTCTTCTTAGAAAATGAATTTATTTAAGAAAAAGGTAATGGTAGAATAATCGAATTGAGTGAAATTTAAAATAAACAAACTCAAGTTCCTCATCAGAAGTACAAATTGATAAGGTACAATCACAACATACACCTCCTCTCCGTAGGTCAAAAAGGGTGTAGGAAGCACCTCTTAAATATGGTTTTATGATTGGAAATAATAATGAAGCTAACGTTATTAAAAATGATGATCCATTGACCTATATGGAAGCAGTCGAGAGTAAGGACTCTGATAAATGGCTTAATACCATGAAATCCGAGATGGACTCCATGTATAACAACCATGTTTGGACTTTGGTTGATCCACCCAAGGGAATTGTCCTAATAGGGTGCAAATGGATCTTCAAAAGAAAGATTGGAGCAGATGGGCAAATAGAAACCTACAAGGCTAGGCTAATGACAAAAGGTTTCAAGCAAAGATATGGTATTGACTATGATGAAACTTTTTCACCAGTTGCCATACTCAAGTCCATTAGGATTATGCTTGCTATTGCTGCATACTATGATTATGAAATCTGGCAGATGGATATTAAGACTGCATTTCTTAATGGAAATCTTGAGGAAGAAGTCTATATGTCACAGCCAGAGGGGTTTGTCTCAAGTGGGAGACCAAACCAAGTATGCAAACTTAGAAAATCTATTTATGGATTAAAGCAAGCATCGAGGAGTTGGAACATTCATTTTGATGAAACTATTAAAGAATTTGATTTCATCAAGAATACGGATGAACCATGTGTATATAAGAAAATAAGTGGGAGTGCCATTGTCTTCTTGGTCTTGTATGTGGATGACATACTTATCATTGGAAATGATATTCCAATGATGCAATCGGTCAAGACTTGGTTGTCAAAACGGTTTTCCATGAAGGATTTGGGAGAAGCATCCTATATTCTAGGAATAAAGATCTATAGAGATAGATCTAAGAGGATGCTAGGGTTATCCTAATCCAGGTACATACACTTAATATTGAAGAGATTCAATATGGAGGGAAGTAAGAAAGGTTATTTGCCCATGAGTCAAGGGATATACCTATCTAAAATGATGTCTCCTAAGACTCTAGAAGAAAGAGATAGGATGAATAAGATCCCTTATTCTTCGGTAGTAGGATCAATTATGTATGCAATGCTATGTACCAGACCTAATGTTGCTTATGCTTTGGGCATAGTAAGCAGATTTCAGGCTGATCCATGGGAGGATCATTGGAAAGCAGTGAAAAACATTCTTAAGTACTTGAGAAGGACTAAAGATATTTTTCTCATATATGGAGGATCAGACTTAAAACTAGAAGGCTACACAGATTCTAGTTTTCAATCTGATCCAGATAACAGTAAGTCTATATCAGGGTATATCTACACTCTAAATGGATGAGCAGTGAGTTAGAAAAGTACCAAGTAGTCAACTATAGCTGATTCAGTCACTGAGGCAGAGTATATAGCTACAAGTGAAGCCACTAAGGAAGCTATCTGGATGAAGAAGTTCATCACCGAATTGGACGTAGTTCCTACTATACAACAGCCGATGCCATTATATTGTGATAACACTGGAGTTGTGGCACAAGCGAAGGAACCAAGGTCTCACCATAAATCCAAGCACATCCTGAGATGCTTCCACCTCGTTCGAGACATCATTGATAGGCATCATGTGGTGATAGAACGAGTTGAAATGAAGAACAACATAGCAGACCCATTTACTAAGGCCCTTCCACTACAGCAGTTAGATCGTCATCTTGATTGTATGGGTATTAAATACAAGGGCGATTGGCTTTAGTGCAAGTGGGAGATTGAAAGAATTGTGCCATGAAAGCCAATCACAGTTGTTGTATCAGTGACAAAATTTGTAATTTCTCTTAACTCAAGAATGATAATAAAGGCAATTTTATATTTCATTATATGTTGTGTCTTATATTTTTTATGATGAACCCCATAGAATAAGGCAATGTTTTTAGGGTTACAGAGATAACAGTGAGACCTAAAACCTATAAACCATAATCTAGAATATTCCTAGTCATAGGATCATAGATTTGGGGATCGATGAATCCGGATAGACTAGCACATCTTATGTATGCTCGATTGTGAGGGTGGTTGGTCTCACGACCACTTGTGTAGAGACATTAATACAAAGATGTGGGTGTTCATTAGGTTATAAATTCACTGAATTGATTCGACAGGAGAACATCAAATGGAAGTTTTACTTACTTGTCATAATAGATTGTTCTCTAAGTGGGAGTTGTGTAAGTAATCCTTAGACCTGAGACCACCATAGTATCTTGTGCACATGAATCCATATTTTGGTTCATATTCATTCATAACAAAAGGTCATATATGAAGTGATGCTGGATATGAAGAATTGTGTATGAAGGTAATGAGTAGGTCAACAAGGAATCGATAACTCCTAGTAAGAGGAGTATTTATCCCAAGTAATCTCATCAAATGTTGACTCAGAAAATCTTTGATTTAAGTATGATGAAATTCGAAAAGGTTTTCTAATTTATCATTGGTTGAGTCTTCATTAATGTTTAGAGATTCAAATGGATTAAGTGTGAGGGTTTGACATTTATCCATGCCTATCACTTAATCGGGTTAAAGAAATATCGAAGGTTGAATTGCACGGTAACTTGCCACTAAAGGGTATTTTAGTAATTTTCATCAAATTTCTCATCTTCTGGGTAGGCATGACACATTGCTAGACGTCAATCTTGTCTTGTAGGTTTTTATGAATCAATTGGATTGATTTCATAAGTCAATTTGAAGGTTAGTCCAGATTGACAGTTTAAGTTAGCCCGATTTGACTTGTTTAGATAGTCGGATACATAATCAGGCTAAACCAAAAACCTACTACTTGCTAGATGAGGAACCCAGAGGGTCACACACAATAGGGAATTGATTGAAGAAGTTAAAAATATTTTTATTAGGATTTTTGGATCCTAATTGGTTGGCCAAGATCACATACTAGTATATGTGGGCGTTAGCTTCTGACTTAATCTGTTTAGGTCAATTTGCTTGCTGATTGGGCTAATAAATTTAAGTTGGACTTAAATTAACATTAGCCACATGTTGGGCAGCCTATCTAGAGTTTAATCTAAATTTATGAGATTTTTCTAAATTTTTATGATGATCAAATTCGAATTGGATTCGAATTTCAGCCTGATTTGGTTAGTTTGGGTTGACTTGGTTAGTCTGGGTTGACCTAAGGCCTTAGTCCTTTTTGAACCATTTTATTTCAAATTTAAATAAGTTTAATTTATTAAATATCATTTAAATTTATTAATAAATGATTTAATAAATTAAATACTTAATATGGGCTTGTGGGGGTTTGAACCGAAAACCCCTTGCAACCCCTCGGAGTGGATGGGAGCGCTCCTCACATAAAGCGTCTCCCCTCTTCATGCCTCTTGGATGACATCCTTTCTCTCCATCCAACTCCTCTAATTGCTGCCCCTCCTTTTCTATTTAAAGGGGGCAGCAAAAGGGATTTTATAAAAAGGAAAAACAGAGAGCCCGTAAGCCCTCCTTCTTCCCTGTTCTTCTCCCCTTGTCTTAATATCACTATCATATTAAGACAAGGCCCTAAGTTGAGATAGAGGAAGGCTATTAGAGTGTGTAGAGGCTTGTTGGAAAGCTTTTGGAAAGCTTTTGAAGAGGAGAAAGTATAAAGAGACATTAGAATGCTGCATATGATCAGAAGGCTGCCAGGAAGGTTCTAGCAAGCAAATAGGAGTGCTTCTTCGAATCGATTTTGTGTGGATCACCTTTGGAGGGCATATACTTGTGTGCTTCTTGAAGATTATTGGATTTAGAAATTTAGGTATTTTTCTTAGTCATTTATTTTAGATTTTAATTGATTCACTTTTTGAACTGCATAAAGGTGATATTTGAAATTAAGGTTTTTTGTAATGTTTGTTTTCAAAATTATTAAGTTTTGAAAAACATGCCTCCAAGCATCCCAAAATTCCCATCATACTCACCTTCTTAGGATTGCTTCTAATCACTATCCCATCCTGATATCCACTGATGTTGTTGCTCAGCAGCAAAGACAGTTTCATTTTGAGCAATTCTAGACTTTCTACTTGTTGGCCCAGATGGCAACCCAAGAGAAGGGAGGGTGAATTGGGTTCTTAAAAAATTTGACACTTAAAAATAATTTCACAAAGTGAAAGTGCATAAGGAGAGTATAGTGAGTGTGGTACTAAGAATGCAATGCTAAATATAAAGATAGAGTAGAGAGAACAGGAGACAAGCACGACAAACATAAGGATTTATAGTGGTTCGGTGTTAGTTACACCTACATCCACTCCCAAGCAACTCTTGGGCCCATACTATAATCATCCTGATTACGGTAGAGTTGTTTTACAAGCTCACAACCCAAACTTGTTATTTTACTATAGGATCACAATGAACCCAGCCAGTTTTCACAGGCTCACCAGCATACAACCTATCTCAAGCTAACCTTAGCTTGCATAAGACTAACTACCTCACCTGATTCAATCACCTGATTGAATCAGAAATCAAATGTATCAAAGAAATAGTTAAAATAGAATGAAAGCTTCTCAAATGAGCAAATAAACAATATATGTGAGAAGAAAATAGAAAAGTCTGATTAGAAAATCTTTGAGATTGAGCTTTTTTTCTTTTCTTCTTGGATGATCTTCCTCAAGATGGGATTGAAGCTTTGAAAGAAACGTTGATGCAGAGGATGTAGAAGAACTAGGGCTCTTGATTTTCTTTTTCTATTTGATATAAATCCTTCAGAGTTGGCTTTTGAATGCTTTGGATTTCTCTAAACTCTTTTTTGAACACTTGGGATTTCAAATCTAAGCTTTTTCTCTTGATATTTCTCTATTCTTTTCTTGATTTCTCCTCTTGTTTTAAACGGTCGGAACCTTCCTTTTATAATCTCCTCTTAATCCATATTTTAATACAAAGTAGTCGTTAAAAGTGCTTGTGGATGAGTTTATCATGAAAAAGGAAAGAGTCGTTGGGGTTTATTTGAAAAAATATAACCTATGGAGTTATTTCTGATACTCCTGAAAATCGTTTCTGACAGATTGGAGTCGGCTCTAATCTGGCATGGGGTCGGCTCTAAGTTAGGATGCTTAAAATAGTAAGGATCTTCCGATGCAGAGTCGGCTCTAACTTTCCGTGGGGTCGACACATTCCATGCTGTCGACTTTAACTGTGTCCCGAAAAATGTAGTCTTTGTTCTCATGTTAGAGTCAGCTCTAGTCTTTGCAGGAGTCGGCTCTAATTTTAATGCAGAAAAGAGATTCTTTGTTCTCAGGTTAGAGTCGGCTCTAATTTTTATGGAGTCGACTCTAAACCGTGCCGAAAGTGCCAAACTGTTTCTAATCGCTCTAGAGTCGGCTCTAATCCCTCTAGGGTCGGCTCTAATATCTGAAACTTGACACTTAACATTAGAAATAGATCCAAACTCAATTTTTCTTGAGTTATGAATATTTAACCATTTTAAATCCCTGAAACACTTTGTCAAACTCATTAGTAACATAAAAAATATACACATATGGTTTTTGTTAATCATCAAAATCAATAAATGGGTCAACAATCTTTTTTCTTTTTGATGATGACAAAAACATGGCGTATATGTATACAAAATTGCATTTTAAACTTCAAATTAGATAACTTTTCAAATAGAGTGATATTTAACGACATTTCAACAAGTTTATTGCATTACCGTTCCGAAAGGATAAAGGTTATCAAAAAGCTCAATTCAAACTATTGATTCAAATGGATATTAATTCAAATACTTATCAACTTAACTAGACTCCCCCTATATGTGCATGCTACATGATTGCTTAAAGTCCATTTAAAGTTCACATGCATATACAACTTTTTCTCCCCCTTTTTTGTTATCAACAAAAAGGTTAAGAAAGCATAGGGTAGTTATTGCTCAGATTGAGATATAAATCAATCAAAATAAAAATCAAACATCATAGTGTTCATTCATTTTGCAAGGATCAAAGCTGATTTCAAAAAATCATACATTGTATTCATATTCATTACATTAGTTCAAGTACAAGTTAAATGAAAACATATAGCATGGTTTAAAGTCCTAAGTACAAGCTAGGTATTAAAAACAACAATCTAACTTTAAAGAAAACATTCAGGTACAATACTTAAAGTTCTAAAGTCTAAAGATAATCTAAGATAGATTGGATAATTGGTTAGATTGGAGTTGAACTGCACGGCGTTGAGTGACTGGATCAGTTGAAGAAGCAGGAAGGGTAGGGAACATTACTTAAAAAATTTAAAAGTCTCTTCAATTCCTCTAAAATTTGTTCCATTCATTTTTCTTGAACCTTTATAAAATCATTAATCAATTTGTCAACAAGGGAAGCAGCTGAGTAACTTTTTCTTGTAGCTCTGCATTACATTTGGAATAAACATCTGAGTCACCACCAATACCTTTGATCTTATCAAAAATATTTTGAAGCTCAGTCTTCAATCCATCAGCTGAGGTGCTGATTGATGACTTAATCTTCTCGATCTTCTCTTCCCAAGTGTGCACAAGCTGCCTAGTTCCCAACAGTTGAACTCTAAAATCATCTTTAATTTTTGCTTCATGCTCTGCCAACAAGGCTTTAAGCTGCTCAATTTGTCTATTAGAAAAACCAGAAGAACTAGAGGAAAATGTGGTGCTCATTGCCGGTGCCGGTGGAGGTGCTAAAGTACCCGGTCCAGGTGAAGAATATCGAGGAGCAGATGGTCCAGCTTCTAAAGGTCCAGGGACTTCATCACCAATTCAATATCAGCCTCTGCTCGGACTTGCTCGGCTCCATCAGATTGTCTTTTCCTTTGCCATTGGCTCTCAACTTTCCTAAAGCCCATGCAGTGAAGAGTGGAAACATTGTAGTAGTCCGTGTGCCCTAGCTTCCTTTGTGGCTCATTCCTCAGAATGTTCACCCTTTGGTTTCGAAATATCAAAGTCAGAAACATGCCATATGGTAAAGTGGACCTCTTCTTAGTCCCGGCCTCAGCCATGTATCCAATCATCATTTCGGCCAAGTTAATTGGATACTCATTCATCACACAATCCATCAGAAGAACATCCCTTTCAGATATATACTCAAATTGGTCAGTCTTAGGAAACAAAACTCTACTGCAAATGTTATGAAGTAGTCTCAATTCTAGACTCAACTTATTTGCCTTTACTTCTTCAAATCCAGAAATTTCTCTTCCTAACATTCTTGCCAAAGCCTCACCTCTATCACTATGATGAGTGGTAGTCATTCCAACGACAGGAATCTCCAAAATATTTTTCAGAATTTTAGAAGTGAGATGGACTCGGGTTCCTCTCACATAGCTAACTAATCCACTATCCCCTCTACTTACATTGTTGTAGAATTCTCTAACTAAAGCAGGGTAAGTGGGGACATCAATAGAACCTACTCTCTTCCAGCCCATTTCTTTTAGCTGTCTACCAATTGAAAAGCCTTCTGAGTCAAGGAAATCAAAGTCTACCTTTCTTCCCATGGTAATTACTTTTCCAACCAGCAAATCAACTTGCGGAGAGGGTAGGGTAGGAATAGCACTTGGAGTTGATGAGGAAGAGGTTGAATGAGTGTTTGGAGAAGGTGGCCTTGCCGAACGTCACACGGAGTGCCTTCCGGTCGTAATAGAAACTCCTATGGTGGATGCACGGTGTTTGGGGGTCATTGAGGTTAGGGAAGATAAGAATCAAAGGTGTTTGGAGGATTGGGAGAGGTGGAGAAGAGTTTAGAACTAATTAGAGTCGATTTGGTTAGGAAACGATTGGCAAAGGACCACTTAGAGTCGGCTCCCAAAAAGTGAGGTGTCGGCTCTAAGTCGCTAATACAGTCAGCGCTCAAAATAGAGTCGGCTTCGACAGTAGCTAGAAGTCAGCTCTAATGAGCAAACAGAGACTTCAGATAATTAGAGTCAACTCCAAGATAGTTTTAGTGAAAGATAAGAGTTTCAAAGAATCTAAAACTTATTAAATTAGGCATCAAACTCTAGATAAATTTTTCTTAAAGTGTGGGGGGTCAAGAAATTCAAATGTCTGGATGACTTCTCCTTAGAATCATAAGAAGATTTTCAAGAAAATGATTGAACTCTAGATAATCATTCTTAAGAGTTTCAAAACTACTCTAATGGATCACAAACTCCTAATTCTCCTCTAAGATAATAAAATCTCTATTCACTTAAGGGTTTTATAAATATATCAGCTCATTATTCATTAGTACACACATAATCAAGACAAACATCGTTGTTAGCAACATGTTCTCTAATGAAATTATGTCTTATCTCTATGTGTTTGGTTTTTGAATGTTGAATAGGGTTCTTGGTCAAATTTATTACACTAGTGTTGTCATACCTAATTAGAATCTTATCAAGTATGATACTATAATCTTCAAGTTATCGCTTAATCCAAAGGATTTAAGCACAGCAACTTCCAGCTACAACATATTCCACTTCAGTATTTGATAATGCAACTGAATTTTACTTTTTGCTAAACCAAGAGATTAAGTTACTGCCTAAAAACTGGCATGCACCACTTGTGCTTTTTCTATCTAGTTTACAATCAACAAAATCAGAATTAGAATATGCAATTAGATTAAATATTGAGTCACTAGAGTACCATAATCCTACATTTTTAGTTCCACTTAAGTATCTAATTTTTTTTTACAGTAATTAAGTGAGATTCTCTAGGATCAAATTGATATCTAGCACATAAACATACAACAAATATAATATCAGATCTACTAGCTGATAAATAAAGTAAAGAACCAATTATACCTCTATAAAGCTTTTGATCGATTTTCTTACCATCCTCATCTTTATTGAGTTTGCATGAAGGACTCATTGGTATGCCAAGAGATTTAACAATTTTCATACCAAACTTCTTAAGAATTTTCTTAGTATATTTTATTTAGTTAATTAAAATTTTCTTTTTTTTGCTTGATTTGAAGTCCAAGGAAGAAATTCAGTTCTTTCATCATGCTTATTTCAAATTATCCCTGCATTAGCTTTGCAAAATCTTAACAAAGAAGATTGTTAGTAGCACCAAATACTATATCATCAACATAAATTTGTGCTACTAATAAATCATTTTCTTTTCTTTTCAAAAATAGTGTTTTATCAATATTTTCTCTAAAAAAATTATTTTCAATCAAAAATTTACTCAGCCTATCATACCAAGCTCTAGGTGCTTGCTTTAAACCATAAAGTACTTTGTGTAGTTTAAAAACATGATTTAAAAATTTATGATCTTCAAAACTAGGTGGTTGCTCAACATAAACTTCTTCATTTATAAAATCATTTAAGAATGCACTTCTTTCATCCATCTGAAATAAATTAATGTTCATGTAATATGCAAATGCAAGTAACAACCTAATGGCTTCTAAACTAGCAACAGGTGCAAAGGTTTCATCAAAATCAATACATTTTTTTCTGATTATATCCCTTTATAACTAATTTAGCTTATTTCTAATAACAATGTCATCTTCATCTAACTTATTTCTAAACACCCATTTGGATCCTATAACTGGATAATCTTTGGGTCTATCAACTAAGGTCTATACCTTATTCCTAGTGAATTTATTCAATTATTCTTGCATGGCTAACATCTAATAACTATCTTTTTCAGCTTCTTCAATTGTCTTGGGCTCTATATGAGATACAAATGCAAGATGATTATTGATGTTTCTCATGGATGATCTAGTTCTTACACCTTGAGATGGATCACCTATGATTAGACCCTTTGGATGATCATAAGCATATCTCCAATCTCTAGGTAGATCTGTATCATTATGAGTAGTATCAATACCATCATCCTTAGGTGAGTCATCATTCTTAGCTTTATGTTCATGATCTAAAAATACATCAACATTTAATTTTTCAAAATCTCTTCTAAGGATATTTGTATCTTCCTCATCATCTTTCTTTTAGAACTTGATGCTAAAGATTCATCAAACACTACATGAATTGACTCTTATACAATCAAATACTTCTTATTGAATACTCTATATGCCTTGTTGGATGTGAAATAACCTAGAAATATACCTTCATCCGACTTAGCATCAAACTTTCCTAAATTATTCATTCCATTATTATAAATGAAACATCTACAACCAAATGCATAAAAATAGCTAATGTTGGGTTTCCTATCATGCCATAGCTCATAGGGAGTTTTCTTAAGGATTGATCTAATCAAGGCTCTATTTAGGCTATAACATGTTGTGTTTATAGCTTCCACCCAAAATTATTTTGGGAGTTGTCTTTCACATAGCATGGTACGGACCATGTCTTCTAAAGTTCTATTTTTTCTTTCTACAATCCCATTCTGTTGAGGCGTCCTAGGTGCTGAAAAATTATGATGGATGTCATTTTCAATGCAGAAATCTTCAAACAAGTGATTTTCAAATTTAGTCCCATGATCACTTTTAAGAGACACTATGGTGGTGTTTTTCTCATTTGTGACTTTCTTAAAAAAATTTAGAAATATCAAGAAAGTCTCATCTTTATGAGCTAAAAATAATACCCAAGTGAATCTAGAGTAATTATCTACTATCATAAGACCATATTTCTTTCCTCCTAGACTAGTAGTTCTAGTAGGTCCAAAAAGGTCAATGTGTAGTAGCTCGAGTGGCTTAAAAGTGGAAACAATATTTTTAGATTTGAAAGAATTTCTAGTTTGTTTTCCAAATTGACATGCATCACAACTCTATTGTTTTCAAAATCTAATTTTAGAAGACCTTAAACCAAATCCATTCTAAGTAATTTCAAAATCAAGTGTGTGCTTGCATGACCTAATTATGGTGCTATAGCTATTCAATCTCATTTACCTTAGCATTATCAGCAATTAGGCAATGGTTACTTATAGATAAATTATCTAAGTTAATTAAGTATACATTGCTATTTCTATTTCCAACAAAGATAATACTACTGTCAATGGGATTCGATACAGTGCAGATAGATGCTTCAAAGAAAACTTTAAAACCTTTATCGCATAGTTGGCTAATGCTAATCAAATTATGCTTTAATCCATCTACATATAAAATATTTTTAATAAAAGTGGATGGAGTGATCTGAATTTTATCAATGCCCATGATGTGACCTTTACCATTATCTTCAAAAGTCACCACTCCACCTTTTTTAGCTTCAAGGGTGATGAATTGATCTTTGTCATCCGTCATATGTCTTGAGCAGCCACTATCAAGATACCATTTTTTTTTTATCATTTGGCTGCAAGACACGCCTACAAAGCAATCATATCTTATGTTTAGGTACCCAAGCCTTCTTGAATCCTTCATGGTTAGTAGCAGCAAATATAGTTTCTTTTGGAATCCAAATTATTTTACTTCTATGACTAACATTCACATAAGACATTTTATGGTTGCAAACATAAGATTTATGTCCTTTCATATCATAATGAAAACAGAAAATATCTTTTTCAATTGATTCCTTTACAAAGAAATTGTTAACAAATTTTTACTTCTTGTGTGGTCTATAACCTAAACCAGCCTTGTTAAAAATAGCTCTTTGATTATTTAAAAGCAAATTAAATCTTTCTGAGCTATAAGTAAATTTGTCAACAATGCCCTTATATTTTTCAAGTTTATTTTTTAAGTTCAAATTTTTAGCAGAAATCAATTCTTTTTTTCTTTTGCATATCTTGCTTTTCAAAATTTTGCTTTTCAAATTCAATGACAATTTTATTTTTCTTTATGAGAAGATTCAGATTTTCTATTTTTAAAATTTTATTCTTTGCTCTCAAAACTTTAAAATCATTCATCAGTTCATTAAAGGCATCATAGAGTTCATCAAATGTAAAATCATACATAGGGGTTTCAGGACTTACCTCTTCTTCTTTATTTGCCATAAGACATATGTTAGCAACTTCTTATTGTTCATCTTCGGATGAAGATTCATCACTATTGCTTCAAGTTGTAATGTATACTTTCTTTTTCTTTCTAAATCCCTTCTTGAGTTGAGGACATTCAGATCTAAAATGTCCAGGCTTTTTATATTCATAACAAATCAAGGAATCTTTCTCTTTTTTTCTTATCTTTTTTTTTTTATCTCCTTCCAACTTGACACCAATTTTTTTTTAATGAAATGACCTCCTTCTTTGCATGAATTTCTTAAATTTTCTTGCAAGGAGAGCAGTGTCATCATCGTCTTCATCTTCTTCACTGCTGCTTGATTCCTTTTCTGCAGCCTTGAGTGCAATTGTCCTCTTTTTTTTCACAGCTTCTTCATGATGTTGCTTCATTGTTAATTCATGGGTCATAAGTGATCCAAGAAGCTCCTCCAAAGGTAAGGTGTCGAGATCTTTGGTTTCTTGGATTGCTGTTACTTTAGCTTCCCAGGCTCTTGGAAGAGACCTAAGAATTTTTTGAACCAATTCAGAATTAGTATATGTCTTTCCAAGACTTTTCAATCCATTTACTATGTCGGTAAATCTAGTGTACATGCATGTGATGGATTCATTTTAATTCATGTTAAAGAGTTCATATTTATGTACAAGAATATTAATCTTGGACTCTTTAACTTGGTTAGTAACCTCATGAGTAACTTCCAACCGATCCCATATCTCCTTCGCTGAGATACAAGTGGATATTCTATTGAATTCATTTGCATCCAAGGAGTAGTATAGGATATCATGGCCTTGGCATTAAGCTGGATCATTTTCTGATCATTTTCATTCCAATCCCTTTTGGGCTTAGGAACAATGGATCCATCAACTAAGTGTGTGAAAATGCTAGGATCATTGATAATGACACTCCATAAATCATAGTCTAAAGTTTGAATAAAAATCCACATCCTAGCTTTCCAATATGAATAGTTTATGCTATTAAACAAGGATGGATGGTTTGTGAATTGTCCCTCAGAAAAAGAAGAACCAGCTTGAGGTGCCATTTGGATCTTTAGCTCTTGATTGTTAGATCAAGAAAGGATGAGCACAGGCTCTGATACCAATTATTGGCCCAGATAGCAACTCAAGATGGGGGATGAATTGGGTTCTTAAAAAATTCAACGCTTAAAAATAATTTTACAAAGTGAAAGTGCACAAGGAGGGTGTAGTGAGTGTGGTACTAAGAATATAATGCTAAATATAAAAATAGAATAGAGAGAAGAGGAGACAAGCATGACAAACACAAGGATTTATAGCAGTTCGGTGTTAGCTACACCTACATCCACTCCTAAGCAACTCTTGGATCCATACTATAATCATCCTGATTACAGCCGAGTTGTTTTACAAGCTCACAACCCAAACTTATTATTTTACAACAGGATCATAACAAATCCAACCAATTTTCACAGCCTCACCAGCACACAATCTATCACAAGCTAACCTTAGCTTGCACAAGGCCAACTGCCTCACCTGATTGAATCACCTGATTGAATCAGAAACCAAATGCATCAAAGAAATTGTTATAATAGAATGAAAGCTTCTCAAATAAGCAAATAAACAATATAAATGAGATGGAAATAGAAAAGCCTGATTAGAAGATATTTGAGGTTGAGCTTTTCTTCTTTTCTTCTTGAATGATCTTCCTCAAGATAGGATTGAAGCTTTGGAAGAAACATTAATGCAGAGGATGTAGAAGAACTAGGGCTCTTACTTTTCTTTTTCTATTTAATGGAAATCCTTCAGAGTTGGCTTTTGAATACTTTGGATTTCTCTAAACTCTTTTTCGAATACTTGGGATTTCAAATCTGAGCTTTCTCTATTGATATTTCTTTATTTTTTTCTTGATTTCTCCTCTTATTTCAAATGATTGGAACATTTATTTTCTAATCTCCTCTTAATCTATATTTTAATGCAAAGTAGCCGTTAAAAGTCCTTGTGGATGAGTTTATCATGAAAAAGGAAAGAGTCATTGGAGTTTATTTAAAAAAAATATAACCTTTGGAGTCATTTTTGACACTCCTAAAAATTGCATCTAACAGATTAGAGTCGGCTCTAATCTGGCCTGGGTCGGCTCTAAGTCGAAATGCTTAAAATAGTAAGGATCTCCCGTCGCAGAGTCTGTTCTAACTTTCCGTGGGGTCGGTACATTTCGTGTTGAAGTCGGCTCTGACTTTCTTAGGGTCGACTCTAACTGTGTCCCAAAAAATGTAATCTATGTTCTCACGTTAGAGTCGGCTCTAGTCTCTGCAGGAGTCGGCTCTAATTTTGATGTAGAAAAGAGGTTCTCTGTTCTCATGTTAGAGTTGGCTCTAATTTTTCTGGAGTTGCTCTAAACCATGCTGAAAGTGCCAAACTATTCTGATACGCTCCGGAGTCAGCTCTAATCCCTCTAAAGTCGGCTCTAATGTCTGAAACTTGACACTTAACATTAGAAATAGATCCAAACATAATTTTCCTTGAGTTATGAATATTTAACCATTTTAAATCCCTGAAACACTTTGTCAAACTCATTAGTAACGTAAGAAATATAGTCATATGGTTTTTGTTAATAATCAAAATCAATAAATGGGTCAATACTACTCCTCTGCTCGGACCCTTATTATTCAAGTATGGCATCTACCCATGAGAAGCAGTGCTACCTATAGGCTATCTAGGTGTCTTGAGCTAGCGAGGCGCAGACTTTCTATATGGAACAGATTGGAGGTTGGAGACATAGTGAGGCAAGTTGAGCTGGTGGAAGCTGACATTGCTACTCTCCAAAGTAAAGAAGATCAAGAAGGCTGTCTTTCTGATCATGATATCAAATCTCTAAGATAACCTAGCTCTTCATCACTCTCTTTTACAGCATCAAAAAACTTATTGGCAACAGAGGTCTCGGATACAGTGGATTCGAGATGAGGATCGCAACACTAGATTTTTTTACTAAGCCACCCTGAAGCGACATGCAGTGAATAGGATTCGACGCCTTGTTGATGAGGAGGGGTGTCATTAGGAGGATAATCATGTTATCAGGGATCTGCTATTCCATTTCTTTCAGTCCAGATGGTCGGAGCATACAAGTGAGGGGTTTCCTGTCCACCCAGCTCTAAATTCTAGGAAGGTCTCTACAGAAGAGAACGACCTCCTTATCAGGCCGATTATACCGAATGAGATTCGATGGCTTTGTGGGAGCTTAGGCCTGATAAGGCTCATGGGCCCAATGGGTTTCTACCTTTCTTCTTCGGTTACTATCGAAGTATTATGGGCCAAGACGTGGTGCGAGTCATCCTGAGTGTCTTCCAATCCAAATCCATTCTTGCTGATTGAAATTGGACTTTCATTACTCTTGTACCCAAGCGGTCTGATGCTTCCACTCCTTCATATTATTGGCCCATCAGCCTCTACACTACTTTGTATAAGGTATGTGCTCGTATATTAGTCATCCGCCTACAGAATGTGATACCTCGGATTATTTCTATTGAGCAAGGGGCCTTCATCAGAGGGTGCTGCATTACTGATAATATCCTCATAGCTCATAAATTTATGCATAATTTATAGAGATCTCCTGCCCGTTAGTGTCTTATGGCAGTCAAGCTCAACATGGAGCGAGCTTATGATAGAGTGAGCTGGGCATTTCTACACTGAACTCTTCAGGAATTTGGGTTTGATGACATCTTTATTGACTGGATCTTGGCTTTCATTACTAGGCTGTCATTCTCTCTTATCATAAATGGTAGTCAGACCATCTTCTTTCACTATGTAGTGGGTCTGCGTCAGGGATGCCCTTTATCCCCTTTCTTGTTCATCCTTGTTGCCAACAATCTTTCTTAGGCATTCTCTTAGGCACAACATGATCTTCGCATTGCCCCATTCACTGCAGTGCCTCACAACCTCTCAGTTTCTCATCTCCTATTTGCTGATGACTGTATTTTGCTGGGCCAGGCTTCTGTCCGCAATGCAATCACTTTTGTCTCCATTCTTCAGTACTACTGTCAGGCCTCTGGTTAGAAAGTTAATATTCAAAAGTCCATGATATGTTTTAATCCAAAGACTAAGGGCGTAACTAGGGAGGCCATCCTCCATACCTTGGGCATCACTATTTAGATTGACTGGCTATCTTATCTGGAGAACCCTATCATGGGAAGATGACCATGAAGTAGCGATTACATTGACCTAGAGCATCGGATCCATGACCATCTTGATGGATGATAGGTTATGGGGCTATCGATGATGGCAAGGATCACCCTTCTACGCTGGTTCTTACTTCTCTTCCTCTCTATCTTCTATCCAATGCTGCTATCTCGATGATTTGTCTGAGGAGGATAGAGAGATACTTTTAGAACTTCCTCTAGGTCTCTATGCAGGATGACCATGGTATTCATATGTTGCTTGGGACACTGTCTGCTTGCCAACATTCGAAGGTGGCCTTGGTATTCAGTCTCTGACAGTTAGGAGAGCGGCTATGATTACTAGGCATGCTACGGGATTCTTTCTTGATCCACATTACTTCTGGAGTTCCTTTATGCCTGCTAGATATGGGATGTGGACACCGTCCATGGATTTTCATTCTTCTTGGGGACATTCTTTTAGAAGGAGGTTTGCCGGCATGCTCTGATGATCTTGAGCAACATCTCATGGATGATTGGCGATGGCTCCTCGGTAGATATTATTCAGGATACATGGATTGCTGATCTCCTACTCTCACTATGGCCTACCTTTATCAGTGTTGATGTTCCTAGTAGCATACGAGTTTCTGACTTGATCTCTCAGGGTCACTTCTCTTAGCACATTCCTACGGTGTCCCAATTTTTTGGGGAGGAACTATCTCGTTGAATCCTCTCTATTTCGCTCATACCAAGGCAGACACCTGATACTAGATTATGAAGGAGATCATGCCTTTCTAGTGCCCCTACTAGGGACCTTATGAAGATGTATAGGCCACAGACTCAGTATACGATTGATGCTGCGTGGATCTAAAAGCTTCACATCCATCCCAGGATCTAGCTCTTTATCTGAAAGCTTGAGTGGGACTGTCTTCCTACTCATTCTTTGCTATCTCGGAGGGGATTGTCAATCCAAGCTACTTGCCCATTATGCGGATAGAAAGAGGAGACTACTGACCATGCCATCTTCAGCTATCCCAGAGTGAGACAGATCTTGCAGATTGTGGGATATTACCCTAGGGAGCACGGTTATGGGTCTTGGCAGCCTTTTTTTTCCGTACGATATTCGGAGGGGTACCCAGCAGCAGCATATTATTTAGGCCGTTATAGCCTACCATATATGGTTGTCGCAGAATATGCTTATCTTCACTGACGAGACTGCATCTTCCTATATGATAGTGAGGAAAGCTATATCATTATCTGCGAAATTCTCACTCCATTGTACTGCTCTTGATTATGATAATTCTAGCCACTAGGGCTCCTCTGCTGCCTCGGCAGCGGACCGACATACGATCTTTATCTCTTAGGAGCCCTTTCTCTAGGGTTTATCAAAATCAACTTCGATGGGAGTGTTCGGGGAAGATCCGCTGGCTCAACATTTATTATTCAAGGGATTGATGGAGTGATGTTGGCGGTGGGTGGCTTCAGACTCCTAAACTCCTCTGTCCCTTTGGCTGAGCTTTATGCAGCTTGGGCAGGCATTACCTACGCTACTCGGATCCTTCATGCCCATAGCCTCTTCATTGAGGGGGACTATTTCTCTATTATTTGATGGCTTTGATGGGATTGTTGCAATCAGGTTCCTACTAACCCTATTCTCCACGACATCTGGACCACTCTTTGGAAGATTCATAGAGCCCAGATCCATCATATCTACTGAAAAGCTAACTCTGTAGCTGATTGGGTGGCAACCTTTGTGGCCTATCATTCTGGATTTTGGATTTGGAAGCGGGATGACCTCTGCCAATTATATTGAAACAAATTTTATTTTCTGATTTATCGGGATTGACACGCACTAGGCTAGTGCGATCACTCGATTGTACCAAAAAAAAGACATCCTGACCGACTCCAATGATTAAATGATGAAAGTGATCTAGTATAATATACTATAATATTTGTTTGCTATAAGAATACATCGAAGGTTTATTATTTACAAATTAATTTGAATACAATCAATACAATTAAACAATTAAATGGGCCCAATTCTATAAATAATTAAGTAGAGGTCAAGCTGCAAACTGCTCCTACGATGGGTTACAAGCTATTTTTATGATATGCTAGATTATTTAAATTGATTTTGATCTCTAATTTTTTGCAAATGATATTTTTTTCTATATTTTTTATGCGTTAGCCATAAGCATTCAGAATCTTCAACAATTCATGTTTAATTTTAAAAATTACTAAAAAAAATTAATCAATTTATAATAAATTTTTGCTAGCTTTGTAGTTTTAATAATTACACTTTGATCTTTGCATAAGTCCTTCTTTCATTCAACTAACATGTTGTAGAATTGAAGGTTCAAGCATTCTCTTAGTCCTTTTTTGTTTAATTAATTAAGTTGATAACTCATAATCTTACTAATTCAAAGTCTTAATAAGTTTTTGGTCTAATAGTTAGTTCCTTAATTTATCCATAAAAAAACCATAATATGATGCTAATAACATTATAATATTTTTATATTAGCAATACTATATGTTGGGGGGTAAAATCGTCATTGCATCAATATCCGTGCGAGGCGGCTAAGGCCGACCTCCTCCCTTTGCCCTTCCAGGCTTCCGTAGCTCGGCCCTTTCCGAGCTTCCATAGCTCGGCCCTTCCGGGCTTCCTTGGCTCGGCCCTTCCGGGCTTACATAGCTCGGCCCTTCCGGGCTTCCCTAGCTTGGCTCCTTCCGAGCCTCCATAGCTCGGCCCTTCCGGGCTTACATAGCTCGCCCTTCCGGGCTTCCCTAGCTCGGCTCCTTCCGGGCTTCCTTAGCTCGACCCTTCCGGGCTTCCGTAGCTCGTTCCCCCCGAGTCACCATGGCCCGGCTACGTTAAATGATCCACAATCCAATACCCACCTCCGTGGAACCTGACGCGGGAGAGCCCAGGTTCACCATAACGACATCCTAGACAAGGAATCATGTTGAAACGTGGCCTAGGACCTATCATAACCACCCCAGGCCTACTCAGCCAGATCTCAGTCATCAAGAAGCTCTCCTGGCCATCGATCCCCTAACAAACAGGATACGGATTCCAACAGCCCCACAACGGCCTGATTCTATCCACCTCCGTATCCTAACAACCTCTGAACCTTCCAGAAGACGCTCAAGACACAGGTGACAACCTATAACTACCAGACTGGCAGATTCCCTCAGGTACGCATACGCACGCACTCTTGAAGGCACACTCATACGTGCGCCCTCACTCTCCTGCTCTCACGCCGGCAGCTCGTCAGTGCTCTTACCTTCCAGAGCTCCCGATTGGCCGCCCCCGGAGAGGACTCCCGGAGAGATCCACCTCCCCGTTATCTGGTTGATCGCTGATTTATTCTCCACTAACTTGAGGGTCGGAGGGTCTTCCGCAAAGGGCCACCCTCAATGCCTCTCACGCGAGGACTTTTTGTGCAGGTCCGCCCCCTCTCCCTGGAGATCGACCGCGCCCGAGTCGGAGGACGGATCCCGGCGGCAACAGATTGGCGCTAGAGGAAGGGCCTCAAGTCCCATTAAACTTGAAGAAAGGAGACAAGGATCCTAACCTGGAGTAGAACCTCTCTAATGGCCAATCGGTGAAGAGCAACCTCTAAAGCTCAAGATCAGGTCGCTTCCCAGAGGCCTGATCCGACGAGCGGTGTAGCGCCGCAACCGCCACTAGTCGAAACCCCGTCACCACCTGCCATCCCGGTGACCCAGGACCAGTTTGCCTCGCTGGTCCAACAAGTTCAGACTCTGACCCACCTGGTCTAGGAGCGCCTTATGGCTCCTCCTGCTCCGCACTTTCACAAGGAAGCGGCGGTTCCTTCTTCACCGGCGACTTCCTCCTCCAGTCCGCACAAATCTGCGGACTCCCCGCATCGACCTAGAGGGGACAAGCCAGCCCCGCGAGGCGGCCACGACAGAGATCCTCCCAGATCTCAACGAGCCCGATCTCTCTCTCCGGTGATCTCCCACCATGATTCAACGCCGTCTCTACGATCTCCTCGCCCAGCTCCTCCTCTAACTGGCGAAGAGGAGATCCATCGTCAGATCCAGGAAATGCGTCAGGAGCTGGACGCCGCCAAGCAGGCCCATCTGCCCCAGCCCAAGATGGAGCAGGGCATCCCTTTCTCTAAGGGGATTATGGAGGAAGTGATTCCCTCCCATGTCAAGTTACCAGCCGTCGAACCTTACCACGGCTCTTCAGACCCGGATGACCATCTTAGCAGCTTTCGGTCAATAATGATGTTCCACGGAGCATCTGATGCGGTCATCTGCCGCGCCTTCCCCTCCACCCTCAGAGGATCCGCTCGAACTTGGTTCAACGCTTTGAAGCCAAGTTCTATTGATTCATTTGACGAACTGAGCCGCCTTTTTATTGGTCAGTTCGTCAGCAGCCATCGCCACCGACGAAGATCTGACTCCCTCTCTGAAGTTAAGCAGAGAGAGGGGGAGTCCCTGAAAAATTATCTCGGCCGCTTCAATAAGGCCATGTTGGAGGTGGACCACCTTAATCATGAGGTGGCCATGTCTGCCCTAGCGGGGGGAGTCTCGAAGGAGAGCGACTTCTATCTGGCTATGGAAGTCAGTTATCCCCCCTGCCTCTCGGAGATGATGGCTCTGGCAGACAAGTATGCCAGGGTCGAGGAATCGCAGAGAGTTGCCCGCGCTGAGCAGGCAAAGAAGAGGGAGCCCAAAGTTCCCGATAGGCACCGTCCCGCCCGGCGACCAAGTTCGCCTCGCCGCCAGAGAGTCCCACCGCTGTCGCCAAGGATTCGCTCCCGAAGCCCTCCCAGGCGATTCGACCACTACACTCCGTTGACCGTGCCCCGGGCACAAATCCTCATGGAGATAGAGCGCCAGCTCCCCCGGCCAATACCTCTCCGAGGGAACCCGACCCGAAGAGATCCTACCAAGTATTGCCGCTATCATAGGGAGCACGGTCACGACACTGAAGAATGTTGGCAGCTGAAAAATGAAATTGAAAGGCTGATCCAATGGGGGTGACTGAACCAGTTCAGGAGGGCGCCCGAGCCACAACAACAAGGAGGTGACCGCCAACCCAAGCTTCAACAACCTCCTCCCCCACCAAATCCGCCTGTTATCGGCCGCATTAATATGATTGAAGAGGCCGGCGGATCAAGCCCCAGGGGCGACAGCGAAGGATCAGCGCCAAAAAAGGCACGGACGGGCGAGCTCTCCTTCTCCGATGATGACCTCCTAAGGATACAGCTCCCCCATGATGACGTACTAGTTGTATCCCTTAACTTGAATAACTATGATGTAAGCCGAATCCTAGTTGATAGTGGAAGTTCGGTAAATGTTTTATACCTCGGTGTGTTTGCCAGGATGAAATTACTCATGGAAAACCTGCGAGCCGTGGATTCCACCCTGATGGGATTCACTGGCGACGTTATCGTCCCAGAAGGAGTCGTCACCCTGACAGTCCGCGCGGGAACCTGGCCCCTTGTAGCCATTGTTCAGACGGATTTTTTAGTAGCTGACCTCAGATCCCCTTACAATGCAATATTCGGCAGGCCCGGACTAATGTCCCTCAAGGCAGTCGTCTCCATCCCGCATCTATCCATGAAGTTTCCCACCGAGCGGGGAGTTGGAGTTGTTCGGGGAAGTCAGGCCATGGCTCGGCAATGCTTTGTTACCAGCCTTCAATCTAGAATGCCAGAAGTTGATGGACTAGATGCTCGCGAGGACTTCGCCGAACAACGAGGAGAATCGACAGAAGAATTGGAGGAGGTGCCGTTGGATGAAGCTCGTCCCGACCGAACTATAAAGATCGGGTCGCTGCTCAAAGGAGAGTCTCGGTGCAAATTGATCAGGTTCCTCCGGAGCAACGTTGATGCCTTCGCCTGGTCCGCCTCCGACATGCCCGGGATCAGCCCCGAGGTTCTTGTCCACCGTCTCAACGTGGACGAGATGCGTCGGCCCGTCAAGCAGAAAAAGAGAGCTTCGCCCTGGAACGACAAAAGGCCATTGAAGAAGAAGTAGACAAACTCATCAAAGCCAATTTCGTCCGGGAGGTAAATTACCCGAGCTGGCTATCAAATGTCGTTATGGTAAAGAAGTCGAACGGCAAATGAAGAATCTGCATCGACTTCACCGACCTCAACAAAGCCTGCCCGAAGGACAGCTTCCCCCTCCCTCGGATTGACCAGCTCATGAACGCCACCTCAGGCCACCAGATGCTGTCATTCATGGATGCCTATTCCGGCTACAATCAGATCCGAATGGCCCCTGAAGATGAAGAAAAGACCGCCTTCATAACCGACCGAGGTACTTACTGTTACCGCGTTATACCTTTTGTCTTAAAAATGCAGGTGCCACCTACCAGAGGCTGGTCAACAAAGTGTTCAAGGAGCAGATCGGCCGGAATATGGAGGTGTACGTGAACGACATGCTGGTTAAAAGCAAGGAGGCATCGCAGCATATGGAAGACCTCACAGAGAGCTTTGCCACGCTGCGCAAGTACGGGATGAGACTCAACCCGACCAAGTGCGCCTTCGGCGTTAACTCCGGAAGTTTCTCGGCTTCATGGTCTCCCAGCGAGGTATCAAAGCCAACCCCCAGAAGATTCAAGCTCTCCAACAAATGGCGCCCCCGGCATCTGTCAAGGAGGTCCAGCGCCTAACCGGGAGGATAGCGGCCCTCAACTGCTTTGTGGCGTGGTCGGCCGAGAGATGCCTCCCCTTCTTCAAAACTTTTGATCGGCCAAAAACTTCCAGTGGACCCCCGAATGCCAAAGGTCGTTTCAAGACCTCAAGAAGTACCTTGGCTCGCCCTCGCTCCTCAGTAGTCCGTCCCCAGGGGAGACCTTATTCTTGTACCTAACTGTTTCGGAGGGTGCGGTTTGCTCGGTGCTGATCAAAGAAGAAGGCAAAGTCCAAAAGCCGATCTACTATGTTAGCAGGCTACTCCGCGATGCGGAGACAAGGTACAGCAGAATTGAAAAGATGGTGTTGGCCTTAATCACCTCAGTTAGGAAGCTGTGGCCGTACTTCCAAGCGCATTCCGTGACGGTCCTGACCGACCAACCCATCAAGGCGGTGATCCACCATCCCGAGACGTCGGGGAGAATGACCAAGTGGGCCATCGAGCTAAGTGAGCATGACATACATTTCCAGCCTCGTCCAGCCATCAAAGCCCAGGTGCTTGCCAACTTCCTCCTCAAGTGTACCATCCCAGAGGACGGCTCTACCCCAGACTCCTCCGAAGAACCGAAAGCTGGGGCCCGATGGCTCCTCCATGTCGACGGATCATCTAATGCCCATCGCTCCGATGCGGGCCTGGTTCTTACCAGTCCAGAGGGGATAACCTTCAAGTATGGCATCCGATTCTCCTTCTTGGCCTCCAACAATGAAGCCGAGTACGAAGCCCTATTAGCCAGCCTCCGCATTGCCCGCAATTTAAAAGTGGAGAAGCTCAGTGCCTTCACCGACTCTCAGCTGGTGGCCAGTCATGTGCAAGGAGATTTTGAAGCCCGGGAGCCGAACATGATTCGATATCTCCAGGAGGTACGGAGTCTCCTTCCCCATTTTATTGAATTTGAAATCATTCAGATTCCCAGATCCGAGAATGCCGTGCCGACCTACTCTCCCGATTGGTGACCGCGGAAACAATGGATGCCGAGCAAAAGTTCCACTTGGAGACTCTGGAAAGGCCCAGCATTGCGGAAGCCGACCGAATAATGCAAGTTGAGGCCGAACCATCCTGGTTCGACCCTATCCTTAAATACCTCAAGGAAGGATCGCTTCCGTCAGACCGGAGAGAGGCTAGAAAACTGAAGCTGCAGGCCACTCACTACGTATTGATTGACAACCAGCTTTACAAACGATCTTTTTCCATGCCGCTGCTCAGATGCCTTCGCCCGTCCAAAGCAGATTATGCTCTACGCGAGGTACATGAAGGGATTTGCGGCAACCATTTGGGAGGTCGGTCCCTATGCCACAAAGTGCTACGACAAGGCTACTACTGGCCGACCATGCAGAAAGATGCAGACGACCTAGTCCGAGCCTGCGACCCCTGCCAGAGGCATTCGAGCATCCAAAGGCTCCCTTCCGCCGAGCTAGTTTCCATATCATCCGCCTGGCCTTTCGCCAAATGGGGATGGACGTCCTCGGCCCATTCTCGCTCGCCACAGGACAGCGGAAATTTCTATTTGTCGCCATCGACTACTTCACCAAATGGGTCGAAGCGGAAGCGGTTGCACAAATAACCGAGGCACGGGCCAGAGACTTTGTGTGGAGATCCATCATCTGCCGATTTGGCCTCCCACATACCATAATCACCGACAACGGTAAGCAGTTCGATAATTCTAAGTTTCGCCAGTTCTGTGAGGAGCATGGAATCCGCCACCACCTCACTTCGGTCGGGCACCCACAAGCCAATGGAGCAGCCGAAGTGACCAATAGGACCCTCCTTCAGGGAATCAAAGCTCGCCTCTCCAGAGCCCAAGGCAGGTGGGCGGAGGAGCTGCACCATGTCTTATGGGCCTACCGCACCACCCCGAGAATCCCGACAGGTGAAACCCCATTCCGAATGGCTTTCGGTACAGAGGCCGTCATCCCTGTGGAAATAGGCCTCCCATCATTGCGGGTGGAAAGCTACTCGGAAGAAGCCAGCAACGAGCAGCTCCGCACCAACCTCGACCTGGTAGAGGAGATCAGAGAGAAGGCTCGGATTAGAATGGCCGCTTATCAGCAAAGAGTAGCCCGTTATCATGCCTCCAGAGTCAAAGGGAAAGCCTTCCTGCCCAGCGACCTTGTCCTCCGAAAGGCCTCTGTTTCCAAACCGCTGGAACAAGGAAAGCTGGCACCGAACTGGGAGGGCCCGTACCAAGTGGCAGAAATCATCGGACTGGGAACCTACAAGCTACAAGATCTGGATGGGAAATCCATTCCTCGGACGTGGAATTCAGACAATCTCCGAAAATATTATCAATAGGGTACGTCCTCTCCAAATTTATTTTCATATGCCTCATTATATCTTCCTGTCGGCACATTTTCCTCAATGCAAATCATTATGCACTACATCACCAAAAATTGCAAAAAGAAACAGATGCTGCTTACCAATCCTCGGCACAACCGAGCTCCTTGTCTGGACAGGAATTCTTCGAACCTTGGCAGGGCCAAGTAAAATATTCTCCGAACCTCGGCTGGGCCGAGCAACAAATTCTCCGAACCTTGGCAGGGCCAAGTAAAATATTCTCCGAACCTCGGCTGGGCCGAGCAACAAATTCTCCGAACCTTGGCAGGGCCAAGTAAAATATTCTCCGAACCTCGGCTGGGCCGAGCAACAATTTCTCCGAACCTTGGCAGGGCCAAGCAACAATTTCTCCGAACCTTGGTAGGGCCAAGTAAAACATTCTTCGAACCTCGGCTGGGCCGAGCAACAAATTCTCCGAACCTTGGCAGGGCCAAGTAAAATATTCTCCGAACCTTGACTGGGCCGAGCAACAATTTCTCCGAACCTTGGCAGGGCCAAGTAAAACATTCTCCGAACCTCGGCTGGGCCGAGCAACAAATTCTTCGAACCTTGGCAGGGCCAAGTAAAACATTCTCCGAACCTCGGCTGGGCCGAGCAACAAATTCTCCGAACCTTGGCAGGGCCAAGTAAAACATTCTCTGAACCTCGGCTGGGCCGAGCAACAAATTCTCCGAACCTTGGCAAGGCCAAGTAAAATATTCTCCAAACCTCGGCTGGGCCGAACAATAAATTCTCCGAACCTTGGCAGGGCCAAGTAAAATATTCTCCGAACCTCGGCGGGGCCGAGCAACAAATTCTTCGAACCTTGGCAGGGCCAAGTAAAATATTCTCCAAACCTCGGCTGAGCCGAGCAACAAATTCTCCGAACCTTGGCAGGGCCAAGTAAAACATTCTCCGAACCTCGGCTGGGCCGAGCAACAAATTCTCCGAACCTTGGCAGGGCCAAGTAAAATATTCTCCGAACCTCGGCTGGGCCGAGCAACAAATTCTCCGAACCTTGGCAGGGCCAAGTAAAATATTCTCCGAACCTCGGCGGGGCCGAGCAACAAATTCTCTGAACCTTGGCAGGGCCAAGTGAAACATTCTCCGAACCTCCGCAAGGCTGAGTACAAATTCTTCAGGTTAAGACACCTGCTGGAAACCGAAATATGCAGGCCCCATTTAAGACCAAAGGACTTCCAAATAGTCCTCGAAACTTCGTCCGGTTTAAAAAGAAGCACGCTGAGCATAAACCATCGACACACAAAAAGAACGCGCCTTCGGCGAAACCCTTAAGGGGCCCATTAAGCCCCGCGTAATTGGCCAAAAGCCCCGAGCAGAGCCAAGGAATCCCCCTCTGCTACTAAAGTCCTTGGGTAACGCCCCTATAACCCATCGATCAAAGCGTCTATTTTGGCGCGTGAACCAGTAGAGCGACGCCAACTCCCTAATTATTACGCAGATAGTGCGGTCAAGGCTAAAACTCTTGAAAAGGAAAAGGGTTGCCCAAAACAAATCCATTTTTCGTTCATCAGAAAAAAGGATTACAAAAAGACAGAAAAAGCATAAACGGAAAGCAAAAGTGACAGAGGCCCCGAATCAAAGTTCGGAGTCGCTCCCCGAAGCCAACAGGTCTTCCAAACGCTTCGTGAGGTCGGCCACCTGCTGACGAAGCGAAGCAATCTCCTCCCTTTGCCGGTCTACCACCCGGTGCAGGGCCTCCGCCTCCTTGGTCGTCACGTCCATGTACTCCTCTACGACCCTCACAAGCTGCTGATTGCTCGCGAGGGCCGACGCCAGGCCCAGTCCGTCGACAGTGATGTTGGTACGCCTCCTCTCCAAGTGAAGTAAGCCATTGAGAGACGCGTGTAATTCTCCTGAGGATCGCCCTCGAGAGGCCATGACCCAATATTTCTTCGAAAACTGAACAGAGGGATGACTGAGACCATACCTCTCGGTCATATTTATACTCGCCGGACAGATATCTCAATCGGTCGCGCCGTAGTCACCGACCTATAAGAATTTGCCATGTGTCATCGCTTCAATGACTGCAGAGTCCGAGGTACCACACCCCATCCCGAGTAAGATCGGTAAGTATGGACTGACTGATCGGGAATCCCCCCTAAACAGACTACCTTCCGATCTGCCGCCCCCGGTAATAAATGCTCACGGCATTTCCCCAAGCTCCTTTTTCAGGAAGAGCAGAGGGGAGAGATCCGGCGTCTGGCCAATGACTTGTCCCCTCAAGAAGGGTTACGTCATACCGCTCATTCCGCCCAGATGCCCCCTCACCGAGCGTCATAGAGATCTTACACTACGGCTCATAGTGGCAGTTAAGTCATTTCTCTGAGCCAAAAATTCTCCGAACCTCGGCTGGGCCGAGCTACAAGTTCTCCAAATCCCGGCTGGGCCGAGCGACAGTTTCTCCGAACCTTGGCAGGGCCAAGTAAAATATTCTCCGAACCTCGGCGGGGCCGAGCAACAGTTTCTCCGAACCTTGGCGGGGCCAAGTAAAACATTCTCCGAACCTTGGCGGGGCCAAGTAAAACATCTCCGAACCTCGGCTGGGCCGAGTGACAGATTCTTCGAACCTTGGCAGGGCCAAGCAAAAACTCTCCGAACCTCGGCTGGGCCGAGCAACAAGTTCGCTGAACCAATACGGGAAAAAGCACAGATTCCCTGAACTTCGGCCAAACCGACCCACGATAATGCGAGCTCCGATAAGGGCGAAGCACAAAAATACCAAACTTCGGACCAAAGTAAGGAACGTATTTCGCCGAATGATCCCTGAACCGTCGCTCGTGAACCTCGATTAGTTCGGACAGCGTGGGATCCTCATCTAAGGACAAGCGGGACGCCTTTGTACCCCACAAACAACAATGACAGCAAACTCGGCATAGAAAAGATAGAGATTGAAAAACAAAACATAACTCTCTTTATTGCCAGTCGAGATCGGTTACAAATGCCTTAGAGGCGTTACAAGAACATTGAAATGCATAAAATAAAGACGAGTACAAAACTCGAGCAACTGCTCCAAAGCAGACGTAGGCAACTGTGATGCTCCGGCATCCAACCGTCGAACCAGATAAGTCGCTCGAGCTGATAATAGCCGGGCGACATGGACCAATAGTTGCGACCAGCTTCAGTCAATAATGATATCTCGATGACCCAACCGAGATATCTGGATGGCCATCCCAGACCATCCCATCGAGGGACCCCCCAGTGAGCAGGTAGGAAGCCAGCGAACCCTGGCGGCGGAGTGCTCTCCCAAATCGAGTATGCACCGCCCCCACCTCGCCATGGCTCAAGGACAAGGTGTCGGCGGGCGGCGCACTTTCACCCCCTCCCCATGTGGTGAAAGATTCCCCAGGCAGGCGAGCCCAGGAATCCAAATCAGGGGAGGAGGAGAAGTTCACGCAAGCCATAGGGAGCCCGCGTGCACTCCCTACCATGCGTCTCCGGAGGGGAACCACAAAGGTCACACTGGAAGAGTATGTGTGCGCTCTCCGTGTGACCTCTGCGCCCTCCATGTGCGCTCTCCATATGATCTCCGGGACTCATCCCCTAAGGGCGAGCCGTCCTTCAGAAGCTCCTTCGTCGCCCCAACTATCCGGAGGCAAAGAGCTTACAAGAGAAAAGCTCAGTCCTCCCACTCGCAGCAACAGAAAAACGAGCATGATGAGAGCTCTAGTGGAAAAGAAACTTTCGGGGATGGTTTAGCACTACCCCGCTTCCCTTTTTTATAAAGCCAAAGATGAGCCGGGAGTAGTCACCAAGGCTATAAGCCCCGAGATTCAAACACTCAGGCCATACCTCCACGTGGCCTCCCAGGATGAAAGCAGCGCCCTTTGCGCGCCGAGCCCACCGCCTGAGTCATGACGTATGCGGATATTTCCTCTTGATCCCGAATCGTGATCATTAAATGCAGGGGATCGTCCACTAGCACTTCGAAAACTGGCAGGTTCAGGAGATCGTCCTTTGAAAATAACATCCTCCAATGGTAAGCGGCTGCATGCGCAGCACGATGAAGCGACCTGCATGGGAAAAGAGCACCTTCCGGAAAGCTTTAAGTGCAGCTTTACGTTCTCCACAGCGCCGTACCACCGATTTTGGTAAAACAAAAACGATTCGCCTGCAAAACGGCAGGGCACTGACAGAATAACAAAAAGCGCGGAGACCTACCTTACTCATCGGCCCCAGTCGACCTATTTTGCGTGTCGGCCCTAGCCGACCTATTTTGCTTGTCGGCCCTAGCCGACCTATTTTTGTTTGTCGGCCCTCGCCGACCTATCTTTGTCCGTCGGCCCTAGCCGACCTACCTTGCCTGTCGGCCCTAGCCGACCTATTTTGCGTGTCGGCCCTAGCCGACCTATTTTTGTTTGTCGACCCTCGCTGACCTATCTTTGTCCGTCGGCCCTAGCCGACCTATCTTTGCTCGTCGGCCCCAGCCGACCTATCTTTGCCCATCGGCCCTAGCCGATCTATCTTGCTTGTCGGCCCTAGCCGACCTATCTTGATTGTCGGCCCAAGCCGACCCACTTTGCCAATCGGTCTTAACCATCCAGCTTTGTTTCTTGAGCCTTAATTAAGACATGAGCCAAATCGAATCTCCTGTCGGTTCGCCAGTCAAGGCAATCGCCCCGCCTTGGGTTAAGCCAATGCACTCCCTCAATCCCGAAATGAAAATGACCAAAAAGCATCAGAGAGCCATAAGTTGCTCGCGATTGAGGCAGAACCGGGCGGCAACAGGGCCGTACAAAGAAAAACACTTAAATGAAGATAAAGGTTTCATCCATTAATAAGCGTCGGTCAGACTTTCAAGAAACAAAGTACAAAAGTGGCCTCTAAGGGCCGGGAACCACATCGGTTTTGGAGGAACTCTCGGTTACGTCCACGGAGGTGTGACTAGATTCACCTTTTTCTAAAACCCTTGCCCCTTCAGCGGCAGTTATCGATCATTCTTCGGGAGCTGTGGCTTCGCTGGGACCCAGGGTGGTACCAGGATCACTATCGGAGACGTCAACATACTCATCCTCTTCTTCTCCTTCGGACTCACCGTCATCAGGAGCGTCATTATCCAGAAAAGAGAGATCCCATTCTGGATGCTCGCTGGATATCTTCTCTTTGCATTCCTGCAGCCCAAGTTGGAAAGCGTCAACACCGATAGCATCCTGCCTCCCCTTGAGTATGGCAAGCTGCATGTTGGCCTCAGCAGCCCGTTTCTCAGCCTCTGCAACTTGGGCCCGCAGAATGATATTTTGCTCCTCAAACTTGTTGGCCCGCGTCTCGAATTCTGAACTCTTGTTGCGGTTGGACACAAGCTCGCCTTGAAGAGCCCGAACCTTCAACTCCAACTTCGCCATCTGAGAAAGCCAAAGTTAGTCGGCATCACAAGAAACCAGTAGAAGAAGCTAAAAAAAGGGGGGGGGGGGGGGGGAAATAAGATCGTACCTCCTCCTCTCGTCTAGCCAACCTCTTGGCCAACTCCTCTGCCTCACCCCTGGCTCTTGTTCTGTCAGCCCCAACCAGCTTAACTCTCTCATGCAGACTATTGATCCTCGACTGCTTGGCCCCGGCCTCCTCCCGGGCTTGGGATAGCTCGTTGCTCACCCGAGCCATCGCCCCTTGGTGCCATCTAGCGCCCTCCCTCAAGCGAGCAATTTCACCATCACGCCACTTCAATTTCTCCTCCACTTCATCGAGCATCCCAGACAAACACCTTCTCTCATCGAAAGCTTCCCTTCCCAGCCGACCCATGCTCTCAGCATGTTCCCGCCGCATCGCCGCTACCTCCGCGGAATGTTTGGACTCAATTCTGGCTAGCTCCAAACACGCGTCTTCATTTTTCGCCAGGAGTCCCTGCAACTCCTCCGCTTTACTTTTCTGCCTGGATGCTTCGGCTAGAGCGGCCTGATACGCCGCCTTCATTCCCTCCAAACCTCTGTTGCTACTGGACAGAAGTTCCTCGAACTTCTCAGACGCCGCCACTCGCGATCGAAGTTCAGCGTTGTCTCTCCTGGCCTGAACGCTGGCCCCTGTCGCTAAACTCAGACGCCAGCACATCGCCCGAGAAAGCAGGACACTCTGCAGGACAAAAGATAAGTCATCTTCATGGGGCAAATTATAAAGCCCCCACTACCAAAGAGCAGTAACTCACCCGAGATGCATAGGCCCGTGTCATCTTCATGAGGGTCGAATTGTCGATATCGGGGAGAAGGTGGATACTTTCGGCCACTCCCTGCTGCCCGAACGCGGCATCAACCAGTTCCAAATCTGCAAACTTATCCGCCGAAGGATCGGCACCTGGGTACAAGGCCGACCTCATCATGGCTGCGAACGCCTCCTCAACACCAGCGCTCGAACTGCTGGGCTGACCGTCCCCGCCTAAGGGACCAACCTGGGCGACGTCCGTCTGAGAGGCCTCAAACTTCCCAGCCTCTTCTATCAAGGCCCTGGCTTGGACTTCTTCGGATAACTCGGCTAGCCCAAGCGCCAGCCTCCCCAAAATCTTTTTCGAGGGAGCTCCCAATGCGGGACTCCCACCTCGCTGCGTCCCCTCTTCCGACGCGACCATCTGCGTCTCCACCATGGGCTCCCCTGAGGCCCCAGTCCGGCCTATTTCTTGCGACTCCCCTGCAGGCTCCGCCAAAGCCTCTATCTAGCCCACTTCTTGAACTACCTTGAGCGACCCGGCTTCACTGCTACCAGACTCCCCCGCAGAGAGACCAAGAGGGAGCTCTCCCTGAGCCTTCTCAGCTACAGCTGTCCCCTCTCCCTCTCCTGTTAGAGCCAATAGTGGTCCCGCGGAGACAGAGGGCCCCACAGAAACGACCGCCTCCGCCAGATCCGTTGATGTTTCCTCTTTCATGGGCGACACGCTCAGGCGAACCAACGGAGCCTCGTCTGAGCTATCCGATATCTTCAACACGGGAGGACAAGGGATCATGGCTTCTCCCCCCAAACCCTCTTTCGCCCCCGGCGTTCCTGCCATAACCGCTCCGGTATCCGGCAGGCTTCTTGCGGAGGTATGGGCCCTTTTCTCGGGCCTGCCACTATCCACGCCGCTGCTCTCCCCTGGGCGCTTTCCTCTCTTCCTCTTAGAGAGGCTCGATAACGCCGACCTCTTGGCTGAAAGAATGAAACACGCACGATCAGATCCAAGCACATTCATCGAGAAAATGCGCAGCGAGAAAGGGACAAAAGAAGGGATTCACCTTGCGGGTCCAGGGGGCTGAGCCCTGCTGCGAAGAGGGCCCCCTCCGATAGCAGGTCGTTAGCTGAAAACACTCGGCCATTGCGAAGGACGTCCAAATCCCTCTCCTCCTGCGCTGACAAAACTGGATGCGTCTCTGCATCCCTAGCAAAGTTCCCCCATTTCCGAGGGAAGCCGGATCCAATGTTTCCCTTTGCGATAACGAACCGGCTCTTCCATCCCTTGATGGACGATGGCTTATCCACAATGACGTTGAAGGACCTCCGGGGTCCAATGTACGGCCACTCTGATTTCCTTCCAGGTATCAGATGGTAGCAGGCGCGAAAAAGGGGAAGAGTGGCGACAATTTGAATTTGGTGGCACATTGAAATAAATCCGATGATGCTCCGCCAACTATTTGGGGCCACCATCGCCGGGCAGATGTTGTAGTGGGTCATTATCTCCTTCACCAAAGGATGGAGAGGGAAATGAAAGCCCGCCTTCAAACTGTCTTCGTAAATGAAGACCCCGGACTCCAGATCTCGTGAGACCCTATCCTCAGACTCCGGCGCCCGCAGAACGACATCTGAGGACATGCCATACCATTGGTGAATCCTCCCCAGATCCTCAGCTACAATCTCCGAAACCACATCGTCGGGGCTCATCGCCATCTCGATTGAGAGAAAAACACCAGGCGAGACGACGAGAATCGAGGAGGATGAAAGGCCAAACTTTTCAAAAAACAAGATGAAAGGATGCTGCGAACGTGCACATATATATATATATATATATATATAGTACGTCTATCGCCTTGCTTCCCCACTAAGGAAGCCGCCTTGAGAAGACGGGGCGTCCCGCCCGAGGTGTTCGGAACCGCCTCGACAAACGCCCGATCGTTCGGGATTCGCGACGTGGCGCATTCCCAACCGTCACTTTTAAGGGAGCCTTACCCCCGAAGGCACGATGATCCTGATGCATTAATTAGGGCATCATTGCACAGGCTGTCCAAACCAAAACGTCCCATTCGGAACGCGCCGCTCGAACTTATACTCCCTATGCCCGAACCTATGCTTCGAACTAGGAAGTGGAGGGCATATGTTGGGGGGTAAAATCGTTATTGCATCAATATCCGTGCGAGGCGGCTAAGGCCGACCTCCTCCCTTCGCCCTTCCGGGCTTCCGTAGCTCGGCCCTTTCCGGGCTTCCATAGCTCGGCCCTTCCGGGCTTCCTTGGCTCGGCCCTTCCGGGCTTATATAGCTCGGCCCTTCCGGGCTTCCTTAGCTCGGCCCTTCCGGGCTTCCCTAGCTCGGCTCCTTCCGGGCCTCCATAGCTCGACCCTTCTGGGCTTACATAGCTCGGCCCTTCCGGGCTTCCCTAGCTCAGCTCCTTCCGAGCCTCCATAGCTCGGCCCTTTCGGGCTTCCGTAGCTCGGCCCTTCCGGGCTTCCGTAGCTCGGCTCCTTCCGGGCTTCCTTAGCTCGGCCCTTCCGGGCTTCCTTAGCTCGACACTTCCGGGCTTCCGTAGCTCGTTCTCCCTAAGTCACCATGGCCCGGCTACGTTAAATGATCCACAATCCAATACCCACCTCTGCGGAACCTGACGCGGGAGAGCCCAGGTTCACCATAACGACATCCTAGACAAGGAATCATGTTGAAACGTGGCCTAGGACCTATCATAACCACCCCAGGCCTACTCAGCTAGATCTCAGTCATCAAGAAGCTCTCCTGGCCGTCGATCCCCTAACAAACAGGATACGGATTCCAACGGCCCCACAACGGCCTGATTCTATCCACCTCCGTATCCTAACAACCTCTGAACCTTCCAGAAGACGCTCAAGACACAGGTGATAGCCTTAACTACCAGACTGGCAGATTCCCTCAGGTACGCATACGCACGCACTCTTGGAGGCACACTCATACGTGCGCCCTCACTCTCCTGCCCTCACGCCGGCAGTTCGTCGGTGCTCTTGCCTTCCAGAGCTCCCGATTGGCCGTCCTCGGAGAGGCCTCCTGGAGAGATCCACCTCCCCGTTATCTGGTTGATCGCCGATTTCTTCTCCACTGACTTGAGCGTCGGAGGGTCTTCCGCGGAGGGCCACCCCTAACGCCTCTCGCGCGAGGACTTTTTGTGCAGGTCCGCCCCCTCTCCCTGGAGATCGACCACGCTCGAGTCGAAGGACGGATCCCGATGGCAGCACTATATAACATATTGATTATCATGTTAAATGTTTGCATAACATAATAGAGAACATGAAATTAATTAATTCCAAAGGCGTAATTTGTAACGATAAAATGAATATAAAAAAATTAAGGCACAAGTCTCCTCTAAGACATGGAATAGCCTAAGTCTAAAAAAACAAAGGAAAAAAATATTTGTTTAAGTAGAGTCAATTTTAAGCTTATATTTATTTTGCAAATATATTTAATTGGATGGGATTCTATTTCAAGCCTCACGCATAGGCCAAAAATTATTTTAAAAAATACTAAAATTATTATAACTATCTTGAGAGAGAATTATTAAAAAATATTTAAATATTTTTATAAATAAAATTTTTATAAAAAATTATTTTAAAAAATAAAACTAAGTCAAAAATACAACAGCTCACAGCATGATGGTAGCAACTTTGAAGCATTTAAGACTATTGAAAATGTGATCTCCCACATTATTACCTCAAAACTAAAAAAATAAACAAAAAAATTCAATCGCAAATAGAAACTATGTTCTAAGCTGGCTATTCAAGCGCCCACTAAATGCAAGACATTATATATACCAAGGTGCATCCCATTTTGCATTTGATATATAAATCTTAGCAATCACTGAATGCAATACATGGCAGATTCCACATTTGGGTACGATCGGATCTGCACGCAAAAAGCTAACGATCGATTCCCCATCGGACTCCAACTGTCATTCTAAAATATTAAAATAATATATGAATGTATGAGCTGGATGTGACTGCCCTACCACCAACTGCCACGTGTCATCGAGACACCGAGGATTGGCGCAGTTCAAATGGTCCTAGACGGGATAAAACCGGATCGGCCGCCCTACCACTGGATCCACGCGGTTCTCGCCGGATTCTGGCCTCCGGACATGAAGAGAGGGCGAGCGGGCGGCGGCGGCGGCGTGCGGACGATCCCGAAGCGCTGGATGGCGTCCAAGAAGAGCCTCAAGATCCTCCTCGGCCTCCTCACCGTCGCCACACTAGCCTCCTTCGCCCTCGCTCTCGCCTCTCTCCCCGTCCTCTCCTCCTCCTCCGCTCGCCGCCATCTCTCCTCGGTACTCCCTTTCTCCGCTCGCTCCTCTTCCATATCTCAGAACGGGCAGCTAAAACCCTAGCTCCGGATTATCTCTCATTTTGCTCTGTTTTCCCATCAAGAATCACGCACTTTCTTGATGCGATCTTTCACTGTTCATGTGCTTCTGGATCAGGGTGATGCTCGACGTTTCTGGATAGCGGATGACAAGTTTTGGAAAGATGGCCAACCTTTTCAGATCATCGGCGGCGATGTGCACTATTTTCGTGTTCTTCCTGAGGTTTTTCTCATTACTCTCTCTTCATGCTGCGATCTTTGTTTCGTTACCCTACCAGGAAAGCCAGTGGATGCTACATCATTATGATCTTAGTTACGTTGGTGTTAGATATTTATTCCCCTCTCTTATCTCTGCAGCATTCTGCTGCGTTATTGAACTTTCTCTCGAGGAAGCTTAAATCATTTAGATAGTGAAACGCTTAAGTAACATCCAATTGTTATCCAGGATTGAGCCACTCCTCACTAATATTAAGAAATATCAATATTTTTTTTAAAAAAATAATTTCCTTGCCTTGTTGTTCTGCTAATTCAGAGATCAAGATTATTATTATTATTATTTATTTTACTTTAGTGAGTCAATAGCTATGATGACACCTTCTTAAATTCTTTCAAATCTGTAAGCAAGAATTATTATTGCTTACTATTTTTCAAAATCAATAATATATTCTTTTTTACTCTTTTTTTTTTCCTATGCTATATTTATCCTATATTTATGTGCAGTACATGCTTTGTGTACGCAGTACTGGGAAGATAGACTCTTAAGAGCCAAGGCATTGGGCTTGAACACCATCCAAACCTACGTTCCTTGGAATTTACATGAACCACAACCCCAGAAATTGGTTTTTGAGGGTATTGCAGATATCGAATCATTTTTGAAGCTTGCACATAAATTAGGCTTTCTTGTCATGCTACGTGTGGGACCATACATATGTGCGGGTGAGTCACACCTATACTCTATATCGATCATTTCAATCATTTTTCTGTCTCACTGTTAGTTGTTAATCATACAATTATTAGCCACTCATTCTATTTTACGTGTCCATGTCAACATTTTGAGCTACGGTCCCATTTCCATATCCAACATTTGGTCATGCCAGGTCCTGATAAGAGATGACACAATATGCCAGATAAAGGAAATTAACGTTGAAACTATGCATCTAACTTGCAGTACAAAACTGATTTCATGAGCAACTTCACCTTTTTATTGACCTCTCCAAAGTCCATATTGACCTACACTTTTGTGTCAGAGTGGGACCTTGGAGGTTTTCCTGCTTGGTTACTGGCTATAGAACCGGTTCTCACACTGAGATCATCAGATCCTGAATTCCTTCAGTTGGTATGTTTTTTATTCTCTGATCATGTTATAAACACTGAATTACCCTTTCATTTTTAATCTATGTTGATGATTTTTCATTTTTTAAATCAGGGTGGGGGGTGTGGGGGGTAAGTTATTATCATGTGGCTTTAGATTTAGAAATAAAACAATTTGCAAAAAAAAAAAGATGCATGATTACTTTATCGATCAAATCCATTTTAGAAATTGTCTATTTTCATTTGATTATCTTTCTGTAGCAAAACTCAAGTAAAATAATGCAGTTTGTGATTTTCTGGTTGCTTGTTATGATACATACAATTCAAGTAATTACATAATAATTGATCATACTGCATTTTCTTAAATACATAAGAACTCTGTAATTCATGTGCGTGTCATGCTTTTTCTTTTTTACATTATCACGTGGGGAACTTAATCTTGCAGAGAACAACCAATAGATTTCTCTGTGTATGTGCCATTTTTAAAATAAAAAAATACAGGTTGAAAGATGGTGGGGATTTTTACTTCCAAAAATACAGTTCATGTGTGTGTGTGTCATAGTTTTTCTTTTTTTGACATTATCACTTGTGGAACTTAACCTTGCAGGTAACAACTAATAGATCTTTCTGCATATGTACTTTTTATTAAAAAAAAATGCAGGTTGGAAGATGGTGGGGAGTTTTACTTCCAAAAATAGCTCCTTTACTGTATGAGAATGGGGGTCCCATTATTATGGTTCAGGTGACTGGATTTCTTCCATTTATGTTTAACTGATTCTAAAACTGATTATTTGCTTGTTGATTTAGTGGGCTCACTTTTACCAATAATCTCATATGAGGAAAGATTAACCTGCTAGCAATTTTGCCAGGTAGAAAATGAGTATGGGTCATATGGATATGACAAGAAATATCTTCGTCACCTTGCAACTTTGGCCAGAAGGCACCTTGGGAATGATGTTATTCTGTATGTGATTTCTGTAGATCTACCTTTTAACATTGTATTTCCATGAATTGAACATAAATTCTCCACCCTGTTTAATATCCCAGATTTCTTCTTTCAACCTTGCTATCTCGGACTGATTTGAGAATTCATGCCTTTTGAGGTGGCAATGGATTTAGTATTGGCTGGTCATGTCAACAAGAATTTACCCAAAACCAATCCAACCTTTCACTCATGGTGTCTTGAAAGCAGTGACCCTAATCTGGCATGCATAACCTTTTTAGAATAAACTGATATGATAAATGAATGTAGCACAATAAGCTGATTTGTCAAATGCATTTTATATGGATTTTAAATAAGAGAATATTCAATAAATTTTTTTTTTGGTACAAAAAAAAGGGGAAGGAGGGCTTTGCCGACCCGTAGCTAGGTCCTATGCGGCTCCGTTCCCTGTCAGGATATGTTCCATGCACGGCGCGAGATTTGCGCAGCCGTTCTCCGTCCGAAGACGAGTAGGTCAACCTGACCCCACCTAGGTGCCAGCAGTTAGAACAGGGAGACTAGAAGAAACCTTAGCCCCTCCAGCACCGACGTTTCAGGCCAAGGATTAACCTTGGAATTATTCGAGTCAGCCGCAACCTTATTCCTCGAACCTGAGACGTTGTGGTAGTGTGGAGGAACCCCAACCACTGGGCTACCGCCTAAGCTAACATTACTGGAAGGAAACTTAGATTGTTGTTTTCCCTGAATTTCCTTTTTATCATCTGATGTAGATCTGGTGCACTGAATTTTCTAGACTCACTTATTTAATACATATAGGTGCTAAGTGTGGATTAATTTTTTAAATGCATTCAGATTTAATTAGGCCCATGCAAAATGCAGTAATTATGGGAGAGTATCACACTTTGTACCCTGATATCTAAGCATCTTATTATTATGGATTTCAGGATCCATGTGGATCACATGTTACAAAATTCCTTACCACGTTTTAATCTGATATCTAACCAGCTGGTTATAGCACCTTTATGACTTCCCTCTTCTCGAAGGTTCTTTATCACTTTTTCTTCTTATTTTTCTATCTTCATTAATTTTGTTTTGCCATGTCATTATGCATATTCTGGTAACTATATAACCAAGGATTCATGTCTTGCCAATCTGATGCATCCACCACCAATATTGCGCCATTCCAATAGGAGAACAATACTTGAGATTCCCTTGGGGCACTTTTTCACCGGCAAACCTAGACTTCCTTTCCATCTCAATTGGTATTAGTTGGGACATGTCGATTCACTAGTTGGGTCACCTAACACAAGTCGGGGTAGCCAGGTCTTGTTTAGAAAAGGAGAATGCCCTGTGATGACTCTCTTTTGTCTCTTTGGTTCAGCCATAGAAGGAAACTCGGAGAGAGAGAGAGAGAGAGAGGAACTGCATATATCTAAGGGTGATGCTACCTTTGTCTTTTAATATGTATTTTATTGTTTATAAAATTATATTTTTTTGTTATAAATTAATTATTGAAATAATGCACAAATAATTGTGGAAAGAAAAATTTGCAGCATTTTTCTTCTATTAGTGCATATGTGGTTCTAAATTGTTTCCAAATCTGGATTAATGATCGTACCTATCTAAGAGGCTAAAATTATCTTAAAATTTTTTAAAACCAATAGGTAACCTAAATAATTTTTTAAAAATTATTTTTTAAAGAAAAAGGCTCACAGGCATCCCAATACCATATTAGGGTGCTAGCTTGTTTTGATTGCCAAGAGAGGGGCATCTTGGTACCGGTGGATGCAGAACTAGTCCAGTATGACTGCTGGTACCAGGTCTTATAACCTTGGGTATAATTAATATAAGACCATGATGATTCTTAGAAACTGCAAGAAACTGATAGAGTCTGACAAATTTCTTGAATCCTTGTACTAATTTATTTCTTGTGTTAAATAGTGGACTATTTTTTATGCCTTTTTTTGAGAATCTTGACATTCCTTTTATTGTTGTGAACGAATTGCCTTGTTGTGTCATGTCCCAGTGTTCAAAATGGTTGGTACTCAAGGAAGATTGAAATTTGAAGTTGCCAGATGACTTGATGGTGTCCTAATAACAGTAGAACCAGATAAGATTGTTTTTAATCTAATTCACTACCTTAGAGAGGGATTTTAGCACCAAAAACACTGGCAGATCTTGAGATTTGTTTTAAACCAAAGAAGTCACATTGTCCCGGTATACAGGAAGCATGCAAACATGTAGAAGCTCACAAAACAACCAAGTCATTGATGAAGTTAGTATGGACCTTAGAAATCTTCAAATGTTGCATTTGCCGACAACTTTGTTTTTAAAGATAATATATATACAATTTGCATTGAATATGCAAATAATTTAATTTTCATGTATTATATTTTTATTAAAAGATAGAATTAGAAATAAAAATATAAGAGAAATGATAGGAGTAGCCCTAATTGAAGATAAAATGAGAGAAAATCGATTACGGTAGTTTGAACATATACAACGAGACCTTTAGATACTCTAGTTAGAAAGAGTGATCTTTTAACAATTCATAGTAAGGATAGAGGTAGAGGTAGACCTAAATTAACATGAGCAAAAATAATTAAAAAGATATAACTATTTATAATTTAAATATTGACTTGGTTCTGAATAGAGCATAGTGGAGGAAGCAGATTCATATAGCCGACCTCATGTAGTTGGAAAAAGGCTTAGATGAGTTGAGTTGAGTTGAGTATGTCAACTGCATTGGGAAATGCTATTGGAATTTGGAAGTCGTATGCTAGTGGATTATTCTGCTTCATTCAGTGTCAGCTATCCTCACAAATTTTCATACCTCTAAGCATTTTCACTCACATCAGTTCTCTAGAAGCTGCTAAGCTTCCATACATGCTTACTGCTTTGTATGCAAAAATATGTGAGAAAACTCTAGAACTCTCCTACGTGATAAAACTCATCACAACAATGTCTTCCTTCTTCATGATGTGCTGTTTATGTTTATGAGGCCTGACTTCTTTGCTTCTTGCTATTATCCTTAAGGGAAAAAAATGTGGTTCAAGTTAATTGTATTCTTTTTTTTGCATGATATCCAACTTATTTATATTTTTTTTACCTTAACTAGTGTTACTGCAATGCTGGCAAGAAGCCATTTATGTGTCACGAACATTGACTGAAACCTCTTATGTCATCTTGAGAACCTGATCAAAAATCAGATGTTTGTTTTAATATCATATTGTAGGTATACTACAGATGGGGGCTCTAAAGATACGCTAGAAAAAGGAACCATTCCTGGGGAGGGTGTTTTCTCGGGTGAGTCTAGTGATTTAATGTTTTTTGCATAAAATATCACCAAAAAACAAAACCATGTATTCTTAGTAATCCCAAAATATAGGATTCATTATTTTCTGGGCTTGCTACTCTTATATATTTGCATCATATGGTAATTAATTTATGTTTCCATAGAAGATCTTTTCCATAATTTATTCCCCATTGTATATGGTGAAACTGCTTGATTTAACATGTGTTCAAAGTAAGCAAGACTTTTAGATCAGAGAATGATTCTTGGAGCACTCGTCGTTCTTCGTTGAGGAATTCTTCATCAGTTGAACTTCAAATGCTATTCTGGAGGGAATACATGATAAACTACATGCCACTTATTCTTTTTGTCTTTATTGCTACATGCTTCACTCTAGGAAGAGGACACTGAAAACATATTGTTGGCTAACACAACATGAGGCCATCTTGGACTTCTTAGTCCCTTTCTTTTTCAAAACATATTGTGTTTCATAATAAATGTTTTTATCTTTCATCTTCCATATTTTTTCAAAATGGTACATGTGGAAGCTCTCTTTTGAAGGTAGGTCATAGGTTTGAGTTGTGATCCTCTATGGGTGTTGAGTTGTGATCCTCTATAGGTGTTCTGCCAGTAATTCCAAGGATCTTTTTAGCAAAGCTTAGTGGTAGCACAAGCCAAATACTGAAGGGTACATTTGGATGCTTTTCCCATGCAATTTGCTTGCTGTCATCATGGGTGCTAGGTTTGTTATGGACAAAGTGAAGAAGGATAACTCTCAACAAAGCTTTTTACCAAGACATATGGAGAATAATGAGTGAACTCCTGACTCTGTTTAGATCGTGGACAAAACCTTCTAAAAATGGAAAAGTTAAATGAAGCAACAATTAAGAGTGGGAAGTTTTAAAAATGGGCTTTTTATGGAGCATAACATGCAAATCCTAGAAAAATTTGGATGATAGATAATTGTGCTTTCATCCTATGTAGGATGTCTCAAATGTTCTTGGTGATGATAAAAACATGTGATGCACAAGAGTCTAGGTTCAATGATTGCAAGCTACAAATTATTTTGAAGATCTTTAAGTACATGCCAATGCATGCCATTTTGTATTAGATAAGTAGTAGGAAAATTTAAGATCCTTAATCCTGTAGTAAGTAGGGATGATGTTGTGTCAATCTTTGGATATCTTTCAGTAGTTTATCTTTGAGATAACCAGCAAACTTGTGCCAATGCCAGAGCATATAAACCAAGGTTTGTCAAATTGAACCGGCACACTATACTAGCCAGTGATCGGTTCGGTATGGTACCGTTACGTATCATATCAAACTGCTGTGAACTGAGTAAAAAAAAAAGGAGAGAAATAGAGAAAGGAAGGAGAGAGTCGAGAGGAAGATAGGGACTAGGTTACCTTGACAGATGCTGGATGATTCAGGATCGACGGACGATGATGATGACTTCCGTTTTTCTTTACTCTCTCAGTCTCTCTCCTTCAACAGATGATGACAGACAGTGGACGACAATGGACGGCTAGGGCTTTTGGGATAGAGGAGAGGAGCTAGGGTTTTAGGAAGAAATTCTGACAGATTGTGACTCTGGAGAAAAGTCCTTTTATATGTTAAATTGATCGAACCCGAATCTGAAATTGCTATCAAGCACGAAATCATTAAGCCATATTTCATTTCGAAGAGCTGAATTGTATTGGTTCCTGGTCGGTTTAATTCAGTTCACCTTGAACCATGCCGAACCCTGAACCGGCCGGTTTAGCACAGTTCAGCAAACTGTGGGAGTCAGTTAATCCATTTGATTTTCAGATTTTCTATTTCCTTATTGTTGTTATAGACACATATATCCATATAATTCCTTTCTAACTTTGATTATGGCTGGAATGTTGAGAATGGATGATGTTTATATGTCCTATGGTGCAGAGTATATTCTTGTTGCAGGATGTATAGTGAGGTTACATAGAGCTCATGCTTTGGGCAATTCAAAATTCTAGATGCGCTAGGAAGGTTTTTGTTGTATATTTTGTATCATTTTCACTTTTTTATATGGATTGCTTTGATGGTTGATATGTAGCTGTTGATTTTTCAACTGGTGACGATCCATGGCCCATATTTGAGTTGCAGAAGAAGTACAATGCACCAGGAAAATCACCTCCTCTATCAGCGTTGGTAGACTTATCCCCTTTTATCTGCAACACTATTTCTTCAATCATTACTAGTAGATTTTGTTTTGCAGGGAATTTTATACAGGATGGCTTACACACTGGGGAGAGAAGATTGCAGAAACTGACGCCAGCTTTACAGCTGTAGCCCTACAAAAGATTTTATCTCAAAATGGTTCTGCAGTACTCTATGTATGTTGTAATTCAAACTTTGAAAATGAATTTATTGGTTTCCATGTGTCCTGGCGCAATGATATGGCTATTTGGGTTTTCAGATGGCTCATGGTGGAACCAATTTTGAGTTTTTCAATGGTGCTAATACTGGTCAAAGTGAATCTGATTACAAGGCTGACCTCACTTCTTATGATTATGTAAGTAATACTTGTTGAGAATGCTGCAAGATGTTTGGAACTTTAGGTATAGTTTTTCATCAAACTCTCCTGCTCTGCAGGATGCTCCGATCAGGGAGTCTGGTGATGTGGACAACCCAAAGTTCAAAGGCATGTCTTGGTCAACCTAATATTTCAACCCTTACACATCCCAAGAATATAGAATTTATTGAGATTATTCGCCTTTGCCTTTAGAAAAAAGCATACAATGGTTAAGACAAGATTTTTTTCTTCTTTTTAAGCTTAGTGACTCATCGATCTTCTGTTGTTGGTTGCATCAATATGATATCTTTTAAAATGAAATAACATTAATGTAAATTTTCAGCCTTTGCAATGACAGTTCACGTAAGTTGCATTCATGAAAAGATTGTGAAGGTTGGTGGAATATCTTCTTCTTCTTCTTCTTCTTGAATGCATTACTTTGACTTTATTCGAGTCTTTTAACTCAGTCAAGCTCAACTAAAACCATAGTAACATGATAATGAATACTTGCTCTATAGTGAATTGAACTGAGAGTGGATTTTGATATGGAAGAGAAGAAGCAGGGGACTTGGAAAATGGCAGGAGGATATGGCTTCAAGGAAGCATTCATGTTTAATGCTATTGCAATTGATAATTGATATCAAAATTAGGTCAATGTGATTGTTAACAACTTTATCAATTTCTAGATTCAAGCAGACCGAATATGAAAGAGGACTAACTATTTCAGTAAGAAATCTGGATGGGGTAGTGATTTAAAATGCCAACAACCTGAGCTTTTCAAAACTTAAAGCACCTGAAAGCAAGGTGTGGTAGGAAATTTGTAAGTAGGAATAAATTGATAGCAATCTAGATGATCAACTTCAGCGATCTCCCCATATATAAATAGTTCTTTTTCTTACCTTTTGCTCTTAGAATGTCACTGTTAATATGTTCTCTGTTGAGAAATGCGTATTTTGTCCAAGCTGGCCAATTATATCGTTTGAGATCACTTATGAAGACTAGTGATTTCTTTTTAGGACTTGTTTGGGCAGCCCAGTCTAGTCTGGTTTGATAACACTTTTTTGATGCACTCATGAACATATAGGGTTTATGGTCTGGTCTACTTTTTACAGAACTGCTGTAACTATATAAACATTCTAAGTGGTTCATAGTCAGTTGCATTACCTCATGTAAATAGTGGTCTCCCAAAATTCAGCTGTTCTAATTAAAAAAGACGTGTTATTATGCAGCATTGAGAAGAGTAGTTCAGAAATATAGCAGGGTGGCTCTTCCTCCAGTCCCTTCTAATAATGGGAGGACAAGTTATGGGCTTGTTAAGGTTAGCAAACTTGCTTCCTTTTTTGAGGTTCTTGACAATGTATGTTACCCAACGGAGGTGGTTGAAGCAGAGCATCCCATTGCAATGGAATTGGTGGGCCAGGTAAAACCCATCTGTAGATACATGTAAACATCTTAGCTGGTATTAATTTCTTTTGCAGCTGTTGATTGGTATGTGTTGTTGAATGACCTTTAATTAATTTCTAATGTTATACACACTTGTTGTCCAGATGTTTGGATTTTTATTATATGTATCAGAATATCCTCAAAAGAATACTAGTAGCATTCTTTCAATTCCCAAGGTTTGAATTCTGAACCATTCTTTGAAAATTTTTTTTTTGAAGTGCAATGTTCAATTGGTTTCTCATGATTCATCACAATCTCTGACATATGAATTTATATCCTCAAAAATAAGCAACATTTATAATTTGATGTCTTACCCACAGGTGCATGATAGAGCTCAAGTGTTTGTTTCATGCTCAATTGATGATAATGGAAGTCCAAGATACATTGGTGTAATTGAAAGATGGTCAAACAAGGCACTTCCAATCCCCAAAATCAATTGTTCTTCTAACATCAGCTTATTTGTTCTGGTAACCATTTCTAATCTCCAATATTAAATAGATTAATGTTCCCAGTTTTGTAGATTCTGACCCTGTCAGGCTTCGGTTATTTTGCTTATGGTTATGATTTGCACAGTCTCTTCAGTGAGAGAGCAATTTATACTGTTTTGGTTAAAAGAGAAACTCTTGCCTCATTTCTTCTGCCATTCTTTTTTCCCCAGTCTTCTAAGAGGTGCTCCATACGCTGATTTCTGCCCTTGATAGCTGTGATCATTTGAAAATGCTGCTTTGCTAATTAGCACCACTTTGATAAATGGTTGTGCATATTGGCCAGGGGTGGCATAGAATCCTTTCCTGATTCTTACTCACTTCTCTTAAAGCTGCTAATTTGAAGTTAATTATCTAACATTGAGTCCATGAATGACAAAAATTCTTTTGTGCTGTTAATTGTCACTAAATTGGAACCTACTATCTATCTATATCTATCTATATATCCTTTTTCTTTTTGAGTTATTCCTATTTTTGTTGTTGCTTTCTGATCTCTTTGATTTCAGGTGGAAAATTTGGGTCGTGTGAATTATGGGCCATACATATATGACAGGAAGGTAAATTTCTATGCAGCTAAATATAGGTTTGACATGAAACACAATTTTTCTTTTTCTTTTGCATTTAATATTCTTGAACCATCTAAGCAGTTTAGAAGAAGAGCCAAAGTGTATAACTGTATGCATATTCAAATCATCTATTCTGTGACAATTTGATGGATGAAACACAGATGGCATTTTTAAAGGGAAAAAACAGATCATGATTAATAGGGTAGATTTTCAATTTAGATGGCCTACCATGTACTTGGCACCAACAAGACTTGGTCTCAAATCCTACTAGGAGGTCGGTAGTCTCTCCCTATGCATGAGAGAGAGAGAGAGAGAGAGTAGGGATGCACAGTTTCCATAAAGAGTAAGATGTACATATTATCACAGGCTCCTTGATGAGAGAATCTAGAGAAGACATGGCCTATGCTTGATGCAGTATTCCTTCAGGCAAAGCAAGCTTGATATGGCAGGCATAACAGGCAACAAGCAAGGCTGCAGGATGCTAGAAAATTGCCTCAAAAAGTTATTGTAATTTCCTTTCACACAAAATATAGAGAAAGATTGTGCTATTCTATTTTGTGTCAGATGTTCACTCAGATTATTCACAAGCAAGAACTTGTGCATTTTGGATCTTTTGAATTTGTTTAAATTACTTGAAAAACGAAAGTTCAGTTATTTCCAGCATGTCTAAGCTCAAGACTAGTAATGCTTTTTTATAGCATTCAGTGTGGTTCTTTATTGTGGTTATATTTAATGTCTGTCATCTGCTGTCTACTGTTAATGAAATTGATGCAGCACTCTCTACTGATTTATAGGGAATACTGTCTGCGGTTACACTAGACAACATTGTTCTCCATCAATGGAAAATGTATCCAGTTTCATTTCAGAGATTTAGCAATCTGTCAAAGTTCAATCCTATCAAGCAATTTGCCAATTCTAGAATTAATAAGATACCAATGGAGAATAGTCTGAAAGATGACTCCAGCAAGTTCACATTTTCACTAGAAGGTAGTCATAGTAGCACCTACTAATCATCATTGCTATTTTATCATTCTGTTTTAATATATGTGAACTTAGTTTGACTCTCATATTTCAAATCGCACAATATTATATTTTCTTTTGCTTGTTGCCTCCCAAATTTGATTGTGTATTTTGCAATTGCTAATTTATTTTCTGCATATTGAGAAGCATGTCTTTGAAATGACTTTTGTGCCCAGATATATATCTCTTTACTTTTAATTCCTGACTCTAATTGAGTTTCCATAAATATCAGGCTAAGTTAAGTAATCCCATAGGATTTCATACTTGATATTCAATAAAGCTAAGAAATTATACTAAAAATGATATTTAATATATTCATTGTCAGAATTATAATTTTAAAAATCATGTTAACTACAACATCAACCTTGAAGGACAACTACAAAATTTCCTTATTTTCTTGAACTAGGCATTTTCTAGAAGTTAATTATAATTTGAGGGCGCATGCATCCGTTATTGGGTGTCAAACATTTAATTAATACAACAAATGAAGAATTAGATTGCTTCATTAAATCATACTTTATTTTAAATCTACTGACATGCTGATGAGAACGAGCATTTAAGACAGGTCATAGATTACTTGGCAGATTGGGAAGCAACATATAAGCAAATCAGAAGCCTAAAAACAGTTTGGATTCAGAACTTTTTCAGTTTAGTTTCAATAAATCATTGGAAATCATACTAAGAATGTCTTCGATGTAAACATGAACAGCAACCCACGAATCCATATCTCATAATTATGATCTGGCTATGTAAACTATCATGATAAGGATGCCAACTCTATTTGTCTTTGTCACGTCAGCTGATTTCTATCATTCCCATCAAAATGATCATTAAACTTTTCTATTTGTGTGGGATAATGTAAATTTACATGGAGGCTCCATCACTTTAAGCTTGATATAGCACGAAGTCACATTTATATCTTAAATTTTTTAAACAGCATTTGCACAACTAAGCATCATTTTCAATGCCTTTAGAACTGACCTGCCTTTGATATAGTATGTGGAGCATGCACAACTATAAGATCACTATGTAAGTTGGCTTGTTTCAGTTTAATCATCTTGTGTGTACTTTCTGGGTGGCCTGAAGAAAGTACAGGATAAGGAGTTGCTCATCCTTCTAGGATTCTGAATTCTATGACCTTTTATTAAGGACCTTGATGCATTTTGTTATTGGTACTAAGAAGTATTGTTCGTTGACGAAGCCATTAAGATGTTTTATAGTGGTTAGTAGGTGCATATATATTGAATAAATGCCTTCCTAAAAGCTTCCAGTCTTGAACAAGCTATACCCCGACATTACACCAAAATGGGAAATGCAAAATCTTGGGTCTATTAGTGGTGCAGTACTGCAAACTGAGCACCATATAATAAGAATTTTGTCCCGCAGAAAGGCCTTCGTTTCTGTTTCCTTCAACGTTTATGTAAAGCTGCCATCAAGGTCAGCAAGAGATTCTTGATCATGAATTCAAGTACATGACTGAAGGCTGTTCAACCCTATGTGATTACTAACAGGAACACTCCTATGTAGTCATTAACAGGAACACTCAAGTATCTGAGACCTACATTGCCAGAGCCAAATCACCAACAACAACTTTTCTACTGAGCCCAAAATATGTCAGCCTTCCTAAAGCCAATATTCATCAGCAAAATCAACCGACAAGATTCTCCAATAATTGTTATCATTAAATATTTATATGTGATATTCATGTCAATGGAGGGCTGCATTTTGAAACTATACTTGTTTCAGGAGCATGTTTTCAAAAGGCATCTGTCATATGGATGCTATTCTCGATATTGTATGACCTGAAATTTTATTGTGACAGAGAGTATTTCAGAAGAACCAGGATTTTATGAAGGTCGGTTCTATATAGATCCAGTAAAAGAAGTTAGAGATACATACATCTCATTTCGTGGATGGAGCAAGGGCGTTGCTTTTGTGAACAATTTCAATATTGGGAGATACTGGCCGGTAATGATATGGAGATTTCATTGTCAAAAGTTAATGATATGTCTAATTTTACTATGTTCTCTAACAGTTTTGGCTCACTTCTCTTTTCTCTCGTTTCTTGACAAAAAATTGAATAAAAATACCCGCAGTTGTTTGGACCGCAGTGCACTCTTTATGTTCCTGCACCTATCCTTAAACATGGAGAAAATGTTGTGGTATGTGTGACTTCTCATCTTGCAAACAAAATTTTACCTTTTTAATGCTTGGTGTTTCTACCATTGAAACTTGAAAATTGACCGAAGATGTGGGACATGGGTAGTCCAAAAGTCTTAAAAGCTTTCTTAAAAGATTTTTTTTGGATGGCCATCTTAATCGATCAAAATTTCACCAGCATAAGTTAATCATGAATTTTAAAATACGCTGTGATTAAAGTGTTTTAATTTGCATCAGCTTTTTTCTTCTTGCTCCTCACAGGTCGTGCTAGAGTTACATGCTCCCAATCCCAAGCTCACTATTGAGTCGGTGGAAAATCCAGATTTTACATGTGGACCAAAACATTAGAAATGATCTCATGGCATCTTCGTCCAGAGGTAAAGTTATATGGATGATAAGCTTGAGCGCTTCACAATATAAGCCACATGAGTCATTGAAAAGAAAAAAATAAAAAGAGAAGGAGAAAAAAGATGATAAAAAAGCCATATATATGCAATGTCTAAGTCTACTCGAATTTCTTCATCTGTAAGTGATTTTTTGTGTTTGAAGACCATTATATGAATTCATAGGAGTTCCCTTGGAAGGTCAATTATTTAAAGGACAACGAAAGACTTTTGAAAAATTAACAATTCTCAAGAATGATTATTTGGGTTTTTCAAGTCTTGCCAGCAATGCTAGCGGTCTTACGTTATCTGTGGTTTTATATCTAAACCGTCAATTCCAATATAGTTTGTGTTAAAAATGAGTAAAAATCTCTTCTTGGCCTGTTATCTGTTTGTTGATAATAATGATAGCACGCATTCATCAAGGGCACATTAGGGGTCACACAAAGTCCTTTGCATAAAGCTATTCAAATTGTTCTGGCAATGCTTTTTTGATCATTAATTAGAACGACTTAGGGATCAACTGACAACTGGTCTCTCGGCTGTCGAGTTGCCGCTACAAAGTCTATCAAACTGCACCAAACTCTCTTTCGCCTGGCTGCGATATTTATTGACGATAGACCGTAGAGCAACAGCCGAGGGGGAAGGAAATGAATGGAAAAGAGTCGGAGATCCGACCGTATTCTCAACTGTGTTCTTTGCTGGCTCAAAAAATTGTCATAAAAAAGCACTGTAGCTGGTCCCTTCAAGAAATTATTACAGCTCGAGTTTGATAAATTCAAGGTCAGGAACCAATCAGACTTTTCGGATCTATTTGGATGCTTTAGAGAGAGAGTCTAAAATATTCTTTATTTGGTTGAGAAATAGAGAAAAAAGGAATTTAAAATCAAAGAAATTATAAATTACAAGATTTCCATAGGCTAGAATCTATGATCCTATAATTATGAAACTGTGTGCTCCCTAGGCTTCTTGGTCAAAACAATCCAAACCCAATGTTTCCCACCTCTAACCTATCCTTTCAACTTTCTTAGAGTTAACATCTTGATCAGGAATCCCAATAGGCTGGCTCTATGGTACAATTGGTCTCTTAGAATGGTGTCACAAGGCACCAGCACTACACTAAATCATAGCCAAGTATGTCTAAAGTAATTGAATTGTGCTTGAAAAAATGCTTGTTCTTGATGAGCCAATCCACACCAACTTTAATTTGTGAACGGCTAATCGCAAATTGTGCTTACCTATGTTTCCAGAATTACCAACTTTAAAAATCAGGGGTGTCTTGAGCCTAAACTTTCAACCATCCTGAATTTTAAACCTGAAGCCAAGGCAACCACAGCTCTGCCCGGCAGTGGCCTGGAAATATCTGGCCTGACCCTGAGTCTGGACATTTCTGGCTCCATGAGCCAACCCAGCTCATGTCGAACTCATTATAAATTAAATGATAAAATGCATTTTTGATCCTCAAAGCTTCACTGTGGTTCTCAAATTGGGTTTTTAATGTTGTATTCCTGACGTCTTACTACATTTATCAGTTCAGATTATCTTAATGCGAATATGTAAAGGATTTTTAGTGGCCTAAACGCAGCATCTTGGGAATTATTAACTAAGATGAAATTTGAGTGAAAGTTTGGGGAACTACGCCACCACGAGGGGACTAAAATAAATCAAAATCATGCATGATGTAAAATCTCTCACCGTCCAGCATGCACCATATTTATGGCGGCATTATTTTCTTCATACAGAACTTGCACGTCATGGCACCTTACAGACGAATTATATATTATTAGTTGCGTGGTTATACCAACCCGAAGCCTTGTCCATTCCGTAGTTAATCTGACTCAAATGGAAGAATTGAAAGCGACCACCTCATCATAAAATATCACATGACCAAACAAATTAGAAACGCCCAAATCTTAGTCAACTGCGAAATTGATGGCAAACAGAGACAACCCAGACCTGGTGAGTTTGATGGAAAAGGAACGCCAGCGGTCAGTCGAATAAACAAATTAATGGGAAACAACGAGCTTCAAGCGTTTGATGCTTTTTAAAACGCGACAGCAGCTTGACTATAATCCAAACTTCATCGCAATCACCTGTCTGTCTTCTCCCCTGCGGTCTCTCTGCCCCATGGCCATGAATGACAAGGATGAAAAGATGGTACACTTGCTTTACCATCTTATTTCATCCAAGCTGCTGTGCCATCTGTTCTCCTCGATCCCTGGAAATATGAGAGATGGATGTGGTCAACTTTCATGAACTTTGATGGCAGACAAACCAAAATTTTTAAATTTTGTGTGATGCATTTGTGAAGTTAATTTGTTAATGAGGTATGAGGTTTGATTTGATGCTACCCTCCCTAATATCAAAATTGATTTATGACCAAGTGCTAACTTTTTGTTATACCAACATATATTATTATGATATGACACGATTGATATATATCACGTAGGAAAGCTACGATGGAATCTATTACTATGACATGATAATGATTAGTATGAAATCTATTATTATTGTATGGAAATGCTATCATAAGATGAAATGATGTAAACAAAATCTTTGGATGCTGGTCCTCCTCTATTTCTCCAAATATGTCAATATTTTTCTTTCATTTTGATATAATAATCATCCTTTCTTTCATAACTATACATCATTTTCATTTTATTCAATCATATTATTATTGGAAGCACACATAATTAACAATTTAACACGCCATCACTTAGCTTAAATTGTGAGTGCAGTGTTATTTATTTATTTATTTATCCATCCTTTGTAGGGCCCAAACCTTCCTCTGTTTTCAATTCAAAGGCAACTGAAACTCTCTCTCTTTTTCCCCGTGGAAATGTAATCTGTTCTTTTGATTTTGCAGTCGCTTTAGTTAATGATGCACTGATGTTGATCAAAAATTGACGTTTGGGACACAAACGAAGACCCACCGGCCTGGCATGGGCTCTCTCAGCCAATCAAGATGGTGAGATAGAATTAACAAAGGGATGCAAGGAACCACTCTCAACCTAGAAGAGAGCTAAAACAGCATTCATAAAATGTGTGTCACGTACTGAGAGCTCAGTTTCATGGTTGAAGTGACATGGCCTAGTTTTGATTAGCCTAAAGAACATGTGTTGAAATTGTGCTGATTGATTACCGAACATATCCTTGAAGGCAGAATCCAAATCCAGACCAAGATTTTATGTACCCCAGTAAAGATCCATCAGCCTTCATTTCAGAGTAATATTATATTTTTACATTTTTTTTCAAAGCTTTGGGTTCATGCATCTCAAAAGATTCCTTGTGAAAGCAGAAGACTACTACTACCACCGAAGGTTAAGTGCTGTTGACGTGTGATCATCACTGGCTTCCAAAATGAAGGCTATATATATATATATATGTCTGTGAAGAATAATTAAAACGTTGAAGATTATTCAATCAATATTTCTTGCCTAGCTTATTGATTAGTTCGTCTCATGCCTACAGGCAATTAATGAAGAAACAGGGAAATAATAAAAGAATAGTCAGAGCAACATGGAGAGATGTCAAAGAGAAAAACAAAGTAATGCAGTGGCTTGGTGCATTCCCACACGGCATGCGTTTCATCAAACAGTATTCAAAGATCCAAACACTGGCATGATTATTTTTGGAAGCATGCACCTGTTCGGCATTGCTCTTCTCACATGGACCACAAGCACCGGCTGATAAAAATATTAACTTCCCACATGCACACAGTTGTCAGCTTGTCATTACGTCTCTCCTACTGCTTGTTTAATTAGTTGACAAAGAAGATGCCAAACATTCAAGCAAGCAAGCAAGCAAGCCATAGGAGCATTTTGTATGTATGCCGTGAAAGCTAATAAGTGAACAACGGAAATTTAAACAGTAATTAATGTTATGTTCTGTTAATATATTTGAGTGAGAGACCTCATAACACCAGAAACGTTATTAGAGCAGTGATAGAGATAGAGAGATGAAGCCGAGATTTTATTATTAATATATCAATATAACCTTGGGGTGGGTATCCATGAAAGGCTGGCAATTACCGCATGGTTACAAAGTCATCTAACCTCAGCCGTCCACTTTCTATCCCCGTAATCATCGTCTAGTACAGAGGAAACGGTCTCCTAGGCGGCGGCGGCGTTGGCGGAGGAGCGGAACCGGTACACCTTCAAGTGGGCCTGTGGCGCCACCGCCGCCAGGAAGATCCTCGCCGTCCCCTCGTGCGACACCGCCGCACCCTCCGCCTCAACCAGCGCCGCCGCCACGAAGCCGCACGCCTCCCCTGCTCCGGCACCGCCCGCCGCCACGTACGCCACCACCGCCGCCTGCACCGGCCCCAGGCTGGGATTGTACGCCGCAGACTCCTCATACGACCCCGCGTACACCCTCCCCTTCCCGTCCACCACCGCGAACCCCGCCGGGCACTTGCTGTAGGGTGCGTGCGCCGCCCTCGCAGCCGCCTCCGCAGCCGCCTTCAGCTGCTCCTCCACCCCTTCCCTGATCCCGTTACAGATCCTGCCGCGGCCGGCGGCCTCGGCCTCCTCCTCCTCCTCCTCCCCGTCGTCGTCCAGAAGGGCGATCTTGTTGTCGTGGGGTTCGAGGAGGAGGGGATGGTCCTTGTGGAGGAGATCGGGGGGGCCAAACGGGCGTGGAAGAAAGGAGGAGAGTGGGCGGAAGGCGGATCCCGGACCGTCGGAGGTGACGAGAATCTGGATCTCCGCCGCCCCGCGGAGCTCCTGGAGGAACTGCCGGCAGTGGCCGCAAGGGGCGGCGGAGACGGCGATGCACCGGATCCCGGTTTCGCCGTGGACAGCGGCGTTGGTGATCAGGAACTGCTCGGCGTGGATGGAGTGGTGGAGCGGCAGCCCGGGGAACTCCATGTTCACCCCGATGTAGATCCGGCCGCTCGTCCCCAGTCCGACGGCCCCCACCGGGAAGTTCGAGATGGGTGCCCGGGCCAGCTTCTGGGCGGCGGGGACGAGCGCCGCCATCAGCGCCGGCACGTCAGCGACGCCCAATTCCTTCATCATCGCCGCGGCGGCTTCCGCCTCGATCACGAACCCGATCTCCGCCGTCGATCTGGCGGTCTTTTCCTCCATCTCGAGGTAAAAATTTGATCCTGCGAATAAGGTAATCGGAATTCCCCGAAGCGTGGAAAGGGGGATCTAGGTTTGGAGGGTAGGGGGTATTTAAAGGTTTCGAAAGGAGAGGCAAAATAAAAAATAAAAAATTAAAAAAAAAAGAAGAAGCTCCATTTCATTTCCGGGACCTTTCCTTGGCGACGGTAGGTGCGAATAACTTAAATCTTTGCTTTGGCTTTGGCTTTGGCTTGCTTATAATAATATTATTCTCCTCCCGCAAATGGCTAAGTGCAAGGATCCAAAGTAAAGTTCGGTTGCTTCGGTGCTCTTTTTAATACTTGGGTCACCGGGAGCTCGATCAGGTTCACCAACGGTCGGATAATATCTCGTCCGACTGAATTGCTAGCTTCAATTCTGCGCGAATGGAGCTTTGTATGCCTGGATTTGGCCAAGTGTTTAGCGCAATTTGTGCTGATCGGATGAAAGATGGTCCTGCTGGAATCGTACCTAAGCCGGAAAAAAAAAAAAAAGGGTGACTGCAAGTTACCCTGCGCATTCCGGCCGATAAAATCACCATTCTGACCAACAACGTGGTTGATGTGCGATCCGCACTTTGGGTCGAAAGAAAAAGGCTGGCACTTTGGAAGGCTAGCTTTGCTCCAAGTTGGAAAGGAGCCGGACTCTTTGGTACCATGATTGGGTTCTGTGGTGTATGGTTGCTGAGTGGAGATCTATTAGGCCAGCTCCTTTTTGTCCACCAGATTTTGATTGGAAAAATACTTGTGGCATATGGGGATTCACTGGAAGATACCTACCAGGACTGGCCACTGAAAGATACCTCTGCCAACGCTGACATCAAGTCTGATTGCACAAAGACTGTGTTGACACGTCTCTATTATAGCAGCAGTCTTTGCCTAATCTTATTCCTACAACTCAACTCAACTCAACTTGGCTAAGCCTTTTTCCAACTAGATAAGATCGACTACAAAAATCTTCTTCCTTCGCTCTCTGCCCTAATCTTATTTCTAGCAAGAACTAAATATGATTGCTGAACATGTTGCATTACGTGCTTGGATCGGCCTTCTCCTTTCAAAGATTGGTTCGAGCTGAACTGTAAAGTAGTTCTATGAAAGTATTAAATATTTTTATTTTACATCGTCTATATATTAAAGAAATTATAAATAAATATATAAAAATATAGGGTTCAAAGAATCAAAGGGTTCCAGAGAATTAGGATACTTTTATGAGTAGGGTTAATCGTGAGTTGATCATGATATTTGTGGTTATGATTGGTTTGATGAAATTTGGATTTGAAAGAAAATGCAAAACTTAATAGTACCTGAAAGTTTGACAAGCGTTTGACTATCTAATAGAAATATTTTCAGTTCTTATATGGAACCACCAAAAAAAAAAAAGCTAAATAATATCTTTTAATTAGTCATTTTAGGCTGAGTTTTGAAATTATTATAAATTTTCTGCATAAGAAAAACTCAATGCTCTTTAGCAGTTGTATCCAGCATTTTATGCAGCAAGGCCTACCTGGAGACTCTATTTGGATTAGCTGTGGGGATGCCTTCTTGTTAAGTATCCATTTCCAGCAGCAAGGTGATACAGCTATTCGTCAATTGTTGAAGCCAAAGAGCTGGTCTAAGTTGGCCTTTACTTGGATGGTGAACCTTAGATGCATTATCGGAGGATTTTGTTGTGTTGGTGTAAATTATAAATTTATTCCTTGGATGGCTTCGCATCCATAATTTTGTGGGCATATTTCATGGGACAAAGGCTGACACTTTGACTAGCTTTCGTATTGCTCTGATGGAAGTTACGTCTGGGAGAAGCGATTCTTCATTTCAATAAATATTATACTCTTCTTAAGTTACAGCAGGAGAAGCTGCAAGTTTTGTGATTGAGTGCTTTTCACAAACACTGACAGATATACTTCATGAAGTTGCGGTGCCTGCTGGCATTTGACACATTCGTTGAGTGGTTGTATTTAATTTATGCGAGGAAGAAGCATAAGATGGATTTCCGTGGTCCCCCTCTGCCATTGATACTGGGACCAGAGTCTTTGCTATTAGTTTTGTTTATCTGAATAGATTAATGTAGTAGATATTAGGTGGATGTCATGTTCTCTTTCTCCGAGGCATTAAATTTTTATTTTTACTTTTCTATATATGATAGAGCCGACGATGTTGAGTTCTTTGGGCTTTCTGCAGGAGGATTCAGAGAACTGTTTTTTATGCAATTATTTGTAAGGTTAGTAAGCTTTTACTTCAGTGCTTTTGCTCCTTTTTTTTCAGCTACAATTTTACTTGCAAACCATGCAAAGCACACATGCTTATGTATATTTACCATAAATATTTATGTAACATGTATGTTGATGACAATGATTCCAATCAATTTCATTCATGAAAAGCTGCAAAGTTTGAGGAAGACAAAGTTAATGCACTCATTTCATGTCAAATACATACATACATATATACATATATTGCATGCATGCATACACACATGCATGCTAACAGTGCAATAAGTTAAGTCCTATTCCCCATCATAGATGTGCAAAATAGAACTTTTGTTGCGTTTTGATTTATGAATATATTTTTTGCCAATTGATTGAGATTATTAATGCTTAGATCCATGTATTTTAGTCTGTAAAGTTCATGTGTTAGGTGATATCTGTGACAGTGGATGGATCTAAAGTTCCTTGTTATATTATTGAGGCCTCGAAAGTGAGGTGACAGGGCCTGTGATTGTTCTCAAAATTAGCTGGTTGGTACCTTAGACAACATCACTGGGCCAGCAACAGATAGTATGGCCTGATTTAGTGACCTCTTTTTCTTTTGGAACAGAATTATTCAAAGGTTATCTTGAAAATTTTTGTTGAACTTCTGTCAAGCTTGGGTGAGTCAATCTTTTGTCTTGGTTTATATTAACATAACCTGTAAGGGAAATTGCTAGGTAGCATATGGATGGATACCAGAAAATTATGCAGAAATATTTTGTAGGATGATTGTGGCTATCTTGGCAGTTTAAACGTGATTTTTGCTTTGATAGAAAGATGTTACATGACAATTGGTTAAATAGTTTGTGCTGATTTGATCACAGGAGTGGTTCAAAAAGATTAACATATATCAGGTAACCTATTCATATTCAAGCTTAGTATTATGAAGACTGATAGCATGACTTTTGCTTTCAAATCTAGTGTAATTCCTAGTAGTTGTGGATAGAATAGGCAGTGGTTCCAAGACATCTAATATGGTACTCATGAGTATCAACTGATAAGATGGTAAGCATATTTTAGTGAAGAGTTGATCGTCCTCTTTCTACCCTTGGAGCATAGCATGCATTCGACCAGCCCTAAGTCATGTGAAGATGCGGAAGCGAGATGATATCCCTGCTGAAATTCTGCAGCAGAATTTTGGATCTTGATCTTGGTAATCTTCCTGAATTGATTAGCAACTAGGATTTTCTTTAGTTCTTGCACCTCAAGATTGTAAGAGAGGGTCATAGCCTCTCTTCTTCCTTACGTGAACCTTCAGATCTAATCCAGAAAATCAAGAGACGCTGCCCAAGGAGAAGGTGCTGCTAGGGTTTCTTCCTTCTCTTTCCTTGAGAGAGGCAGTTCCAAGAAGATGGCTAGGGCAAATGGCGGTAATAAAACCCTAGAAATATAGGGCATCTATGTGTGAGAAAGAGAGAAAAACGTGCATAAGAGAGGAAAGGAGAGGAATAGCTTGCTCTTGAGAGAAAAGAGTCTCTTTTATTCATCTATAATCATCATCGTTATATGACTATATCAAACCCGTTCCCATGACGGCCACCAAAATAAAACCAACACCACACATGAACTGGTGCCTTATTATATGGATAATAAACCCTAAAAAACTTCTTGGACCAGCCCACACCTTGGACTCAAACCTAGCCCAATGATAGACTAGCCCCCTTAAGACCCAACAACCTGGGCCTTAAACCTGTGGAGCCTATAAACCTTCACCCTACGATCCGAGCTTTGGAGTACCACACCAGGCTCTACAATCTTCATCTTGGTGCTTCAAAGCTGCTGAAAAATCTGCACATTCCCTCAGACCCATCAGTGTCACAAATGAGAGAAAGCTATCCCGTGGAAGAGTCTTCGTAAGTGCATCTGCCTGGTTCTTTTTTGTATGAACTTTTACCAGCTGCACTTCACCTTCTTCCATCAATTCTCTGATCCTGTGATACCTCACATCTATATGCTTTGTGCGTGCATGATAGATTGGGTTCTGAGCCAACTACAGGGCATTCTGACTATCACTGTGTAGCAATACTATACCCTGCTTCACCCTATTTCATGATGAGTCTCTTCAACCAAAGAGCCTCCTTGGCAGCCTTTGTAATCCCTATATACTCAGCTTCTGTTGTAGACAAAGTTGTAATAGGTTGAAGGGTTGATCTCCAAGAAATTAATCCATCATACATGCTGAACACATACCTGTGGTAGACCTTCTTGTATCCAGATCACCTGCAAAATTTGCATCCACAAACCCTTCCAATGGACCTAATGACTTACTTGGGATATTAGATTTCTCCTTAGGTCCTTCTTGCTGCCCAAAAAATAGACCAAATCCACGAGTTCCCTGAAGGTATCTCAAAATCCACTTGAGTGCCTTCCAGTGCTCCTTCCCTGGTTTCGTCATGAATATGCTCGCCTGCTCACTGCATGTGCTATGTCAGGCCTGCAACACACCATAGCATACAATGCTGCCCACTACACTAGCATATGGAACTCTCTTCAGGTACACTTTCTCCTTTGTCTGGGTTCTGTAACTTAGAAAGAGACATGTGACTAGCCAAAGGTGTTCCAACTGGTTTGACGTTATCCATCCCAAACCTCTCCAATACCTTCTAAATATATCCACCCAATGACAAGTGTAGAATTCCTTTGGTCCTATCTCTGTAAATTTCCATCCCAAGTATCTTCCTAGCTGACCCCAAATCCTTCATCTCAAATTCTGTTGATAATGCAGATTTTAGTCCATTCACTGCTTCAACACTCCTGCTGGCAATGAGCATATCATCCACATACAGAAGGAGATACAGTGCATCATCCTCATCCACATTTTTCACATAGACACAAGTATCATGTTCACATCTAGAAAATCCAAGGCCCAAAATAAAAGTGTCAAACCTTTTGTACCACTGACGGGGTGACTGCTTCAAACCATAGAGCGATTTCTTTAGTAGACACTTTTTCTTCCAATCTAGATTCCTTGAAACCCTCTAGTTGCTTCATGTATATCCTCTCCTCTAGACTCCCATGTAAGAAAGCCGTCTTCACGTCCATCTGCTGCAACTCCATACCATGTTGTGCTATAAGAGATAACAATACACGAATTGAAGCATGATGTACCACTGGAGAGAATACCTCTGTGTAGTCCACTCCCTCTTTCTGTGAGAACCCCTTAGCAACAAGCCTTGCTTTGTATCTGACTCCACCTTGCTCTGAAGGTGCCTCCTTCTTTGTGAATACCCATTTTGAACCAATGGCCCGAGCATCTCTAGGTAGATCCACTAGCTGCCATGTCTTGTTCTTTTCCAGGAACTCTATCTCCTCCATCATGGCCTGCATCCATGACTCTCTTTCTGAACTTTCCATGGCTTCTTGGAAGGTCTCTGGATCTTCATTTGTAGTGATGAGAGCATAGAAAATTATCTCATCAATGCGATACCAGCAGGTTTGAAGATGGTACGCTTTGCCTTGTGCAGTGCCACACCCTTTGATCATCTCTCAAAGCTGAAGTGCATGACTCCACTTGCACCTTCTTCTGGATTGATGGCTCTCCTGACTGATCCTTTACATGTATTAAAACATTCATACCAAACCGCACCTCAAAAGAGGTACGTTTTGAAGTAGAAGTAGAAGATACATCACCTGTCAGCCAATGTTGTCCACTGCTGTCCTGTCCAGCCTTTTCAGCTCCATCTGCAATCTTTGACCTCTTCAAGATGCTCTTATCATCAAAAATGATGTCTCCACTGATGATACACTTATGTGAATCTGAACTCCATAGCAAATAGCCTTTAACTCCTTGTGGATACCAATGAAGATTAGCCTCTGTGATTTTGAGTCGGCTTGCTCCTTTCAGTTGCCTCCACATATGCATAGGCTGGGCAACCAAAAATCCTCAGGTGTCCAAGCTCCACCTTCTTCTCACTCCAAATCTCCTCTGGAATGCATCCATCAAGTTTTCTATTAGGGGACCTGTTAACAAGAAAACCAGAGAACATAATTGCATCACCCAAAAGACCTTGGGCAGTGATGCCTACAGCCTCAAACTTCTAGCCTTCTCTGTCAATGTATGGTTCATCCTCTCTGCCATACCATTCTGCTGGAGAGTCATCCTTACTATGTAATGGCATTTGATACCATTTTCCTCATAGTAGTTTCTGAATTCATTGCTAGTGTACTCTCCTCCATTGTCATATCTTAAGCATTTCACTGGCTTTTTTGTCTCTTTTCAACACCAACTCTCCAAGCTTTAAACCGGGCAAATACCTTAATTTTTTCCTTATCAGATATACCCATACCTTCCTGGAGTAGTCATCAATGAAGGTCAAAAAATACTTAGCCCCACCTTGGCTGACACAGGGGCCGGTCCCCATACATCTAGTAAACTAGTTCCAGAATACCTTCACTCTACTTGAAACTGCTGCAAACCTCATCCTATGTTGTTTGCCATAAATACAGGGCTCATAGATGTCATTGTCCTCCTTCTTGAGTGCTGGAATCAGACCTCTTTTGCTGAGTTCTATAAGCCCTTTATCACTCATGTGTCACATTCGATAGTGCCACAGTTTATAGACCAACTATTCCTCATGTGCCGCTGCTAGCACCTCTGCACCATCTATGACCACTGAGCCTTCCATCTGATAGAGATTATTTTCCAACCTTCTCCCTTTCATCACCACTAATGCACCCTTGGTTATCCTCAAACAACCACTTTTCGGCTGGCTTCCAAAAGGAAATCCCTGCTTCTCCAGGTAGCCCAAAGAAATCAGATTTTTCTTCAACTCCGGGACATGTTTGATATTGGTCAAAGTCCTTATACCCCATCATGCATCTTACCCTTATGTTTCCAACTCCAGAAACCTTACAAGGATGATTATCACCAAGGCATACACTCCCTCCATCAGACTTCATAAGTTGCAAACCACTCCCTATGTGAAGTATAATGGTAAGAACAGGCTGAGTCAAGTGTCCAACAACTATCACACTTCTTGGTCCTATCTGAAACTACCAGTACATCATCTTCACTGTCTTCAGATGAATTTGCACCACCATTGCTGGCTGAACCTCCATTGGAAATGCCCTTCCCTTTCTCATTCTTCAGAAGTGGGCAATTTCTCTTCAGGTAACCAATCTGATGACACTTGTAACACTTCCATGCTTTCTGCTTGCCCCGAGACTTAGATCTGCCTTTGGACTTGCCTCTAACCTTTTTCTAGGGTCTTCCTTGCCTCTCATTCATAGCAAGTACCTCTATGTTAGAGTTTTTCATGCGGATCTTTTCTCTTTGCTGGTTTGACCTCAGCACCCCCACAACCTCTTCATAATTCAGGGTCTTCTCTTTATAATTCAGGGTCTCCTTCCCATACACCAAGTTTGTAATAGACCATCATAGGAATTGGGTAGCGAACACAACAAGATGAGGGTCTTATCTTCTTCATCAATCTTCACATCAAGGCTCATCACCTCTGAGCATACTTGATTAAATTTCTGAATATGGGCCACAAGATCACCTTCCTCAGGCATTCTCAAGCTGTACAACTGTTTCTTCAACCACAACTTGTTTGTCATGCTCTTTCCCATGTAAGTGTTCTCTAAAGTTCAAATCTTCGGCAAGACTTGATCAGCCAAGCACATCCTGATTGTGCTAAATGCAATCTCCTCTAACTCCTCCCAATCCTTATAACTTACACTCTCCCAACCCTATGGCAGCAAAGGGTGAAGGATTTATTGGTACAGCAAAGGATTTATAAGGTCTTGGTAAAACAAAGACCGAAGAATATAAGTTATGAGGATTGAAGGAGTTAGAGGAGATTGCATTTAGCACAATCAGGATGTGCTTGGCTGATCAAGTCTTGCCGAAGATTTGCACGCAGACCATGACAAGGGGCTCTGAAAAATTTAGAGAACACTTACATGGGAAAGAGCATGACAAACAAGTTGTGGTTGAAGAAACAGTTATACAGCTTGAGAATGCCTGAGGAAGGTGATCTTGTGGCCCATATTCAGAAATTTAATCAAGTGTGCTCAGAGGTGATGAGCCTTGATGTGAAGATTGATGAAGAAGACAAGACCCTCATCTTGTTGTGTTCGCTACCCAGTTTCTATGATGGTCTGATTACAACCTTGGTGTATGGGAAGGAGACCCTGAATTATGAAGAGGTTGTGGGGGTGCTGAGATCAAACCAGCAAAGAGAAAAGATCCGCATGAAAAACTCTAACACAGAGGTACTTGCTGTGAATGAAAGGCAAGGAAGACCCTGAAAAAGGTTAGAGGCAAGTCCAAAGGCAGATCTAAGTCTCGGGGCAAGCAGAAAGCATGGAAGTATTACAAGTGTCATCAGATTGGTCACCTGAAGAGAAATTGCCCACTTCTGAAGAATGAGAAGGGAAAGGGCATTTCCAAGGGAGGTTCAGCCAGCAATGGTGGTGCAAATTCATCTAAAGACAGTGAAGATGATGTACTGGTAGTTTCAGATGGGATCAAGAAGTGTGATAGTTGTTGGACACTTGACTCAGCCTGTTCTTACCATTATACTTCGCATAGGGAGTGGTTTGCAACTTATGAAGAATCTGATGGAGGGAGTGTATGCCTTGGTGATAATCATCCTTGTAAGGTTGCTGGAGTTGGAAACATAAGGGTGAGGATGCATGATGGGGTTATAAGGACTTTGACCAATATCAAACATGTCCCGGAGTTGAAGAAAAATCTGATTTCTTTGGGCTACCTGGAGAAGCAGGGATTTGCTTTTGGAAGCCAGCCGAAAAGTGGTTGTTTGAGGATAACCAAGGGTGCATTAGTGGTGATGAAAGGGAGAAGGTTGGAAAATAATCTCTATCAGATGGAAGGCTCAGTGGTCATAGATGGTGCAGAGGTGCTAGCAGCGGCACAGAGGAATAGTTGGTCTATAAACTGGCACTATCGAATAGAACACATGAGTGATAAAGGGCTTATAGAACTCAGCAAAAGAGGTCTGATTCTAGCACTCAAGAAGGAGGACAATGACATCTATGAGCCCTGTATTTATGGCAAACAACATAGATGAGGTTTGCCAGCAGTTCCAAGCAGAGTGAAGGTATTCTGGAACTAGTTTACTCAGATGTATGGGACCGGCCTGTGTCAGCCAGAGGTGGGGCTAAGTATTTTTTGACCTTCATTGATGACTACTCCAGGAAGGTATGGGTATATCTGATAAGGAAAAAATCAAAGGTATTTGCCCGGTTTAAAGCTTGGAGAGTTGGTGTTGAAAAGAGACAGAAAAGCCAGTGAAATGCTTAAGATATGACAATGGAGGAGAGTATACTAGCAATGAATTCAGAAACTACTATGAGGAAAATGGTATCAAACGCCATTACACAGTGAGGATGACTCTCAGCAGAATGGTGTGGCAGAGAGGATGAACCATACATTGACAGAGAAGGCTAGAAGTTTGAGGCTATAGGCATCACTGCCCAAGGTCTTTTGGGGTGATGCAATTATGTTCTCTGGTTTTCTTGTTAACAGGTCCCCTAATAGAAAACTTGATGGATGCATTCCAGAGGTGATTTGAGTGGGAAGAAGGTGGAGCTTGGACACCTAAGGATTTTTGGTTGCCCAGCCTATGCATATGTGGAGGCAACTGAAAGGAGCAAGCTGGACTCAAAATCACAGAGGCTAATCTTCATTGGGTATCCACAAGGAGTTAAAGGCTATTTGCTATGGAGCTCAGATTCACAGAAGTATATCATATCATCAGTGGAGACATCATTTTTGATGATAAGAGCATCTTGAAGAGGTCAAAGATTGCAGATGGAGCTGAAAAGGCTGGACAGGATAGCAGTGGACAACATTGGCTGACAGGTGATGTATCTTCTACTTCTACTTCAAAACGTACCTCTTTTGAGGTGCGGTTTGGTATGAATGTTCCAATACATGTAAAGGATCAGCCAGGAGAGCCATCAATCCAAAGAAGGTGCAGGTGGAGTCATGCACTTCAGCTTTGAGAGATGATCAAAGGGGTATGGCACTGCACAAGGCAAAGCGTACCATCATCAAACCTGCTCGGTATCGCATTGACTATGCTCTCATCACTACAAATGAAGATCCATAGACCTTCCAAGAAGCCATGAAAGTTCAGAAAGAAAGTCATGGATGCAGGCATGATGAGGAGATGGAATCCTGAAAAAGAACAAGACATGGCAGCTAGTGGATCTACCTAGAGATGCTCGGGCCATTGGTTCAAAATGGGTGTTCACAAAGAAGGAGGCACCTTCAGAGCAAGGTGGAGTCAGATACAAAGCAAGGCTTGTTGCTAAGGGGTTCTCACAAAGAGAGGGAGTGGACTACACAGAGGTATTCTCTCCAATGGTACGTTATGCTTCAATTCGTTTGTTGTTATCTCTTGTAGCATAATATAGTATGGAGTTGCAGCAGATGGACGTGAAGACGGCTTTCTTACATGGGAGTCTAGAGGAGAGGATATACATGAAGCAACCAGAGGGTTTCAAGGAATCTGATTGGAAGAAAAAGTGTGTCTACTAAAGAAATCGCTCTATGGTTTGAAGCAGTCACCCGTCAGTGGTACAAAAGGTTTGACACTTTTATTTTGGGCCTTGGATTTTCTAGATGTGAACATGATACTTGTGTCTATATGAAAAATGTGGATGAGGATGATGCACTGTATCTCCTTCTGTATGTGGATGATATGCTCATTGCCAGCAGGAGTGTTGAAGCAGTGAATGGACTGAATCTGCATTATCAACAAAATTTGAGATAAAGGATTGGGGTCAGCTAGAAGATACTTGGGATGAAAATTTACAGAGATAGAACCAAGGGAATTCTACACTTGTCATTGGGTGGATATATTCAGAAGGTGTTGGAGAGGTTTGGAATGGATAAGGCCAAACCAGTTGGAACACCTTTGGCTAGTTACATGTCTCTTTCTAAGTTACAGAACCCCCAGATAGATGAGGAGAAAGAGTACATGGAGAGAGTTCCATATGCCAGTATAGTGGGCAGCATTATGTATGCTATGGTGTGTTGCAGGCCTGACATAGCATATGCAGTGAGCCAGGTGAGCAATATTCATGGCGAACCCAGGGAAGGAGCACTGGAAGGCACTCAAGTGGATTTTGAGGTACCTTCAGGGAACTCGTAGACTTGGTCTATTTTTTGGGCAGCAAGAAGGACCTAAGGAGAAATCTAATATCCCAAGTAAGTCATTAGGTCCATTGGAAGGGTTTGTGGATGCAAATTTTGTAGGTGATCTGGATACAAGAAGTTTATCATAAGGTATGTGTTCAGCATGTATGTTGGATTAATTTTTTGAAGATCAACCCTTCAACCTATTACAACTTTGTTTACAACAGAAGCTGAGTATATAGGGATTATAGAGGCTACCAAGAAGGCTCTTTGGTTAAAGAGACTCATCATGGAAATGGGGGTGAAGCAGGGTACAATATTGTTACACAGTGATAGTTAGAGTGCTTTGTAGTTGGCTCAGAACCAATCTATCATGCACGCACAAAGCATATAAATGTGAGGTATCACAGGATCAGAGAATTGATGAAAGAAGGTGAAGTGGAGATGGTAAAAGTTTATACAAAGAAGAACCAGGCAGATGCACTTACGAAGACTCTTCCACGGAATAGTTTTCTCTCATGTGTGACACTGATGGGTCTGAGGGAATGTGCAGATTTTTCAGCAGCTTTGAAACACCAAGGTGGAGATTGTAGAGCCTGGTGTGGTTCTTCAAAGCTCGGATCTTAGGGTGAAGGTTTATAGCTCCACAGGTTTAAGGCCCAGGTATTGGGTCTTGAGGGGGCTAGTCTATCATTGGGCTGGGTTTGGGTTCAAGGTATGGGCTGGTCATAACAGCTCAGAGGATTTAATTGTCTCTAATAAATTACAAGGAGTTTTGAAATTCCAATCTCTTGATTTCTTGTTGAAGAAGAAGGCCACATTCCCTGATTTCCCAAGGCTTGATTTGATTAAGGGTGCAAGAGGCCCTTCGCAAATGTCAGCTAGAAACTGTTCAAGGGAAAGAACAGGGGCTGGATTCATTAGGTAAGGACCTAATAGCCAGCCACCTACATTATCTTTTCATTACAATCAAATTATTCTAATAGCCATGTTATGCGGTTGTTGAGGATGGATCGAATTAGAGCATAAGGTGGCGACGATTGTTCTGTTTGGAAGATGCACTGTTAAAAAGCCGAACGCTAGTTTCAAAAGATCATAAGCGTAATATTTGTGGACACCACTCTGACTATAGTCATTACTGTTGTTCATAGAATCCCGGTCATGATGTCTATGTTTTTTTGTTATTAATGATGGTGAATTCTTTGTGTTTATTTCATGTAATAACTCGTTGCTTAATAATGGTCCTATTTTATTGACTAAACGTTTCTCCTATTAAAGTGATAACAGCCCCCTCCCTTTTAATACCTGAACGCTCGCTTGATGGGGCATGCGGTGAAGGAATTGGGTATAAAAAGGGACCCATCCTAAGGTTTTAGAACAGGGTTCTCGAGAGAGATCCTAAGGTTTTAGAACAGGGTTCTCGAGAGAGATCCTAAGATTCTAGAGAGAGAAACCTAAAAGCGGAGGCATTGGAATTGAGTCCCTGATCAAGAGCAATCCTGAAGGCATACACCATCAGAATGCGAGAGCTCGTTGATTAGAAGACCGATCCATCGAGAAGAGAAAGGGAAGATCAATCGAGATCCTAAAGAAAGGAAGATCTCCCGTGCAGTCCAAAGGAAAACCAGGAAGATCGGATTCCTTACCACCATTAAATAATAATGGCTGGAGGTAATTATGTTTAAGCAAATTAAGTCTTACATTTGGTATCAGAGCGAGGTTAAAACCTCTGCCTTATTTTGCGAAGATTTCTATCCAAGTTTCTCTTTTCAAGCAATTTATGCCGCATGTTTTCCGTTTTCAATTTTTCGGATCTCAGGTTGGTTTCGATCAGTTCTTATCTTTGTTCACGGAATTGACAGAAACCATTAAACCTATTTCAGATTCCGATTTTTGCGGAAACAAAACGTGGCTTCTTTCTTTTCTATTAAAGATTTCTTTCTAGCATTAAAGGTTTCCCGGATTTCTTTTTATGGTATTAAAGAGATAGCATTAAAGAAAGAAAAAGAAAAGAAACGTAGCATTAAAGAAAAGAAAAACTAAAGAAGAGAAATGCAGCGGAAACGTGGCTTCAATAACCACATCGGTGAAATATTAAAAAAGGGAGAGAAAACTTTCGGTTTTCGTTTTTCTCGCTTATGGTCTTTCCGTTCTCTCACGGGATTTAAAATCTGGATTGGTTGGATTTTAAATGCATTTATTATCTGTTTAATGTTTTATTAAATCATGTAACATGATTTATTTTTATCATTTGTTTCTTGAGTTTAAATTTTTGTATTAAAATACGCCTCCTGAGTCTCTATGCCTACGGTGTTTTGCATAGACTGGCCCAAGGGAATAATGAGCTACGGCCGGACGTGTTTTAATTAACAAAATTTTTTTCTTAAGATGATAATTTTAAAATTCATTAAATAGATATTGAAATGTTATCTTCTGTTCTGCATACTAGATTTATTCTATGCATGAATTTGGTGGTAGTGTAAAAATCACAGTGCAAATCCTTTCAAGGTCTGATTGGTCAGTTGGTGTCTAGAAAGGTAAAGAGATTGTGGTTACTTAATTGGTTCCGTTGACTGACCTAAGGAAAGCAACGGGGGACCCCCACTTCTCTTTCACTGGCCTGGCCAATTTGACTAACTCGGATCTTGATTTGGAAATGTTACGTTGATTAAGATCACTACCTAATAATCATGCTAAATTGGTTAATCTATATGCATATAATGTCATGTGATCAATATGATGTTGATTAATTGAGGAGTAGCCACAGCATCTTTGATTAATCAAAATTATATATTAAGTTGCAAAGATCACATAAGGTTAGATGACATTAATTGTGACTAATTATATTAATGTAATGAATCTTATCCCACAGGAATTTTTGTTGCACTAATATAATTAATTAGGATGCGATAACAAATTATTTTCTTAATTACCCACAGGAATTAAGAAAGGAATATAATTTGTTAGTCACATCATTAAGCTAATGAGTCTATTTGAGTATAATAACTTAGCCCACAGGTAGTTATTGTATGTTATTGATTCATGTTATTGCATGTTTACATTGGTAAAACATGACATCAAGTTATATGCCTCAAATTCAATTACATGAACATGATTTTATTTTTATGCAGCTATTTTGCCTGTTAATATTTCTGATATGAAATGTGACATTCCCGATTTAAGTGGTGATAATTATAAATTATGGAAGGAGAGAATTCTTCTTCAATTAGGGTGCATGGATATTGACTATGCTATCAGGAAGGATGAACCACATTCAGTTACATCTACTAGCACTCAGGCTGAGATTGCTGCGTATGAACGATGGGAACGGTCCAATCGCCTCAGTATGATGTTCATACGTACTAAAATTTCTGCTAGTATACGTGGTTCAATTCCTGAGTGCAAAAATGTCAAGGAACTTTGAAGGCTATTGATGCACAATTTGAGTCTTCAGATAAGGCAATGGCTAGCACCCTAATGACAAAATTATCATCAATGAAGCTCACTTCGGTTGGAGGTGTGCGTGAGCACATCATGAAGATGAGGGACATTGCGGCTCAGTTGAAATCCCTAGAGGTTGAGATGTCAGAATCTTTCTTGGTGCACTTTATTTTGAGCTCACTCCCACAGCAATATAGTCCCTTCAAAATATCTTACAATACACATAAGGACAAATGGTCAATTAATGAACTTCTGACCATGTGTGTTCAAGAGGAAGGGAGGCTGATTTTAGAAATGGGAGAAAGTGCACATTTAGTCACTCACAGAAAGACTAAAGCTCCCAAAGCCAAACGCAAAGGAAAGGGTAAAGTATCCATCCATACAGAAGACAAGAAGGAGTCCAAGTGCTTCTTTTGCAAGAAGAAAGGACATATAAAGAAAGATTGTCTCAAATTCAAAGCTTGGCTTGACAAGAAAGGTACTCTAACCTCATTCGTATGTCATGAATCTAATTTGGTTATATGTCATAACACATGGTGGATTGATTCTGGTTCTACAATCCATGTTTCAAATACCTTGCAGGGTTTTCTAAATCAAAGGAAACCATTGGGAAGTGAACAAAGCATCTATTCAGGAAACAAGATGGGTTCACATGTGGAAGCAATTGGAACGTGCAGACTTATTTTACATTCTGGTTTTGTTTTGGATTTGGAAAAGACATTTTATATTCCAAGTTTCTCTAGAAATTTGATTTCAGTGTCAAGGCTTGTACCAGCAGGATATTCCTTTAATTTTAATAAAAGCTCTGTTGATTTATTTTATAAATCTAAGCTTATTGGGAATGGTACATTGTCAGACAATCTTTTCCAAATCAATCTGAAAAATAATACCACCTATAATGTGATGCACGCCCAAACTGGTATGAAAAGATGTGTTATAAATGAGAATTCCTCTATTTTGTGGCATCGGAGATTAGGTCATATCTCCATTGAGAGAATTAAAAGATTAGTAAAAGATGGAGTACTTGATACTCTTGATTTTACTGATTTTGACACTTGTGTGGACTGCATAAAGGGAAAGCAAACCAACAAGTCCAAGAAAAATGCCAAGAGAAGTTCGGAAATACTGGAGATCATACATACGGATATCTGTAGCCCAGATATGGATTCGTATGGTCAGAGATACTTCATCTCATTTATTGATGACTATTCACGATATATGTATCTCTACCTACTTCATAATAAGAACGAAGCATTAGATGCCTTTAAGGTATTTAAGGCAGAAGTAGAGAAACAATGCGGCAAGCAAATTAAAATCGTGAGGTCAGATAGAGGTGGAGAATATTATGGTAGATACACTGAGAATGGACAAGCACCTGGTCCGTTTGCTCGGTTTCTTGAAGAAAATGGAATTGTTGCACAATACACCATGCCAGGGTCTCCTGACCAAAACGGTGTAGCTGAAAGGAGAAACCGGACATTATTGGACATGGTAAGGAGCATGATTGTCAGCTCTAACTTACCTAAATCCTTGTGGACTGAAGCTCTTAAAACTGCTGCGTATATATTGAATCGGGTTCCAACCAAGGCTGTTTCCAAAACGCCATTTGAGTTATTTAAAGGTTGGAAACCGAGTCTGCAACATATACGTGTTTGGGGATGCCCATCTGAAGTAAGAGTCTATAATCCACAAGAAAAGAAACTAGACCCAAGGACTATCAGTGGATACTTTATTGGATATGCTGAGAAGTCCAAGGGTTATAGATTTTATTGTCCATCTCACAGCACTAGGATTGTGGAATCAAGAAATGCAAAATTTCTTGAGAATGACTTGATCAGTGGGAGTGATCAATCTCAGTATTTGGCTTCTTCTGAGAAAGATCATTCAGTTATTCCAGCTTCCACTTCAAGTGAGGGATTGGTTGTTATTTATAGCACTCCTCAAACTCAATTAAGTGCCCAACAACCAGTCATTGAGATTTCACAAGCTGATGGTAATCTAGAAGATCGTGTTGTTCATCAACAATCAGTTGTGCAAGATACTCCTCAAGAGGTCATTGACACAACATTAAGAAGATCAACTAGAATAAAGAAATCAGCAATTCCTAGTGATTATGTTGTGTATCTACATGAATCTGACTATAACATTGGAGCCGAAAATGATCCTGAAACGTTTTCACAAGCCATGAGTTCTAAGGAATCAAACTTGTGGTTCAATGCCATGAAAGAAGAGATGGAATCTATGGCATCTAATCGAGTCTGGGATCTTGTTGAGTTGCCTGATGGTGTAAAAGCCATTGGATGTAGATGGATCTTCAAAATAAAGAAAGACTCACAAGGCAACATTGAGAGATATAAAGCAAGACTCGTTGCCAAAGGATTCACTCAGAGGGAAGGAATCGACTACACGGAGACATTTTCTCCTGTATCCAAGAAAGACTCTCTCCGAATAATTATGGCATTGGTAGCTCATTTTGATTTTGAGTTACATCAAATGGATGTGAAGACCGCATTCCTTAATGGAGATCTAGAGGAAGAGGTTTACATGAAACAGCCTGAAGGATTTTCCTCTAGTGATGGTGAGCATTTGGTTTGCAAACTTAAGAAATCCATATATGGATTGAAACAAGCCTCACGTCAGTGGTATTTAAAATTTCATGATGTGATCTCTTCCTTTGGTTTTGAAGAGAACATCATGGATCAATGTATATACCAGAAGGTTAGTGGGAGCAAAATTTGTTTCTTGGTCCTATATGTGGATGACATTCTACTTGCAACTAATGATAAAGGGTTGCTACATGAGGTGAAACAATTTCTCTCTAAAAATTTTGATATGAAAGATATGAGTGAGGCATCTTATGTCATTGGCATTAAGATCCATAGAGAAAGATCTCGAGGCATTTTGGGATTGTCTCAAGAAACTTATATCAATAAAGTCTTGGAGAGATTTCGGATGAAAAATTGTTCACCAAGTGTTGCACCTATAGTGAAGGGTGACAAGTTCGCTTTGAACCAGTGCCCTAAAAATGAACTTGAACGGGAACAGATGCACAACATTCCATATGCTTCAGCTGTTGGAAGCCTAATGTATGCTCAGGTTTGCACAAGACCTGACATAGCATTTGCAGTAGGAATGTTGGGAAGATATCAGAGTAATCCAGGTTTAGACCATTGGAGAGCTGCTAAAAAGGTCATGAGGTATCTTCAAGGGACCAAGGACTACATGCTCATGTATAGACAAACTGATCATTTGGAGATAGAGGGCTACTCAGATTCGGACTTTGCTGGCTGCGTTGATTCTCGGAAATCAACATCAGGATTTATATTTATGTTAGCTGATGGAGCCATATCATGGAGGAGTGCAAAGCAGACCTTGACTGCTACCTCTACTATGGAAGCGGAGTTCGTTGCTTGTTTTGAGGCTACATCGCAAGGTGTATGGTTGAAGAGTTTCATCTCAGGGCTTAGAATTGTTGACTCCATTACTAGGCCAATTAAACTGTACTGTGACAATTCAGCTGCTGTATTTTTGGCTAAAAACCATAAGAGTGGTAGTCGAAGTAAACATATCGACATTAAGTATTTAGCCATAAGAGAACGTGTTAAAGAGAATAAAGTGGTCATAGAACACGTTAGCACTGAATTGATGATAGCTGATCCTTTGACTAAAGGCATGCCAATTAAGAAGTTTAAGGATCATGTGATAAGAATGGGAGTTGGTTCCATGATATAATTGTATTGATAACAATTTGTACAAAGAAACTCTTATTTCAATCGTTTGTTTATTTCTCATTCAGGTGTACACGTTATATGACTTTTGAGAAATGACAAACTTTTTTTTGGACTCTGAATAAACATATGGTTTATTCATTATGTTATGTTGTCACATTTGGAATGGTGATAAAGAAATTGAATGCATTGTAATACATAGAAGATAATACTCAATTATAGAGGACCTATCGCTATGATTCATGTATTTAGTTTCTTGTTCAGTGTTGATAAAATATACGGACCAAGTGGGAGAATGTAATAACCCGTTGCTTAATAATGGTCCTATTTTATTGACTAAACGTTTCTCCTATTAAAGTGATAACAGCCCCCCCCTTTTAATACCTGAACGCTCGCTTGATGGGGCATGCGGTGAAGGAATTGGGTATAAAAAGGGACCCATCCTAAGGTTTTAGAACATGGTTCTCGAGAGAGATCCTAAGGTTTTAGAACAGGGTTCTCGAGAGAGATCCTAAGATTCTAGAGAGAGAAACCTAAAAGCAGAGGCATTGGAATTGAGTCCCTGATCAAGAGCAATCCTGAAGGCATACACCATCAGAATGCGAGAGCTCGTTGATTAGAAGACCGATCCATCGAGAAGAGAAGGGAAGATCAATCGAGATCCCTAAAGAAAGGAAGATCTCCCGTGCAGTCCAAAGGAAAACCAGGAAGATCGGATTCCTTACCACCATTAAATAATAATGGCTGGAGGTAATTATGTTTAAGCAAATTAAGTCTTACATTCCATGCATCAAAAATTAAAATTATGCATCACTTCTTATGCTCTGGAACATCCAAAGTCATGAATTGAAACCAAAAACACAATAGCATAATTAACAAGCCTAATTACCAACTATGATCAGAGAACATTTCTTGCTACTAAAGATTCATGTATAAGATGTTTTTACCAAGCATGATCTTTGATTTTGGGAATAAGATGAGAGGGATGATGAAACAGCAGACATTTTCTTCATTATAACTATCATTAAAGAGGTCTAAAACATTGTCCTTAAGTTTTAGGTTTCAAATTAGTCAAATGACGAACAGAGCCTTAATAATCAGTTATTAAGTTACACTCACACGAGGATGAAGTGCTTGTACTTTCACCTGATTTCTTCAAGACTCCGTGCTTAATTTCTTAATCAAGAAGTCTTCACATTTTGTTGGTTCTACTTGGGGTTCATCCTTGTCATCAATATAAGCATCTTAGGATTTCTTCTCTGTGCCATATCATATTTTTCATAAGCTAAATCCTGTAGGTACCTTTCTATCATAACCAGAAGCTTCCTTTAGTGCATGGATAAGCATTCCTCGCAGCCAGAGGTTGTAAATACAATGGGTTTTCTTACCAGTCTCAGTTGATTTCTTTACCTCAACTTTTCCTCATCTTTCTTAACCATTTGAAGGCTGACAAGATAACAAAATTTCTGTATGTCTTTGATTTCTCTTGTAGTTTATGTCAGAAATACTAATCTCAAAAATGCTGGTCTCTTTCTTATATGCTTTAAGGCAGCAGAAACAAAGAAACGGAGACCATGTCGTAAATCATACTCAGTTAAAGCTTTCATGAAGCTACCATGTGGTTTGTCATTTTCCAAGAGAGTTGGCAAAGAAAAGGATGTGCCCTTTTGAATAGAAATTAGATATATATTGCTCACTGAGGACAGCATACTCTACCTTTTGCTTTGATTTGCTTTCTTTACTGATATCGATGAATATTGATGGATGTCTGAAAAGAAATATTGTGAAAGCATCCATCATGATTTTTCTTTGACCTTTCATCATTCCACAAACATGTAGCATAAATATCATCATTATATTCCATGTGTCAGCTAGTTTCTTGCTATACTTGTTACACAGATGAAAATTTAAAATAAAATTAAGAATTCTTGTGAAATCTCTGACTGGATCCAATATATGCACTGCCAAATCATGGTTTGGATTATGTCATCATCTTCAAATGGGACCATGGGAGGCTTCAACTGAATTTGAATTGTTATGGATAACTGTAGAAGCTGATATAGATTGTTATAAAGCCAAAATATTTGATTTTTCTTGAAATAATATTTTCCTCTGTTGTAATGGCTATTGTTTAGCAACTTACTATGTTGGCAATGTTTTGACTATTCCATATCTAGATAGTAATCATGCAGATGAATATGAAAAGTATTACCCTCTCACACCACCTTGTTATTGGACTCTTTTGATCCTTATCCTACTACAATAGTTGGCATTTTTCAGCTCACGCATCACCTTGCCTAATCTCAAATGTATCAGTTTCTTTCATCCAAGAAGTTATGTCTATTTTCATGACTTAGTATTTATGCAATAATACTTTTCACATTCATCTGAAGGTCTGGAATATTTTTATTATATTCAGGGGGAAAGGATGTTAGCAAGAGGAACAAGGCTTCATCTTGTGTTAAGTCCACATGTGATTGCAAAGATCTAAAATATGCCTTTTTGGATACCTACAAGACATCTTGAATTTTGCATTCACTTAGTTCTTTGAATTGAATTTCATGGTTTGGATCTGTAGCTGATTGGAATTTTAGCTATGCGATAGGTTGATGTGTCTGGATTTATGAATTGCCCTGTGGTGGAGCATGAAGAGTGTATGACTTGGCCTAGTTGTGATGATCAGGTGCTCACAGGGCTTGTATTTATATCACATTCTCAGGGATTTGAATGGAGACTTTTGTCAGCATAACTTGCACAGCTCTTAAAGATGAGTCATATAACAAAACCAATATTCTACATGGCAAAAGAATTAGAAAAGCAATATCATCTATTGGCCAATGCATAAAAAGAAAGACAAAACTATGCAAATCAGCTTAAAAATAATATTTAGCAAGGTTTAGCAAAGGTCAATAGGTTACTTCTGAAAGGAAGGCCAGTCAGTAATCATTTGCAGGCCAAAAACAAGATTTTTAGTGAGCAAAAGTCGTGACTAAAATGTTATTTAGCAGCGGCTGGTGGTTCATGGTCAGTAAACCACAAAAGCTGCTGCTAGAAGTGGTTGCTGCAAATGAGTCCACCTTTTGCGACAGGCCATGCAGTAATAATCGTCTTGAGGATGGCCACCGACCCGTACTGAAAGTCCCTTGGTGTAATAGTTTTCAATGCCACTGGTTTGACAATCCTGATTAAAGTTTTAAATCTTATATAACGAAACTGTCTCAATTTATTCTCTATTCATGTAATGAAACATGTCGCCATCTTATACTGATCCAAAAAGAGTTATTGTTATCGAAGTTGAGTTCTTCATGCTTGCAACTAGGAATATATTAGTATACATAAATAAATAAATAAATATATATGTATATTAAAAAAAATCTATGGTGTATGCGAGGCAGATTATATTCAGAAAAAAATATTTCAAAATAAAAATAAGTTAAGAATCAGGCATGAGAGGCGGTTTACACCACTATCCTAAAGGAGAACTGGTCCCCCTTCTCGTGTGAAGAAAAATAGAACCACAACTCTCCTTCAAGGTACAATCCGGAACCAGATTCCTACATCCATTGGCGGCACGATCTCAACAGACGCAATTAGCGATCTTCAACGCAATCTTCAAAGAAAAAATAATAAAATATAGAATTATTGTTGTTCTTTCCAAAATTTTCATCCTTTGAAACATATTTATAGATTTTTTTAAACGGTCGAATGTTTTATTTTTAAAATGGCCAGGCAATTGATTTTCATTTAAAATGGCCGAACGTTCGGTCATTTTTCAAACGGCCGAACGTTTGGTTTTTTTTTTAAACAACGTTGGCACATTTTCCAAACGGCCGAACGTTAACAATCTCCCACAAAAAAAAAAAAACAAAGGAATAACAACCAAATAAATTAAATTCAATAAGCAATTTCAAAACTTTAAAATTTACTGTGCTTAGTGTAAGTACCTTCCAGGTTTGAACTTGCATTTAGTATAAAATACACATAGTATGAAGATGAGCTGATCATAATACGGGTTAGCGCTATCTAGGCCATGCGCTTGCCTTGATTTTCATGAGAGTTAATAGGGATTCGCTCTGGTCCCATAGTCGCGGCCTTACGACTACTCTCACTAAGGTAAATCCTCTAAAGGTATGTGCAACGGAATCATACCTCACTGAATTTACAGCCTTGGATCTATTAAGAGCTATGCTCAATAAGGTAGATCCTTCAAGGGTACATGACCTCGCTGAATTTATAGCCTTGGATCTATTAAGAGTTATGCTCAACCTAACCGTTACAATAAAGCACCACACCATAGGGATGGGATGGAAACAGACTCCTAAAGCGGTGCTTCCAGATATCACCTCAGAGATCGTTTCTCCTTGAACCTTAACCATGGGGTTGCCATGATGGTAGGGGTCCACTCTGGTGACTAATATATGGGCTTAAGCCCTATCCCCCTCGATGTCTCAAAAACCGCAGCCTTCGAAAGGCCTTTGGTTAAAAGATCTGCCAAATTATGTTTAGATCTTACAAACTGCAGTGATATTGATTCTTTTATTTTATTTCTTATATATTTATACCTGATCAGGATATGATTATTCATCTTTTTATTTGTTGTCTGTTGATTTAACAGATCAATCAGAGCTCTACAATCATAATTTAAACAAATTCGAGAAATATTTGGTGAAAGAATATCTATATCATTTATTAAGTCTTTCAGCCATTGTGCTTCAGTGCAAGTAGTGTCAAGAGCTGTTAGCTCAGACTCTAGAGTACTTCTAGTGATTATAGTTTATTTACATGAGCCCCAAGATACTACAGCTCCTCCTAATAGGAAGAGATACCCAGTGGTGGACTTAACATTGAATTTATCTGTTACCCAATTAACATCACTATACCCCTCAATCACTTCAGGATAACCATAATACACTGGAGAATAATTTATGGTTCCCTTAAGATATCTAAAAATTCTTTCCAGGGCCTTCCAATGTTCTTCACTAGGATTGCTAGTATACCTACTCAATCTGCCTACTGCATAAGCTATGTCTGGACGAGTTCTATTTGAAATATATAATAGGGATCCTATTCTTTGAGAATATCCTAATTGATTAATAGGTTCTCCTAAATTTTTAATTAAATGAGAGTTATGATCATAGGGGGTAGAAATAGGATTTACATCATAATATTCAAACTTTTGAAGCATTTTTTATTGAGTGTGCCAGACTTATTGCTATTCCATTATCTACTCTGTTAAGTTTCATTCCTAGAATTACATCGGCTTCTCCTAGGTCTTTCATATCAAACTTATTTGATAAGTAGCTTTTAGTTTCTTGAATTAATTTTAATGATGTTTCTAGGAGTAATATATCATCTACATATAAGCATAGTATTATAAAATCAGTATCCTGTCTTTTATAGTATACACATTTATTATATTCATTTATTTTAAAATTATTTTTTAAAATAATTTCATCAAACTTAATGTGCCATTGTCTAGGAGCTTGTTTTAAACCATAAAGAGATTTGATTAATTTATATACTTTATATTCTTGTCCTTTTACTTCAAATCCTTGAGGTTGATTTATGTAAATTTCTTCTTCCAATTCTCCATTTAAAAATACAGTTTTTATGTCCATTTGATGAATTATTAATTTATGAATTGAGGCTAAGGCAATTAGATTTCTCAGGGTTATTATTCTTGCTACAGGAGCATAAGTATCAAAATAATCTATATCCTTCTTTTGATTAAATCCCTTTACTACTAACCTAGCTTTATATCTTTCTATTGATCCATCTGGTCTTAATTTTCTTTTAAAAATCCATTTTGTTCCTATAGGTTTGTTTCCAGGAGGTAAATCAGTTAAAATCCAAGTTTTATTTTCTATGATTGATTTAATTTCACTATCTATAGCTTCCTTCCAATATGATGATTCTGATGATGTCATTGCCTCATCGTATGTGGAAGGATCACCTTCTATTAAGAATGTAAAAAAATCTTTATCAAAATCTTTTTCAATTCTTTTCCTTTTGCTTCTTCTTAATTCTGGTTCAGTTTCTAGTTCTGGTTCTATGGCTTTAGAGGATGATGTTTCAAATTCCAGGAGTCTAGATATTTTAGTCTTGAATGGAATTATATCTTCAAAGAAGGAGGCATCTCTAGCTTCTAAGATTGTATTATCAAATATGTCATTAATCTCTGATTTTATTACTAAAAATCTGTAGGCATTGCTATTTTGGGCATAGCCTATAAATACAGCATCTAAGGTTTTGGATCCTAGTTTTCTTTTTTTGGGTTCAGGAAATATTAACCTTAGCTAGACACCCCCATACTTTGAAAAAGTCTAGGTTAGGTGTTCTTCCTTTCCAAAGTTCATAGGGAGTCTTACCACTATCCTTAGTAGGTATTCTATTTAAGATGAAACAAGAAGATAGAAGAGCTTCCCCCCACAAGTTCTCAGGTAAGCCAAAACTAATGAGCAAAGAATTTACCATATCCATAAGGGTACGATTCTTACGCCCAGCTACACCGTTGGACTGTGGAGAGTAAGGAGCAGTCAGTTGATGAATTATCCCATGTTCTTGACAGAATTGAGAAAATTAATTCGAGGTATACTCCCCTCATCTATCAGATCTAAGAATTTTAATTTTCCTTTCTTGTTGATTTTCTACCTCACTCTTATAAATTTTAAATTTATTGAATGTTTCATTTTTAGATTTAATTAGATAACAGTAACAATATCTAGAAAAATCATTTATAAAGGTTACTAAGTACCTATTGCCACCACGAGTTGCAGTTTTAGTTGAGTCACAAACATCACTATGTATTAACTCCAAAATTAACGAATTTCTTTTCACTGATTTGAATGGCTTTCTTGGTTGTTTAGATTCAGCACATATTTCACATTTAGACATATCTAGATTCGATTTAGGAATTAGTTTTAAATTCATCATATGTTCGACCTTTCTTAGGTGTACATGACCCAACCTGGCATGCCACAGATTTTAATTAGACTTATTCACAAGATAGGTTTGATTCTCAGCTTTATTAATAAAAGGATTTATTACATTCAATTTAAATAAGCCTTCACTTACATATTCTTTTCCTATGAAGGCATTATTCTTAGTTATTACAACTTTATTACAATCAAGAACAATTTTGTATCCTCTCTGAAAAATGAAAATAATTTTGTTACAAAATTGTTTGAATAATTCAAACATTTTTTTCCCACAACAAGAGACAAGATATTTTGCTACAAGTGAAAGAAAATTAAATATATATTAAATATGCAATGTAAATAAATTATAATTAATTTGCAACAGTTCTCCTTTAGATTATTATCGAAGTTGAGTTCTTCATGCTTGCAACTAGGAATATATTAGTATACATAAATATATATATGTATGTATATTAAAAAAAATCTATGGTGTGTGCGAGGCGGATTATATTCAGAAAAAAAATATCTCAAAATAAAAATAAGTTAAGAAGTTAAGAATCAGGCCTGGGAGGCTGTTTACACTACTGTCCAAGAAAAATAGAACAACAACTCTCCTCTAAGGTACAATCCGGAACCAGATTCCTACATCCATTGGCGGCACGATCTCAACACGCGATCAGCGATCTTCAACGCAATTTTTTTAAAAAAATAATAAATTGTAGAATTGTTGTTCTTCCTAAAATTTTATTTATAGATTTTTTTAATGATCAAATATTTTATTTTTAAAATAGTCAGGTAATTAATTTTCATTTAAAACGGCCCAACGGTCATTTTTCAAACGGCCGAATGTTTGAGGTTATTATTTTTTTTTAAAACATTGGCACATTTTCTAAACGGCCGAACGTTAACAGTTATGAGATGCCCCCAAAAGCTCAACGGCATCTCATAAGGATCTGAAACCATGAACCAAATGACCTCACGTAGCATGGCACCTGTGCCACTTGCCTGAAAGGAGCGTCCTGATCCAAGGCTACAGATGGCTAGCTTCACTCTGCTCGGTTCTACGCTCCACTCCCATTTATTGATTCAGAATCCAATGATGCTTTCAAAAGCAAGTCCCTTATCTCTATTATGAATTCCAAGGCTCCAATTCGGTGGATGTCCACTTTGGCCTCATGGTCCCTACTGCAAGTTTATGATAGTTTCTGACTCCAAGCACGCCACGCCGAGAGACGTTTTGGTTATCTTTGGAGTGGCAGAGAAGGAAAGCATTCATTCATTCACTACTACTACTACTACACGAATCAACGAGACTTCCAGGCCTTGCTTTAATTCTCTTTTTTCTAAAGATATGCGAGATGTCTGGCTCCTTAAAAACAAAAACAGCTACTTGCGGACCTCAGTAAGATTGCATCACGAGATCAATGATTTGATGGAGCAATCTTTTAACGAGAATGGTCATTCCTTTAGTCTTGAGGGAGACATGTACACCTCATGATATAGTTGGTTAGAGTAGCGTGGAGCTGATGCAAAGGATGTGGAAAGGTTATCTATATATAATTATAACCCCCTCCCAAAAAACAAAAGAGAAAAGAATGAGAGCATAGGCGAAGAGATCTTAGCGTGGGACATCCGTTAGTTCTAAATAAAGAGATTGTGATAAATATAGAGGTTTGATATATAGACACCAAGGTGCCCTCTCTCCAGGATTTAATGTAGTTTTTTTTTTTTTTTTTGTACAAACGGATGATCACACTGATCTAGCGTGAGTCAATCCTAAGAGATCAGAAAATAAAATCTGTTTAAGTACGACGAGTGGCGTCGGATATACCAGCCCGCAATCCAATCTTCCTGGTAGACATGACGATATGAACTCGGTGAGCTTCCTGAAGGGTGGCCCAGATGTCATGTAGCAAAGGGTTGAAAGCAATCTGATCACCACTGTCCTGCTGGAGCCAATGAATAATAGTGAGCGAATCCCCCTCAATGAGGAGACAGTGAGCACGAAGAATCCGAGTGGCGTAGGATATACCAGCCCAAGCTGCATACAACTCAGCCAGCGGGACAGAACAATCCAGGAGGCCAAGGCCGTCAGCAGCCAGCATAGCACCATCAAACCCACGGATAATAAAAGCTTAGCCGACAAGTCTACCACGAACACTACCATCAAAATTGATTTTAACAAACCCTGGGGGTGGGGGCTCCCAAGAAATAAAAACCGTATGCCGATTCGTTGCCGAAGCAGCAGAGGAGCCCCAGTGGCCAAGACTGTCAAAATTAGGAGCAGAGCGGTAGTATGTGAACTCCATAGATAAGGAGATAGCTCGTCGAGCAGTCCTTTGTGGAGGAACATGATCATCAGCAAAAACAAGATGGTTCCGCGAGATCCAGATCTGGTAAGCAGTATAGGCCCAAGTGGCAACTAGCTGCTGGTTGCCCCTCCGAATATCAGTCAAATGAATCGCACACAGAGAGGTAGAGACATTCTGACCAAGATGGTGGTGGTAACCAATAAACTGCCAAATCTGTCTGGCTTTGGGGCAGGTAAAGATTGTGTGATCAGTCGTCTCCTCCTTCCGACCGTACACTGGGCAGGTTGGCTGAATAGACAACCCCCTACTGGAGAGCATAGAGCAGGTAGGAAGGCAATCCCATGCAAGCTTCCACATGAAAAGCTGAATCCTAGGGTGGATAGGAAGCCGCCAAATCCACACCACATCCATCATTTGCTGGGCCTTTTCATAATATCCCTGACTGGAGCACTGGGAAGACAGGATCTCCTCTATAATCTAGTATCAGCTATATGTCCCGGAATGAGAGGAATAGAGAGAATCCGTCGAGCCAGCTCATCACCAAAGCACCGGGCCACCGTGGGAAGGTTCCAGGAGGAGCGGCCGTGGTAGATCAAATCATTGACTCTCATGCTGCTACTGATGAAAGTAGGCCAACGAGAAAGGGGAATATCATCTATCCACACATCTTGGACAGCATCAACCAAGGAGCCATCACCAATCATCCAAGAGATGTTGTTCAAGATATCCGGATATGACGACAAACCTCCTTCCAGAAGAAAGAGTGACCCCGAGTGGACTGAAAATCCGTAGAGGGATTCCAATCTCCATATTTGGCACGCATAAAAGAGCTCCATAAGAATGTGGATCAAGAAGGAACCGAGTAGCATGCCTTGCCATTAGAGCCTCCCTCCTGACAATCAACGACTGAATGCCAAGGCCACCATCTACAATTGGCAAGCAAACTGTATCCCAAGCAAGCAAATGGATACCATGCCATCCTGACTGGATGCCCAAAGAAAATCTCTGAAACATCTCTATCCTCCTAGGCACGATAGAGGGACAGCGGAGTTAGAAAGGAGATAAAGAGGTAGAGAGGTAAGTACAGTCCGAAGGAGAGTAATCCTGGCCATCATGGATAGCCCAGAGACCTGCCATCTATCCAAACGATCACGGAGCCGACGCTCAAGATCAACATAGTCACTGTACCTAGGCCGCCTTCCCGTGATAGGGATCCCCAGATAAAACAGGCGGTCAGTCTGTTTAGTAATGCTCAAAATATGGATAATGGCCGCTTTAGTATTACCCGTAATCCTTGGGCTGAAGCAGATAGAAGATTTCTGAAGATTA